>OY744553.1:31071091-31076091 GCA_963556195.1 Sepiola atlantica
ACACACGCACACACACACACACACACACACACATATATATATATATATATATATATATACATATATATGTGTGTGTGTGTGTATTATAAATAAAATGTGGCAGATAACTACGGGGTAAAATCTATTCTAACTCAAAGGAACAAGATTCTATGGAAAATGCATGTCTGATTTTCTTGTGTATATTTTTGCTCGAGCATTTTCTTCTGGAAGTGATTCTAGGTCTTCTGGGGAGATTTATAGATAAATTAGCCTGGAAAGTACATGTTTACTCCTGGTTGTTTATGTATGTGCGTAACGACTGTTAGGTGATACAACATTGTTTTGAATTTCGATAAGTAAAAATGAATAAAGACTTGGTCACTGGAATTTAGTGTACTATTGTTTACTTACACACACACACACATGCACACCCACTTACACCCCCACACACATATATATATATATATGTATATATATATATATATATATATATATATATATATATATATATAATGCATTTACATGCTTATTAAATTCTCGTGTGTTCAGCCATAACCAGTATGACCTAGTTTCTCAATTCCGATATTCATGCTTATATAAATAATTAAAAGTAATGTTATTATCAAGTCATAATGAATGTAATATGGGCGCACGTAAACATCAACCATTTGAAGTGTAATATCTTTCTCGACGCCACATGCCATTAACGTTGGCACTAATGGAGTCGTTTTCTAAGCGTGTTTATCGATTTGGGAGGATTCACTGTCCACCCGGGATCATTTAAAAGGAGGATCGATATTAATTAAGCCCAAAGACCACAATAAATACGCTTTCCTGCCAATTGATCGCACGATCATTAATTGTTGTTATCGTTCTAAAATATAGAGTAGAGTATACGGGATAATTATGAGAGCGTATATCTCCTCCAACGTTCATGAATATTCCAGATATTTATTTGAGATTGAGTATTACCAATACGATAGGCTTTCCTTGTGATTACTGAGATTTTTACAACGATTAATTTGTAGTTTACTCTAGAAGAATAGATCCGCGTTTTGGTTGTAGTCGTTCAGCTTTTCCTACTTTGAGAAGAATACACAAAAGGAGCAACTTGGCTAAGATCAAAGTGTAGTATCTGTTTCGATGGATACTGCACCCCCATAGACTGGTATTGTCTTGGCCTTCGGGGCTTGATTTACACCGGTCTATGGGTCTGTCTCGTGCAGTTCTAGGAGGTCCACCCTCCCAGGCTTCGCCTCCCCTCTTTGGGGAGGAGTAAGTGTATTGCTTACTGCCTGAGGCGCCCCTACCGGGGAATGCCGACAGGGCTGCCCAGGCAATTTTTAAACCCCACTTTCCCGACCCAACCTTGGGTCACATCTTACTTGTGGGAGTAAGATAAAAACTGGCCTTGTGCCTAACTCCTGGAGAGGAGTAAATCAATACATAAATCTAACTACAGTCATTGATCCACTTTCATGTAAATGCAGAATATTTGCATTGACAAGAGCAGATGTTGAATTCATATCATGCCCTATATAACTCTCTAACATTCTCCAACTAAACTGACATTTTTAGAATTTTTAAAAATTTACATAATATATATATTATTAATATTTCATCAAAATCGCGGGGTTTGTGGATTTTAATAAAGGTATTTATCCCAAGTCCTTTGACCAGTTTACTAAAATTGATTAAACTTAAAGTAACTAATACTCTGGTCGAAATAATTAAAACAAGTGGCTTCCTACATATTTTTCTTTCCTTTTACAAACTTTATTCTCTTATTTTGGTATTGTTTTTTTAATCTTATTTTAAAACTTTTCTTTCAATCTCTGATTGTTTAACTTAACAGCCACTAAGCAACATGTAACCGTTCGTATTTAAGATTATAAAAGTAACTTACTATTTCACTATTTCACTGTTGTCTGTCTGTATCTTGTTTACTTTTCTCTTTTCATTCCTTTGCCCTTTTTAAACTCTCTTTGCACTGCTGTTCTCTTTTGTATTAAACGTCCTCTCTATTAGGTTGTTTACCTTACTTTTAGGTCCCACGTTTTCGATGCGGCAATAACCAGTGTTCACGATGCTCCCATGTAGGAAAGCACACATTAACCACATTTACACTTAGAAACTATGTTCTTAATTTCATAATGATTAGTAAATTAGCTTCAGAGTATACTCTCACAGACATATATAGAGAACCATTAACATGTGTACGTACCTTAACATTATATCCATCTATCTATCTATCTATCTATCTATCTATCTATCTATCTATCTATCTATTAATCTATCTATCTATCTATATATATATATATATATATATCTATCTATCTATCTATCTATCTATCTATCTATATATCTATCTATCTATCTATCAATATTTCTCTCTATATATATCTATCTATCTCTCTCTCTCTCTATATATATCTATCTATCTATCTTTCTCTCTCTCTCTCTCTATATATATATATATATACATATATACATATATATATATACATTTACATAATGTTAAAGCAAGTACATATGTTTATAAATATATATATGCATACATATATACATATATATACATATATATAATGTTAAAGTAAGTGCATATGTTTATAAATATATGTATATATATATATATATATATATGTAATGTGTGTGTGTATTGAGCCACTATTTTCTCATGTATGCAAACATTGTTAAAATAACAAAATTCGTCTATTTAATTATATCTTTTTTATTTTTTTAAATTTGGCAGGTGGTCTTTTATTATTACAATGGAATAAAAGTTCTATAGGTTTCACAGGTTTCACGAACGTCTTCGATTCTTCGTGGAATCATCTGCACGTGTCAAACACAAATGAACAAAAAAGCTGGACGATAAGATCATTTTAAAAAGACGGTGAAGAAACACGCATAGAAGTTTTTTTCGCATTTATTTATAATACTCATATATATTTATATATAATTATAAATAATATATATATAACTATAACTAATATATGTATATATATAATTATAAATAATATATATATATATATATATATATATATATATATATATATATATATATATACTTTTATTTTAAATAAATAAATATTTTAATATCGATAGAAATATGTGTTTTAGGTTTTGATTAACAATTATCAATACGAAAAAAGTACCTATACCGCCGGTAGAACGATTCGAACCTTAGACGCGGGTAACTCTAATGCAAGCTTATTATAGATACTAGACGTGCTTGCGTCCTTTTTGATTACATACTACTATAAGTATTTATTCTACTCTGATTTCATTAAAAAATGCGTAAAGCATGGCATGTATTTAATTATATTCTTCTAGTATAATTACAATAATAATTTCCTTATCTCTATTTGCATCATCATCATCACCATCATCATTATTATTGTTATTATTATTATTATTATTATTATTATTATTATTATTATTATTATTATTATTATTGTTATCATATAGACGTAACATTATTCTTTTATATGTTTATACACATACAGAGAGTTATTATTTATTCATCTTATTCACCTATATGTTTTAAAGGGCACAAACACACTTTTGTAGATAGTCACGCTAAGAAAAGAGAATCACACTTTTTTCTAAATATTCTGTGAAGATTAAGAAACATATATAAATTGGTTGAATGAATATCAAGTGCGAATAGCGTGAGAAATATGTAAACACCTAACAGTAAGATTTTTTATTTATTCAGTCAATTAGTTATTAAAGCTTATTGGAACAATTACAACACACTTTTTTAACATAATTCAATTCCAGAAATAGTGTATATTTAGGATGTACGTTTTGTTATCAAAGTACATACGAACACGCTTTGGTAAGCAAACGCTGTTTTGCTTATACCAAGTATGATCTGATATAAAAGGTTAAGACGATTTTTCCCTGTACTTTTTTAAAAGACTAAGAAAATATCCACATGCATCGCAGGCTACTAAACTCACCACTATATTACGCTTATTCACTTTACCGTGTTTTAGTAAATTTTTTATTATTTTTCTTCATCTTACACTAAGTATTACTTTTGCCCCACAATTTTTACTCTTCTCAAAGCATACTCCATATAGGTGTTGGCAAACAGTGTTTCCCCTATACACTTTAGTAGTAGCAGTCCGCCATCGACACCAAAAACTAATAAACAACGTCTGCTTTTCAAAAAGGTGTTGTTAATACTGACTATTTGTCGGTTATTTATTTACTTCATAATACAAATCATTACGCATATATTAAATAGACGCTCCCGCTTATTCCGCTGTATTTCAGGAATATCTGATTACGTTATTTCTACCTATTCCGTATACATTTTACTAATTCCATTTTTTAGAGAATGCTGTAACCAGACACGGTTACTTGCACTCTTTCACTATTAAACATTGCAGCTAAACATTCTTCAGCGACTCGACGAGCGAATTTAGTTTATATACGCCAGGATACTGGATAGATATCATCAAGTTTACATTTTCTGACCCCGACACCTTTGGCACGGATAGTACCCAACAATTATAACAATTACATCGATTTATTCGTATAGAAATGATCCAAAACGTGTTACTATTGGGCCCTACATTGGGTCGCCTTCTGGCAGATCGTAACATAAAACGCATACCAGTGTACAGGTTTCCTTTAATTGTCCTATTTTTCAATAGAGTTTCTACTGGCTAAGTTTATTACGAACGTAGATCAACACCTATAAGTTTAGCGTTCGATCTCAGACAACTGTTTTTGAACATTGTTTTACTGGTAGGGGGGGAGTACTATACGCCGATTTAAAAAAAATTATACGTTACTATGTAGTAATCTTTAAGGAAATCAATGTAATGCGTAGTACTTTTACTTTTAAATAAATAAATGTGGGAAAGTTCATTTTTTAAGCATCTTTAAAATGTTAAACTTAAAGAAAGAGGCAAAATGCCTTCAAAAACCATGTGTTAGATGCAGATATTTTTATCAAAATAATATATATATATAAATATATATATATATATATATATATATAT
>OY744553.1:31081091-31091091 GCA_963556195.1 Sepiola atlantica
GAGTAGAGGGGCGTTCATTGGCTCAGTTTTTAGGGTTTCACAGACGATTGACAGATTTGATTTGGTATTTTCTTTGTTTTCTTCTTTATTTAACTCCTGATTTCGTTCTAGTGGCGTACTCAAAGCGGATTTTATTTGCGCAATATTTTACCCCCCCACCCACACACACACACACACACACATATATATATATATATATATATATATATATAAATAAATACAAAATAAAAAAAAAAAATAAAAAAAAAATAAAAAAAAAATAAAACTTATTTCAGTTGGAGGAAACGAATGAGAAGGGAAAAAAAAAAAAAAAGTAAATATCTTATACTTTGGGCTATGGTTTGGAAGGAATTTTCTTTCTTTGACAAACTTCGCTTTTCAAAGTTTCTGTCTAATGGCGATATTTTCACCCTCAACAAAACCAATTCTTCATATAATAAATATTTGCAGAATTTGATTACCAAAAAGTTCGGCACTAGAGCATATTCGGATAAACATATATTTAATTATTCGTCTTATGCTCTATCAAATACTGAAAAATGTGTCTTGTCTGCCGGCTTAGAATTTTGCATTCCTCCCCTCCGCGTTGATAAAATCAACATATTTAGTGAGATTGAACTATTATATTCTCAACTAAAAAGACATTCGCCTATTTCCACTGATGAATTAACTAGCGTTAAAATCCAGTTGGGTGAATTAGGTCGGAGGTTTTCTGCTATACGTACTAAATCTAGCGATTGTATTTGGCAGAAAAATCATTTTGAAACTGCGAAATTACTTAAGTCGAACTCTGATATTTATATCACTCGTCCAGACAAAGGTTCAGGCGTTGTAATCCTGAACCAAGTAGATTATATCTCCAAAATGTGTAACATTTTGGATGATAAAAATAAATTTTTCAAGATGGGTGGTTTAAGCCACGATGACACTTTTCGTATGGAAATAAAAATCCAGAAAAGGCTTCTTCAACTTTATAAAAGCAAGTTTATTTCTAAAGAGATATATGAAGGAATACGACCTATCGGCTCTCAAAGGCCTAGAATGTACGGCTTACCCAAGGTTCATAAACCTAACGTTCCTTTACGGCCTATTCTATCAATGTTGGGTTCTGCACAACATGCACTTGGTAAATGGTTAGTTGATATTCTTAAGCCCGTACTTACTTTTTATTCGGACTATTGTATCTCTGATTCCTTCCAATTTGTGTCTTCTATACACAAATTATCTCTCTCAAAGGACACCGAGTTCTTGGCTTCCTTTGACATTAGTAGTCTGTTTACCAATGTACCTTTGGATGAAACCATTGGTATATGTGCAGATTATCTTTACCGCGGCCCCGTAAAGTCTCCACAGTTTCCTGAACGAATTTTTGTTGAACTGATGGAACTTGCTACTAAATCAGTTTCCTTCAGTTTCAATAATATAATGTATCGGCAAATTGATGGTATATCCATGGGCAGCCCTCTTGGTCCATCGTTAGCCAACATTTTCGTTGGGTTTTTGGAAAACCAATTATTTTCCAAAGTGACCAAGCCGGCTTTCTACACACGTTACGTTGATGACACTTTTGCTTGTTTTCCCTCTCGGAGTGATGCTGAACAGTTTCTCCTTCTTCTTTGTGACTTGCATCCATCGTTGCAATTCACTATGGAAGTCGAGGATTGTGGTTCCTTACCATTCCTCGATGTTTTGGTGTCTAAATCTGGTTTATCATTTGAAACCTGTGTGTATAGAAAACCAACATTTACAGGCCTTTATCTAAATTGGTTTTCCTTCGCCCCAAGAGCAAGAAAAATAAATCTTATTGGTACTCTCACTCATCGAGCTCTTATGATTTGTTCACCAACACGACTCGATGCAGAACTTGGTGAGATTACTAATATTTTTCTTGCCAATGGATATCCCATCAATACTATAAAAGGCACCATTGCACGTAAAGTTGCTTTATTTAATGGTGGTAAATTTATTGGCCCGTCACGTTGCCCTATTTATTTGAAACTCCCTTGGTTGGGTTCTGACGGCCTTGACATTGTTAAAAGGATTTCTTCTTCTACTCAACGTTGTTTTCCGGCAACCATGTTGAGGGTAGTTTACACGACTCGAACCTTTTTCTCTTCTTTTCGTAAGGATGTTTTGCCAGCCATTCAAAAGAATTCTGTAGTTTATAAATTCATGTGTCAGTGTGGAGCTGACTACGTTGGCAAGACATCCCAAAGATTAGAATTTAGAATATCCCAACACATACCACGTGATATTCGCCTACACAAGGTTTCGAGATCATCCGGGAACTTCCAGGCACAGGAATCAGCCATCGGTAATCACCTCGTTAGTACAAATAGTTGTTCTGACAGGTATTCCGATGGGTGGTTTTCTGTTTTACACAGTGCCAGGTCGAACTACCATCTCAATATTCTTGAGGCGTTAGTCATTAACAACTATCGACCTAGCCTGTGTAGACAAAAGATTTTGAAACATCAGTTGGAGATTTTTAATGATTCAAAGCCACCATAACGTTGAGAGATTTAATTTTTTTTTTTTTTTTTTTTTTTTTCCCTTCTCATTCGTTTCCTCCAACTGAAACAAGTTTTATTTTTTTTATTTTTTTTTTATTTTTTATTTATTTTTATTTTTTTTCTCCCCCCTTCATTTCTCATTCGACTTTTAGTTTTTAATTTACCATTCTGACGTTTCCTCTCAGAGGGTCAGACGACAAGGCCTTAAGGTAATTTTAACAATTTTCCTTTTTTTTTTTTTTTTTTTTTTTTTTTTCTCTCCCACTCGTCTGTTTATTGATTTTAATAATGCTACCTCTAAAATTAATCCTACCATTCTGTTGTACACGTAATTTACTTATATATATATATGTATATATATATATATATATATATATATATCTGTGTGTGTGGTTTCGGAAGAAATTCCTTATTTTGAGGAGATCAAGCGTATGACTATAACTGAAGGAAAAAGTAAATAGACCAATGAAAAGACAGACCTGCTACATGGTGTGACCATACACACATTGATTTACTATACCCCTGTCTCTTCGCGAGGACAGAGTAATACACAAGGTCGATTTTTTATGTGGTGAAAATCCTGCTCCCAAAAATGGAGTCTTTGGAATGGGACACAAAAAATTGCCTCAGTCTGGAATGAGTTCTTGGCACAGAAGAAAGAATAAGTATATAATCAGAACAGATACTCGACTTCGCTCCTAGGAAAGAGCATTGAGTCTACTAAATAGTTTATTTATGAACGCAGCTTAGGATATGTTACCAAGTCCTACATGTGTGGGGGCTAACTACATCCTACTGAACAAAATTGCTCGCTTCAAACCCATCATCATTAGATGCGAGTATGTTTTTAAGAGGGGTACGCGTTGAGAAAAAAACGAAGTCCTGGTACATTTTTATTGAAATTACATATATATATATATATATATATATATATATATGTATAGGTTTTTAATAAAGCCATTTACATAAACAATAGAGGTATTCATTTCGTTAAATATGGAAATTGATTAAAATGTCCTCATGAAATTGGCATTGCTCATAATTCTTTGATGACTCCAGAGACTGGCGCGTAATACCTACTCTAGAACAGCGGATCATTTTTTCAACTGAAATAGCTTTTACAGCTAAGCGCCATGATATGGACATGTGCTTATCTACGTTCAAAACCTTATCTTTATTAAGTTAACAATACCGTTTGAAACAAATTTCGACTGGGTATATCCGCCCAAGTTAAAAATAAATATGAAAAATATGAGAATCTACGAGAACAATGTTCCAGAAATGGTTGGAAAACCATTGTATTTCGTATCGAGATCAGATATCAAGGTTTTATTACCAACTCAACATCGTCATTCTTCATCAGACAAGGGGAAATCATTAAAAAATCTACGATACGGCTTAAACTGCATCATGGTGACTACAGTAACTATAATCGGAATCAGTCTGGTATTATCGTAAGGTAATTTTGAGACCTTCTGGGATTATGGTAATAATGCTTCGGCACTCGAAACCATGCGTGGAGATAGTGCCATTTTCTGATAAAGTCTTCGAAGCGATGCTGATCTATAAACAACATAACTAAAATAAAATATATCGAGTAAGAAAGACATATCGACGCCTATTAAGTTACTACTTTAGAATGTATTAACATGTAATATTGATGTATATGCAAGTTTAACTTCGCTTAGACTGGTAAAAGATGAAAATAATAAAACTGTCTTTCAAATTAAATATTTCAGAGGTTTTCTTTGAGCATCATTGCGAGATAGACTACGTAATACACATATCCTAAATAGGCTTAATATAAGCAGACCCATCAACAACAATATTCAAACAAAAGCTAAACATGGTTTATTCATGTTTTCCGTCTACAAGATTCAAGCTATGCAAATAAATAATATAATATGTATTTAATTTAGAGAAGATCAAAAGAACGGCTTCCAAAGAGACGGACAACTAGATAAAGTATAAAACTGCTTCTATCTACAGAAAGTGTGGCCCACTACCGTGATACATCAATATATTTTGTTGTTAAGCATGTGGCAGACTTTCTGCAGTATGCAAAATAAGTAAAGTAAGTAAATACTGTCACTAACAACATGTTTTCGTATGATCTTATATATAATGTATATAATATCACGGTAGTAAATAAGGCGAAAGCGAGGAAAAGTAAAATGAAAAATCGAACATGGCTGAAGTAATACAACATTTTAAAATTGCAGTTACACAGTTAGATATAATATATATATATATATATATATATATATATATATATATATATATATATATATATAAGTAAATTACGTGTACAACAGAATGGTAGGATTAATTTTAGAGGAAGCATTATTAAAATCAATGAAACAGACGAGTGAGAAAAAAAAAAAAAAAGGGAACATTGTTAAAATTACCTTAAGGCCTTGTCGTCTGACCCTCTGAGAGGAAACGTCAGAATGGTAAATTATAAACTAAAAGTCGAATGAGAAATGAAGGGGGGAGAAAAAAAAAGAAAACTTATTTCAGTTGGAGGAAATATATATATATATATATATATATATATATGCACATATATATATATATATATAAATATATATATATATATATATATATATATATATATATATATGCACATATATATATATATATATAAATATATATATATAATATATATATATATATATATATATATATATGATATATATAAATATATATATATATATATATATATATATATATATAGTAAGCTTTGAAAATATATAAAAAACATACTTTTTTGTTAAACACAAAAGTGTGTTTTTGGCCAATATATTTGATGTTCTATATATTTTTATGTGTTCTTTATATATTTTTATATATTTTCAAACATTAATTTTATTACCTGCAGTAATGTCATTGCGATAATATTCCTCTGAGAAGAGGATTTTCTTTGAAAACTCATGTGTTAAGGACGCAATATCACTCCTTGTTTTTGAACTTTAATAAAATCTGATTAATTACTAATTTAATTCTGTGATTTAATTAATATTATTGCTCAATAGACGATATTGACCTTTGTTTTTATCCTGATGGTCTAATGATTAAATATATTATTTATATCTTTAAAGTAGTATCTAACAATTCTTTTTTCTCTCTCTCTCTCTCTCTCTCTCTCTCTCTCTCTCTATATATATATATATATATATATATATATATATATATCTATATATATATATATATATATAAGTAACACATAAAAATGAATATTCAAGAAGATAAAAAGTGGAATGTATTGTTTACTGAAACCTACATTTTCCAGACACGTTCATTTCAGTGGATAATAATTCCGATAATATCAAAGGTCGAGGGGATGTTTTCCTTAAATGTTGGCCACGCGAAATGTCAACAAGTAAAACATATTTATATTATTGCTACAGATTTCGTTGTGTTTAGTTTTATATCTATGAGAGGTTTCACTGTCTAACTATCCCTATACACCATAAACGCACATATCCAATGGACGGCTCTCACGTTAAATGCGCCAAAGCTTCTCTATATGAAGTTCTGTCTGTCATTCGTTCGTTATGTTTTACTTTATAATATAATTTGAGGGGAATTAAGTGTATTGACTCAACCAGGTTATGAAGTAAAGTATTATTAGCATAAACCACCTTTCATTTTCTGGAAGACAATGTACAAGACGACCCGTAGCCATGAGTGTAAGTCAGCTTTAACATTAGTGAAACTAAATGCCCGGAAACATATGGAGTCTTACAATCCCATATGCATTATTTCATATCCAACATCGTTGATGTGTATATATGTGTAATAATGTTAAGTCTGTTGATGTGTATATATTTTTAATGATGTTAAGTTTTATAAGATAAACTACCTAAATGTTCCATTACGTATGTAAGAAGATATATATGAGTTCGACAGCCAATCAGTACCTACGATTTCACAAAAAAGCTGGTAATCTAAAATAATAATATTCTATACAGTTACAAATGGAATATATTGGAATACTAAGTGGTATTTCCCTTTTGTCTTACAAATGCAACTGATGTACACAATCACAGTTACATATTTACAAACTTCCAAATCTCTGAACGTAAAACTAGAAGTGTTTAAAATGTGTTGATTTCATATTTATGAGGGTGATAGAAAAACAAACAATTATTTTACATAATTCAGATCGCTTCTTATGAGAATTTACAGAGTAAAATGAAGCTATATATTTAATATTTGAACCTTTAATAAGTTATTTTTAAAATAAAAATATAGCCATCAATTAATAAATAAAATAACAGATCAAAGTTAGTCATCATGGAGTTTTATGAAATTTCAGTGTACAAATAAGAAACTTACACAGATTTAAGGAGAAACCACTCAGCATACTTTAAAAAGTTGTTATTAAATCCAATATAACTCTGATCTGTAATTATATATACATATATATATATATATATATATATATATATATATATATATATATATATATATATATATATAAGTCAATATGGCGGTTTAACCGCAATTATATCATCCAATTAGCGGAAGGGAGCATGGTAAGTATTATCTACTTTCAGTTGTTTGTCTGTGTGTTATTTGTTGTTTTTTGTTTTATTAAAAGTCTCATCAAGCAAACAATACTTCGTTTCATTTAATAATGTTTGCTTAAGTACGTATATATATATATATGGGAAGAGAAGGATGAAGGTAATCCGACGTGATGGTAAAATGAAAAAGTACGGACGTCCAGCAAGACGCTGCCATTATTTTTCATTTTATTTTATTTTTCTTCCCAACATGTCTACCCTACATGTATCTGTGCTTGCATGATATCTTTTCCCTATATCATCATCCTGATGAAGTCTTATAAATAAAAACGAAACGTTGATGTACACATAAAAAACATCCAGTTTTTGGTTTTCCTTTTTCATATATATATATATATATATATATATATATATATATATATATATATATATATATATAGTACTGTAAATTTTTAAAAGTGTTTTCATACCTAATGACGATATCCTTTCGAGGTTTATAAACTTATCATGGCAGGAGTGGCGGTTGCAAGCAGGCGCATGGGGTAAATGCAGTTCGCAGATAGAGACTAGAATCATGAGGATAACGTCTATGGCCACTCATACGAAAACTCGCGACAGACAGTAATTAAAATTAATGTACACTTACTTGAGAGGCGGGGCAAGCGTGTTGTCGTCGAAAATGTTCGACGTCCTAGCGGAACTTATCCTAATCGCTGGTGAGAATAATGTATGTAAGTGAGATGTGTTTTTTGTTCAAATTTATTTCCTTTTTGCGAGTACTTTCGATTCGATTCGTCAAAAATCTACCGTGCTAGTACACTCCTGACACCTGACATTATCCTGTATCTCTACAAAGCCACCGTTTGCTCATGCATGGAGCATTGTTGCCACATCTGGGCTGGTGCATCATCTACTAGTCTCTCCCTCCTTGACAAGGTCCAAAAAAGAGTCGACAACCTAATAGGGCCCTCACTGTCAACCAAACTCCAGCCCCTGTCCCATCGCTGCAATGTAGCATCTTTGCGCTTTTTTTACAAATAATTCAATGGATTATGCTCCGATGAACTGGCTACTCTGGTGCCCTCTCGACGTTAATTCACTTAACCAACTTGACAATCAACTAAATCCCATTCATTCACTGTGGAGGCCCTCAGATGCCGGAGAGTTTTCTACTCAAATAGCTTCTTTCCTCGTGCTGCTGGCCCATGGAACTCCCTCCCTGCCCCCTGTTTCCCCGACAGTACTGACATGCAGAAATGTAAAACTAATGTAAACTGACATCTCGCTGCGCAGATCCCAATTTACTCCTCCTCAACCTTACCCCTTTACTTTACTCTCAGTAGCCCTTTTATGTCTACAGTGGCGGCCTGCCTTGTTTGGGGTGAACTATGTTAAAAAAAATCATCTCCAGGTTGTGTTTTCTTAAATAAAATATTCAATATAATGACTACACTCTCTATTTATGCCCACTACGTTGATGACCTCATTTTATCAGACAATAATGATGAGATAAAAAGCTACATTGTTTCAAAATAACTCATTAATACATGCATTTAACATTTTAAAAGCGAATGTCCACATCGATATGAAATGGCAATAATTAAAAATCTATCAAACGGTGCAAAGGTAATCGTTTTCTACCAAAATAATATTCTTTAACGAATTAAAAAAACATTAAGCAAGTCCTAATTAATAATCAATTTCCCAAATATATTTGTTGTGAAGTTGTCCCACAGTAAATAATAAATAAAGGAAGTCAAGTCGAGAGTTGGTTTAACAAGTGTATTAACAAAGTAAGAAACTGACTAGCTCTTGGCTAGACAGTTACAAGAATGTGCTTTGTCTTTTGGTGACTCGCACTATTTATAGTGACAACCGGTGTAGTTTCTCCTGTGTAAGAACGGCCGGTGTAACAATATTGTAGACGAACAAATACAATTAATGATTAGAAATGTAATCTTGCGAAAATCGAAAAATTAACCAGTATCGCTGCTTACCACATTTCCAATATGTTATTTACAATACAGAAAATGGTACGTGTTTTAAATATAGCAAACAGTACCTGTTTGTAAATTTATAACTTTATATTTCAAAGAATGTTGCTATGATGCGAACGGCTTATTTCTTAGAGTGAATAATAATAAAAGAAATATGTAAATAGTTTGAGATTTAGACCGGGAGAAATAGAAAAGAAGGAAAGTGTAAAGCTTCGAGAGAGTGAGACAAAGAGAGAGAGAGAGAGAGAGAGAGAGAAAGAGGGGGAGAGAGGAGATATTTAAATAGAAAATTGGAGATAGAAAGTTAAAGGGTGATATAAAAAGAAAATGAGTGAGAAGAAATAAAATAAGAAAGTACGTTAGAAGAAAAAGATTAAAATAAAAAAATAGCATTAAATAGAAAACTGAAGAAGAGAGAAAGGATAGAGGTGGGATAAAGAAAACTGTAAGTAGGAAAGCGATAACGGTATAGAGAAAGATGCGGTCGGAATAAAACGGGTGAGATAACCAGAGTAAGATGGCGGGGATTGGAGAATAAAGAAGGCGAGTGAAAGAGAAAAAAGGCAATAATTATATTACTACAACACTATTAAATAAAAAGAGAGAGAAAGAAAAAATAGTAACACAGGGAAAGACAGAGAGGCAGGTAGAGATATGAGGAGAAGGGATAGGATCGAAAGAAAAATGGTGCTATTGAACGTGGAAGATAAAGAGGGTGACAAATAGAGAAAGATAAAGATGTATACCAATATGAAAAGGGAGAGAGACAATGGACAACGAAAGACAGATAGAGAATAAAATAGAAAAGGAAGAAAATACTAGAGAAATGTAAAGAGACATAGTGCTAGCGAAAGAGCGAGAGAGAGAGAGAGAGAGAGTCATAACTAGAAATACAGAAAAATAAATAAAGAGATAGAGAGAATTAGACAGTGAGAAAGAGAAAGAACTATATATATAT
>OY744553.1:31093591-31206091 GCA_963556195.1 Sepiola atlantica
GTAATTACGTAATATTGGTGTATCAACTTCGTATCGAAAAACTTTATAATCTGAATTATTTCATGATTGCTTGTCGCTATCCACTGGGCTTCTCACGCAGAGCAAATGCGTGAACTAGCGCAGACTTTAATGTGTAACAGTCCATGAGCACCACAAGAGAGCTTAAGGCGGTATGAAACAATCAACAAAACATGGCCGAATCGGACGGATCTTTGCGAATCTTTACTCGTCAGATTTGTGATTAAACCGATCACTGTTGTGACGAGTTGAATGATAGGCCCCGGTTCGCGGCATTCTTAAAATAATTCGTCTGTTAATGGCATGCTACACAAAATCGGGGGTCAAACAGGGATGTGTAGCTGCACCAACTTTGTTCTCAATCTTTATTGCGGCTATACTGCGCCTGTTGGATGGTCAACTTTCTATCTGGTATATACATAAACTACAGAATGGATGGTGGAGTTTACAACATGAGACGTCTGAAGGCCAGAAATAAAACAAATGTTGATTCTCTTATTGAATTTCAATAAGCAGATGATAATGCCATTTGTGCTCTGACTGAAGAGGACCTACAAGCCAGGATTAATGCCTTTGCCAATGCATACTCAAAATTAAGGTTTAAACATTGTCGGAATTTTCGTGTCGTTAACGAAAAACCGCTCTAAACGATGGTCATGTTATCTAGGAAAATTATCATAAAAATTTATAACAAGAGATAAGGAAAGGAGTAAATACAAGATGTTCGTATAAGTTAAAATATAGTTTTATTTACAAAAAAAAGATAGCCTGGACTGCTTTTTTTTCCAAAGCTGGAATAAATAAATTATTCCTGGGTAACATGCAAAAAAAATAAGAATCAAAAAAATACAACATCAGTATCTCTGAACATTAAGGTAGACACAACAAAAATTGACACAATCTAAGTTAAGGAATAAATCCTTTTAAAACATGAACATACTATAAAGTCCGTATTCTCACAAATCAATCAAAAGTCTCTTTTTTTCTTTTCATTAAATTTACAATCAAAGGAAATAAAATTAACAAACCGTGTCGAAGTCCAACATAATTTCCACGATAAAAATAACTCTTTTTTTTTATTTTATCAAACGTCCGTCAGAAAGTTCTTTTTCTTCTTCTTTTTTCAATATTTTCTTTTAGCAAATCCGATGCGATATGTATGGCACAAGAACAGTACACATTTCAAATAAACACAATACTCACTATTTTCCATCGTTCGTCTTGAATGGTGAACACGCGCGTATGTGACTGATTCAACAGGCACAGTTGAATATCATCTCAAATCGATCTGTGTGCAAAGACGATCAATCTCTATGATTCTTAATCTCTGATTAGAATCTTCTCGACAGCAAAGTATTTCACTTCTCGGGAGCTAAGCTCTTCAACATAGGCAATTTCGTTCCCGGAGCCATCTCGTTCAACTTCATATCTCTTAAGTTTCTTCCAGTAGAAATTCTTGCAAATTTAACGTCCCCACGTGGACGGAGAAACAGTTTTAACATGTGTCGACTTCAACGACCAACTCTGTTCTTGAATTAAACGTCCCATACGTGGACGGAGAAACAGTTTTCACAGGTGTTCACTGCCTGACGTACAGCTCTGTTCTTGAATTTAACGTCCCCTCGTGGACGGAGAAACCGTTTTAACACGTCTTGTCATTCCAGCGTGCGAGTCTGTTCTGATTAAATTTCGCGCCGATATATCCAGACACGACAAATTGCATCATTGCTAAAAATAGAAATCACGTGACACATGGCCTTCACCGCTTAACACCTACGCAATATCCATATGACCTTCGACCTGCGCATAGGCCCCCCCCTGACCTTTCAACAAAGGGAAGTAACCGTTGACTTACTTAGAAAAACGTCTAGAAATTTCCACAACATCAACATAAAAAAGACTGAGGTGTTATTCCAGCCCTCACCCCAAGATAACTGCAGAAACCCTCTTAATATCCAGCTGGGCGAAGAATCGCTGCAAAACGTAGATCGCTTTGCATATTTGGGCAGCCACCTTGCCTCTAATGCCACCATTGACGATGAAATCCAGTATCGTATTAGGTGTGCAAGTGCTGCTTTCGGTAGACTTCATTCCAGAGTCTTTGATAATAAAGATTCATTGCTGTATACCAAAATCTTAGTCTATCGGGCTATTGTCCTACCCACTCTCTTATATGCGTCGGAGACCTGGACGACATACCATCGACATATCAAAGCACTCGAAAAACTGCATCAAAGACTCTTACGAAAAATTTTAAGAATCTCCTGGCAAGATCGTCGGACCAGCACCAGTGTCCTGGAAGAGTCTGGTTGCTCGTTTGAGATGGGCTGGCTACGTTGTAAGGATGAGCGACCAGTCCTATCCAAAGAAAATATTCTACTCTGAGCTAAATGTGGGAGCTAGGAGGGTTGGAGGACAAAATAAACGGTACAGGGACTGTTTGAAGAAGGACATGAGGAGATGCGGGATTGATCACACAACATGGGAAGCGAGAGCACTCGAAAGAACAGAGTGGAGGAATGAAGTGGGAGGTGGTGTGGATAGGTTT
Organism: Sepiola atlantica; assembly: GCA_963556195.1. Taxonomy (NCBI): domain Eukaryota; kingdom Metazoa; phylum Mollusca; class Cephalopoda; order Sepiida; family Sepiolidae; genus Sepiola; species Sepiola atlantica. The sequence goes on from OY744553.1 coordinate 31,096,158, forward strand.
GAGGGTGAACGGCGTCGTCATGTCGAAGACCTGAGAACAGCAAGAATAGTACGCCGCGAAAACCAACCACGTGCAAAATTACTAAACAATAACGCATGCCCGAAATGTGACAGAATATGTGAATCGCGCATTGGACTGTTTTCTCACATGAGAACCCACAATTGAGCCGACTCTCAGCCTGCCACGTCACTAGGGCAGTCGATGAAACTTCTAATTATTTACATACTAGTTTGGAAATTGTTATTAATTCAAAATTATTTGTTGTTATTTACTGAATAAAATGTATTGTTTTTATTTTTCCTCGGACAAAATTTACAAAACAGGTTAATTTATTAATCTTTGAAATGATACATTTCTTTGAATTAAAAAAATGGAAAATTAAAAAGATGTGGCACAGGGCCAAAGTTTGGTTGGGTGGGTAGAGATCGTGAGCCATCCTCTAGGTCTATTCTCTAAACTTGTTTAAGTCACCAAAATACCTCATTCACTTTTTGGGCAAGCTACCTTATATTAACCCCAAATTGTTATGACGTTTTTTATTTGCAAAAAAGAGTATATGTACAAATTTCATTGGCTGGGGGTGAGGGGCGACAAAAGACATGTTTACAAAACAGGTTAAACTCTCAAATAAAAACATTTTATATTTACCTGAGAAAGAGATGACGTCATAAAGGATAAATGGTAGCACACAACAAAATTAAGATATGTTTTTGACGTCATCTGCTCAATTGACGTGTATGCTGGTTTGTAAGTTTCCTCGTGTTTATTTTGACATCGAAATTTGAATTTAAAAATGTTAGATCATGGCAAAAACAAACAGCGACTCCCGCTGCTGCTATGGTTTTTTCAAGATGGCGTCTTTTTAAAAATGTAAACTTCTTCGCGGTGTTGTTGAATCGCGACAGGTCGTGGGCACTTGTTTTGAGGGGGTACAAGTGAAATCATTCAGCAGAGAACATTCCGTACGAGTACTTCGAAAGCAAGCACAGTGATGCAATACTGGGGCAATTCGACATGGGCTATAACTTCGCAGCCAGTGCGGGACGTATGCTTGATTTTGGCAGCCTCCCAAAAGGGTATGGACAAGTGGTTGGTGCACCACCCTAGATGTGGCAGCAATACTCCATGATTGGGCGAAGAGTTGTCTTATAGAAATATAGTTTACTAGCAGACCTGAGAAAATTACTAGCTCAGGAGAGGGGCCTTAACTTCTTTGCAGCAAACTAGGCAGTATCTTTCATGTACTTATTTCACTTTATTTTTCTCATAGTTCTTAAAAGAAAAGGCGCTGTATATTGATAGCAGTAAATGTGACGAATCATTTTTGGCACCATTCTTCTACAGACTAGATGTTATATTCCAAAAATTCAGCTATTACCCAAATTGTGTAAAAATGCTATGTATTTTTTGCCAGGAATAGAGCGTGCTGTTATTCGCAAATACATCCATCTCATTCGCATTTTATTAGGGTGGTATTTTATAGTAACGAGGGATAATATAGGTCCAAATTTTGGCTGTTTAGGCACCCACTAGTTAATGTGTGTTGGTTGAATGTATGACCATCGAGAACTACCTGTATTTTTATTTTAGCTAAGAGAGATCTAATTATACCAAATATATGTGCAGTAATTCTATGCGAGTTTATTTACTCGAGAATATTTTAATGCTTGAGATTTTCTAAGGTTTTGGTAATATCTAACCCTTTATACCCTGGCTTCACATTAATTATCTAGTGTGCAATAAATATGTGAAGTGATGACCGTTAAGATAACTGCTACTTAAAAGGCAATTTTTATTTTTCTTGTTCCTTTTCACACCTACCGCCTTCCCTATACAAGCTCGGTAGGTGCGAAAAGGAAAAATAAAATAAATACAAATAAAAACAATAAGAATAAAAAATAAAGAAGAATATATCACCTACTTGTCAAATCATATTTCAATGTCGCTAAAAGTATTCTCATATAGTCCAATCGGATCATCTTTTCTTTCTCCCATGTGTGTGCCTTCAAAGTAAAATTGTTTCTAAATCTTAACATTTCTGAAACCGGTCAAATCTCTCGTTTTTGTTTTTCTCCTGCATTTTAACTTGTTTTCCGTTTGTCTTTTTTCACACATTTTGTCTACCACGGCATTTAATTTTCATGACTTATCGCGTACCTTACCCCATACATACATCCATACACACACACATACACACACACACACACCCACACACACACATATATATATATATATATATACATATATATATATATATATATATATATATATATATACATATATATATACATATACATATATATTTACTTATATATATAGACATATATATGTACTAAATAGTTTCGAAAATCAACAATCGTGCAATATGGTTATAAATGAAAACTTCATTTAATTAAATTTTTTATCGCGAATTTTCGTTGTAAAATACAACCTTGTCAAGCGAGACTGTTCTATAATTCTTTTTTTTCCTTTTCGTCCTCCTCATTTTGATGGTGGTATTAATCCCGAGGGGTCGAACATACGTCGAGTTCTTTAAGACGTTAGAAGTTTAGTCTGGTCGATGTCATGCGCAGATTGGCGCTAGTTTTTAAAGTAAGGAAACAACAAAAAAACTATTATAATATTCAGAGATAATGCCGACCAGCATACTTATATATATATATATATATATATATATATATATATATACGTATAATAAAATAAGATTATAACTAGTATACGCAGGTCAACCAAAGTTTCGACTCCTAAATGAGACGTTTAAACGTCGAAACGTGTGTTGATCTGCATAGACTATTTTCAATATGTATTTTATTTTATTTATAAAACCTCTTATTCATACCTTTTAAAAAAATATAGTGTTTTATGCTAATTGTTTCAATGTAATTTAACTTATTTAATATATATATATATACATATATATACAGGCTGATTCATAAGTCACTTAGCTATTTAGAATGATTACCATATGAAGCACAAACATACTATGAACTTTCGATGATTTTTATCTTACTCTCTAATTACTGCTATTTGTTCTTTTAAATTTTTTCGTTTATACATTTGTTTCTATATATATTTATTTCATAATCAATCAAATATGCTACAAAGAGTTGTACATTCCTTGCAAACAAGAATAGAGCTATGCATGCAGAACGAAGGTGGACATTTTAAAAATTTGGTGTATATATATATATATATATATATATATATATATATATATATATATATATATAATTATCTTAACTCTAATTAGCAGAATGTACTATTTTTTCATATCGTATACTTTTGCAATACCAGAATTTACGATGGTCTTTGAATTGTTTCATAGCGTTCAATATGCTAACATTAAATGCAATTAACGTTGATCTTCAGACACCAAAATAGACGACATATATAAAGAAAACAAATCAGGCATAAAGTTCATAGAAAATACATAAATCAGTTACCACACACGCATGATTACGTAATTCTCCCCGATAATAGTATGATAGCATTCCAATCGAAACCTTATCTTCAGTATATATATATATATATATATATGTATATATATATATATATATATATATATATATATATATATATATATATATATATATATATATATATATATATATGATCAAATAAACATCAGGAACATTCTACGCTGTTTATTCAACGTTTCGACGTTTAGACGTCTCATCAGAATCCTGACGACACACACAAACGCCGAAACGTTGGCTGATCTGTGTAGACTGTTTCTAATGTGTATTTCATTTTTTTTTTGTAAAAGTTCTTAATTCTATTAAAAAAAAATATTTGTTTTTACATAATCTTTTTAATATATTTGAACTTACTTTATTTCATATATATATATATATATATATATATATATATATATATATATATATATATATATATTATAGTGTTTGCAAAAATATCTGCATTGGCACACTTGCTTTTTTACACAAATGCACATAGTAACAGTTGTTTGTGTATGTGTAGTTTCTTATATTTACTTCTACACGTGTTCCTATTGAAAACTCCGCGCACAAGCGTTCCCCATTGTGCGCTTCTGTGTCGCCCCTCGGCCATTGCTGAATCATCGACAAATATCTATAATTGATTGGCGCGTTCGCTGAAGTCGATCCCATCCATCTATGAAAAAAATCGGAGAACACACATATCAGATGTTCACATTTGTATCCCTAGAGTGACACGCGAGAAAAACTCGAAGGAAGGCTGTCTATGGCCAAAATAAAAAAAATAAACAGGATATGTAAGGTGATCTTGCCCATCTCATTAGGGAGAAGCGGAAAACCGATACGTTTGAGAAGAAACAGACAGGAAATTAAGTGAAGCCTTAAACACCTTGGTTACGGCAACGCAAAAAAAATGCGTTACAACTAACGAGGTTCATAATTATTTCAACACTATTTTCGATGGGAGAGAAGAAAATAAACTGAAACTTTCCCTGTAACAACGTATATTAAGCCCTTCTTTACTTACATCTCCATAAGAGCAAAGTTAGGCACAAGTTTATGTTTCGCAATTTTTAGATAGGAATTGATAAATTGTATGGGGCGGCGATAGGTATGTATATTGTATACGCACCGGGTGGCGATAGGTACGCATATAGTATTCGCACCGGGCGGCGATAGGTACGTATAGAGTATGCGTACTGGAGCGGCGATAGGTACATGTATAGTATGCGCAACAGTGCACAGATAGGTACGTATATAGTATGTGCACCGGAACGGCGATAAGTACTTATATAGAAAGCGGAGGCAGAAGTGGTACTTTTTATAAAAATATGTCATACTTTTGCCCTGGGCAACGGAAGAAGAATGGTGGGGAAGAAACAGCTTTCGCAAAAGGCAAAGTGAGAAAGTAGCGGTGAAATAGGGCGACAAGGGAATACAAAGGTAGAAAGATAAAGAGACGACTATAGAGAGAGGGGGTATAGAAGTTTGAATATAAAGATATTACACACGCAATTTTTCTTCTATTTTATGTTTTTATGATCCCGGGCAAAGCCGGGTAACCTTGTTCTAATCTTGGGTGATGTGCTCACAATATTTCGGCCGATTTAACCTGATACCTCTTCAGGTGTGTCTTGCATTCAGCATTAGAGTTATATTTTTGGTCCCTTGCTTATCTCTGAAATGTTATTTCTATCATGGAGAACACTACACTTCGTTCCCATATTCCATCCCAATCTATTTATTTGTGATATCCCACTTACCACCCAATCCTATTTAGAGACCTACACATTACCAATAAAATGTAGGCTTTCGAACACTTAGTAAGCAGTGGGAATGGACTTTCTACCCCATCTATTAGGCATGCTGTTTAGTTTGTTCATTTTTTTTTGGGGGGGGGGGGTATTAGTTGCCCCACTCCCCATCATCATTCAGGTATGCTGTTGATGTTTTTTTTATGAAAATAACATTTCATTTAAACAATTTGCATTTCATTTAAGTAGGATCAAGTCATAGAACGAATGTGGTATTTTGGTGAGAGTGTCTAGCGTAGTGTATGTCTAAACGACAATTAGTAAATATTTGACAACCGATCCCCCATTTCTAACCGAAAACGATTAGGGATTCACGCCTAACACAAATAAATAATTTGTAAATATGATTTTGTTAAAACTAATTTATTTGTGTTGGTTTTTAAAAATCGCTTTCTGAATGCGATCACTGAGTTCTGACTATTGGTATTATAAAACCTCTTTAGTGTTTTAAATATAATAGTCGTAAAGTAATTTAAGTTTCCTCAGGGAATCTATAAGTATTTATGTTTCTATGTTTTAATATAAACACATAGTTTATCTGAACATTCATTTTTCAATATAATAATACGTAAAGGCCATTTCATATTCGTAGTCCGTTAACACTCTAACACTCTGTTTGGTACTGATATCGATCCTGAACCAGCTTTCGTGACGTTCGACTCGGAATCGTTCGGCTGTCCTACGCAAACGGCCGAGTGTTGACGAGCCGAAGAAGCGCGCAGCCGATAACTTTGTTACAAAGTGAAAATAAATGCTTTCGAAGACGGTTTTTCTGTCAGGAAGTTTTTTTGAAGAAAATGAACCCAAAATGAATTACGAACAGCTTTGCACTGCAGTATCATCGCGAGTAAGTAATAATAAATAATAAAATTTAAAAAAATATGTCGTGATAAAAGTAATTTCGGTACGTTTTTTTTTAAATGCAGTATTCATTTTATAACAGTATGTTTTTTTCCTGTTGTTTCCTTCAAAAAATGAATGAAAAAATGTTTAATTTTCTTTGTTGTGTCTTTAAAAAAATCCTTACCCTTACCCCTAACCGTAACCCTTAATCCTAAGCCTAACCCTCAACCCTAACGCTAACCCTTAACCTAACCCTAACCCTAACCCTAAAACCTAAACCTTAACCTAAACCTAACCCTAAACCTAAATTTAAACTTAAACCCTTATCCTAACCCTAACCCTAACCCTAAACCCTAAACCCTAGCCCTAACACTAACCCCAACAAAAACAAACAAACAAGCAAAACATTATAATAGGACGCAGCACCGTATCAAAATTGTCGTCTCGTACAAATCGGCTCCTCAACTCTCGAGCATTTATGTAAAACAGCCGAACGCTTCCGAGTCGAACGTCACGAAAACTGGTTAAGGATCGATAAGAGCACCCTCTTTTTAAAAGATGGGACTGCCCGATCGCTGCAAGAAAATGCAAAAAAGATAAATTAGATAAATAATCTGATGTCGCTGTTGTTTAAGAATTAGAACTTGAAGTAAATTACACTTGTTTAGCTTTCATGGTTGCATCAAAGAATAATATATGTGTTGTACAAACATGGTACTATAATATCGTTGGGTCTGCTTTCGCGCCAATCGTGCATAGAATTGAACTATATCACACACTTCTATAAGGGTGTTGGTGTTCGACACTTATGAATTATTTTACTCTATGTTATCTCTCAAAGTTTATTTGCACCATTATATGTTTTATAATGTTCTTTCATATTATTTATTTCCGCCTTTGGCATAGCAAGCTCTGCATCGCTGTGGATCATGTTAGTCCATCGCGTTTGATGCCTACAACAACGTCTTTTACCGGGAAATTATTCTTTGATTGTAAACAAATTATTGCTGAACTATCCCCTTAAATAATAAATTTTGACCAGTATACAACCCTCGTTAGTAATCCGCTCGGTTGTTCACCCTTCACCTGTCCAACTCAAATAATCTTTATCCTCGAGTAGTTTTTGGGTCTTTATAAGACGTGACTCGTCTGTAAAGGAAAGAATACTCAGTGTGCATTGCTTTCAGGACGACGTGCCAAAGCCAGCTTATTTTGTTCTTAACAATATTGATGCTACTATTTCGAAACACATGGATTTCAATAATTAGTGCTATCTTGAACGATCCAACATTTTTTTGCCGACCATAGTTTTCTAAGTGTAATTTTCGAATACATAGCCTGCTCTCATCATCTACTCTTAACGTACAAGTCTGAAAATCATAGGTAGCTATTGGAACAACAATGCATTGTAGACTATGTGAGTCAAAGGCTGAGACACATTTGTTTAGGCCTCAAATGGTTTTCGTAAGTCTGCGAAAAGCAATGGAGGCTAACCACGACCCTCGTTAAGCAGGCCTGTCCGATCGAAAATAACATCATAAACGTTGGTGTAGGCGAGCCATGCCGAAAAGCCAGGCTGTCGATAATGAATGATAGCCCTAAAAAAAGTTTAGAAAACATTTTAAATTGTTTCCAAGAAAAAAGAAAATAAAGGAACATAATCCGATCTATACCGGAACAAGAGAGAGAGAGCGAGAGAGAGAGAGAGAGAGATAGAGAGAGAGATAGAGAGAGAGAGAACTTTGGTTGAGGTGCCCCTAATGATGGGGAGCTGAACAGAGCTGAAAGGGAGAAAATAACAAAATATAAAAATCTAATGTATGATATGAAAAGAAACTGGAATATCATAGAAATCTCCATAATTCCAGTAATCATAGGAGCCACTGGACTCATAAAGAAGAACTTGAAAAAGTATTTGGCAAGTATACGTGGTGAACCAAGTGCAAAAGAAATCCAAACAACTGCACTCAAAGGAACAACCATACTCCTGAAAAGAGCTCTCGGTTGGAGTTTGTAAATAGCGGGTGATCATATGGCATTCGGAAGAATGCCCCGTCCCCAGCAAATGAATAACAATTAAAATTAAAAAGTGAGAATCGAACTTTATTCAATATTAATAAAATAGCGAAATTTATTAAAAAAAAAGGTATTGTTTCTGCATTCTGTAAATACACGTCACCATTTTTTATGGATTTTAAAGACTAACATTCGTTTATTCTTTTGAAAACAATTTGCTTTACAATAAAAAAAACGTGCAAGTCAAGCAATGAAGATTATAATTTTAAATCACAATATAAACTTAATTGTTTTATAAAAAATATTTTTATTACTATGTATTTTAACTTTTAAGCAGCATAAAATTGAATAGTAAAATAAGGAATTCAGGAAACAAAAAGTATTAAATCAACAAACACATTAAAAACAAACAAATCTCAATTTATAAATGAAACTTTACAATAAATACTTGAAAAACAAACGATTTACAATTACAAAGAATTGAAACAATCTAAGTTAGTTTAAACGTTTACATTGAAACGGTTAGCTCCAAAAATGGTGGCCACATTTTTCGACTAGTTTTATTTCTAATTAACCAAGGGGAAACAAAGTAAAGTTGTCTACTGTATTGATTAGCTGTCTTATTTTTTCATTTTAAAAATATTAATTTGTTTTCCGTGTTTTACCGATAAAATTGTATTCTAAAGACAATTTATTTTGCAATATTATATGTTGTATACGTCATTATCATAATAATTTATTGGGAATACATTTCAATCAATTTTTAATAAACATTTTTGGATTTTATTATTAGTGTTTTACAAAAAAACATAAACAGTTAAGACTTCAAATAATAGTAAGTCCGAGTGAAATCATTTTAAATGAACAGTTTGATTTTATTATTTGTTAACTATCATTTGCTGAATGAAATTAAAGAAAAAAATGAAATCCGCAAAAATGAAACAAATGAAAACAGTGAATCAATGTGTCTTATTATCGCTTGGAAAACCAGACAAAACTAGTCGATAAAATTTTCATCAATTTCGAAAGTTATCATTTTCAATATAACCTTTTAAATAAAAAACTGTAGAATACGTTAATTTATTTTAAATTAACGTATTCTACAAATAACTTACTTTAAAATGTAAAACAGGCGAACAGTTATAAAAAAGAACAAATAGAAATTCAAACAAATAATTTTAATACAAAAAAAAACAATAAAATAACACGTGTAAAAGTACATTTTGAAAAATCAAACTTTTAAAAGAATGTGTTGGATAATTGTGTTTTATGTTTGAATTTTTCTTAATGTGTTTTAGTAATATAATAATTTTTCTCATCACAAAAAAATATTTAACAGATAATGTAACGTTCTATATACAAGCATTGTTTCTAGTTTTTTCAATACTGTGCTCCTAATCACAGGAGTCAACGTGAAAAACATTAGAGAACATCTATTAATACCCTGAAAATAGCAATCTATTTCAGGGATTTCGAAGTCTCGTTAGGCGACGGCTAGCACCAACTATCCTGACGTCATCAGCAAAACGACACCCAATGGAAAGGATGTCTATTAACGCATACCACGGGCTAACATACTTCTTCTATTTACGCTGTTTTATACATTTAGACCTGAAGGTCCAAGGAAAATAAAATTTTCAACTTTTTCTACTTTGCTTTGGTTCATTTTGATGTCAAAATTTAGATATCAATTATTATTGTCTAAATAATTTAATAGTAAATAATTAATAAATAATTTTTAGTTAAAATAAAATAATGAAATATAATTTATACTTTCATCTTAATTAAATGAATACTTTTTAAATCTTTAAAAAAATATCAAGTGTACGAAATACAGTAATCCATTATGATTTTATTGAATAAAAATAATTATTTAGACAAATGTTATTACGTAATAATATCGTAATTCCAACTGTACCTTACTGTTGTTGTCTGTATGTGTTACTATTAATTATGCTTCAGATCTTTTAAATAATACATAATTCTATGTTTAATTTAATTGTCCAGTTCATGTTTATTAACTGTAAAGAACCAAAGAACATGAAACATAATTTGTTTTAGAATAATATTCTTATGTATTTAAAAGGTTTTTCGGTAAATGTTTTTTAGATCATTGATTTTCTCGTGAAAAGAAAACAGGTAACCAGGTTTTGCAATAATTTTCGTAAACGGCATACTGTTTTTGTTATTAAATAACAATTTTGTAGCGTTTAAAAAATATCACTTGTAAACAATTCAATAATGGAGTGAAATTTTAATAAATAACAATCATTTCGGTAAATGCATTTTAGATCATTGATTTTCTTGTGAATAGAAAACAGGTAACCAGGTTTCGCAATTATTTTCGTAAACGGCATACTGTTTTTGTTAGTAAATAACAATTGTGTAGCGTTTAAAAAATACCACTTGTAGGAAGTTCAATAATGGATTGAAATTTTAATAGATAACAATTATTATTGAAAGTAGTAATACCAAGAGTGTACTTGTAAATACACTGTGTTGTCTTTGATTTTTGATTTGTTTTTCCAATAAGAAACAAAAATAAAGAATACATCTCTGCTATTTTTTAAAATTCACTGGTTTCCCCAGAATACAATTTTAATGTCTATGCACATTTTTAATAGAAGAAAAATAAATATTATTATTGTTAAACCAATGTTATTATTAGCTTAGAGTGCTTTTCTATAATACAGAATTGTTATTGACACATGGAAAGGTACAATTTTAGGAGTTAATACTGTACAAATTTATATGTAAATATATAAACATATAAACCTACCCAATTGAAATATATATATATATATATATGTATATATATATATATGTGTGTGTGTGTGTGTGTGTGTGTGTAATATGGATAAAATGTGTACCATATTCATTTTTAAACTAAAAAATATTGGAACGAATATTTTTGATCGATAGAAAACACTACTCAAAAGACGTAAAACGTAAGACCCCTTCAGTAAATGACTCAAATCCGACCGATTACACCTTGGATCAATAAGGTCATTTCGGGGTCATCAGGTCATGTCGGGGTACATGCGCATTTCTTCGATCGCATAAATAATTAATTAGGTAAAGGAAAGGACAAAGGCATTTTTTGTAGAGGAATCCTCAACTCCATCCGATTACAAACAAGAAAATAGATGAGATTTTGTTATTGATTATGAAGCGATATATTTACGTAGTCAGACATTACTGAATTATAACATCAAATTAGAACCAGCCAGATATACTTCATATTATTAGGATATTATTAAATATAATTAAGACCCTATTTTAGACTCGAGAAAGAATATAAGTTATGTAAGATTGCTTTCGCGAGTAGTTGATAGTGAAGCAAGGATTGCTCAATCCCACCACATCTATCTGGGCAATGTTGTTTGAGAGCAGTGCTAAGAAGTAATGTACGACTGAAAAGAATGATGGAATCAGCAGAGAAACATAGTTTTAATTTTTGAGTTTTTTTCCTCTTTGATTAGTTGCAAAACGAAAATGTGAGTGCCTAGTCTATCCTGCTATTTAGTTAGCAGGAGAGAGGATATATAAAAAGTGATGTGGTGGCCTTACAGAACTCGAACTAACACACCAACCCCTCAGTCGGTATATGTAGACTGTAAACTACACTACTTCAATAATAATTATATTCCTACTACCACCACTACTACTGCTACTATTACTATACCACCCTTACTACTACTACTACTACTACTACTACTACTACTACTACCATAACAATAATAATAATAATTAGCCGGACCTTGTGGGAATTCCACAGTACGTCTACACCAGTCGGTATAATCTACTGTTGATAATAATATTCCTATTGAAATAATAAATGGCTGTCAGTGTCAATACTCCTTGAAGATGAGTCTTACTTGTTCCGAAAATATAATTGCCGTATTAAATATTCGTTCAATAAATAAAATGAATATGGTCTACCTTTCTTTATTTATTTACAGTTTTAAAACTTTAATTCCTTTGAACACAATAAATATTCGGAGTTTTCGTTTTATAGCAATACTTGTCAACTAGATATTCTTCAAATCAATGAAAATTAATGTCATTTGCCTTCATCTATTTATTTAAAGATGCACTGTTTAGTCTATGTGTTGACATAATTTTATTTTAGAATACTTCATTTTATAATAGAGAAAGACAAATTATTTACTTTAGCAATATAAGATTAATCACCACTCACGAAATTTGCTGATCAGATGACTTTATTATTGAATTCGTGTGAACGGTGATAACCTACGTATGCTATATTATTGATGGGACCCGATATTTGTAGATACGATTAAATCAACTAGTGGGTAATTATGGATGGGATCAAATGAAGACAATGAGTGCGTGTAAAGCTGGCATGCACCGCAGGGGACCGTTGTGAGTTTATCATGTTTTTGAAAGACCATAACAAAATTACAAATTCGACGGCGATCACAACATCGGGTCAGAAAAGGTCAGAAAACATGAGTGAAAGAAATGCTTTTTGCATGAGGGTCACACGTGTGGATCTGTGACGTCACTCCTTTTTCGTGAGAAACTAAGGTTTTTGAAACAGAACGGCTTTGGAAGTGAGAGTGTCAAGTCGACAATGTAGTCGCTCGTCGTAATAGCTGGATCTCTTCGAGATCCGGCAGTAATCCCCGTGCATAGTCGCATCCCACAGCGAGAAGGATGAATGAGAAGCGAGCGAACGAATGGATAAAACCCTTCCACAACGAAGTTCAGAATAAAAGACTTGAATTTCTCTCTGAGGAAAAATTGTCTCCGCGTTTGTCTTCTTCCTGTCTATAAAGTTGTATCCACAGATCAAAGATCACCAGCATCGATCACGGCTAGAGATACGCAATGGAAACCGACGGTACCAACGGCGATCACAACCAGTCGACGAAAAAGATGTAAGGTAACTTTTATGTGTTGCACATTTTTGGGGTCTTAATCTGTTAAGCTGAAAGAACTAAAACCGAAAAAAAAGTGCACAATGCTTAAGTTGAAATGTTTGAAAAGAACTGTTTTAACTAAAAATATTTTAATAAGTAAACTACTTAAACAGTAATGTGTAACAAGACTGACAGTTTAAAGGTTTAAAACGGTTATTAAAAATGCCTCTTAAAAGTGAGTGTTAAAGAAGTTTGAAAACGCTTCGAGACTTTTCATATTATTTCTTATTGCGTTCGTATTTTGAGAAGCGCTTAATAAACGTTCGTGGCGATAGTTTTCATCATTGATAACGTAACAAATGTCTGTTTTTTTGTGCCGCTATGCAAAACGTACACATATGGGCTGCTTTTACGTATAATAATAATAATAATAATAATAATAATAATAATAATAATAATAATAATAATAATAATAATAATAATAATAATAATAATAATACAAACCGGATACAGGAAAAGGAAAATCGGTACAAATTAGGAAGAAGCATCCGTAAAAATGTTAAACAGTGACTGTTGAAGAAACATACCAAGCATGGAACCAACTTTTTTTTGTTGTAATTTTCACTTAATGTACTTAATTAAAACTGATTTTATTTTCAAAAATCAAATGTATTTTTTAATGTTTTCTTTCTTTTGGTTCGTGTTGCTAGTTATTAAGATTTAAAACATCATTGTTTTTGCTAAATTATTTTTATTTTAACTTTATTTGAAACAAAGTGAAATATATATATATTTTGCAAAGAAGAAGATAATGTGTTTGTATACTTTTTTAGGTTCACGAAAGTGAGATTTTTTTGTTTTTTCTTGTATTTTTATGTGTGAACACCGAATGTCATGCCGCATTAATTTATACAAGTTAAGTGAGAGGGCTTACGAGATACGCTCGTTCGCCAGTTTTTATTTAATGGAAAATCTAGTGTGCAATAATTGATTTTGGTCTAGTTTCTGGTTGTTCCCTGACGTGATAGCAAGGGCACGACAAGTACACCAGTTTTAAGAAAGTGAGTGTGTATCACAAAGAAAAAATGTTTGTTTATTTGAAGAGACCGGCTTGTAAATGGACGATTGTGATCAGACAATATTGTAAGAAGAAAGCAAATGCACAAACGCTGCGAGGATTAGCACGAAATATTTACAAAACTGTTAATGACTTTCGCTCTAACCTGGCATTTGCAAGATCATTCCCGGGGTTCAATGCATTTCTTTTTGTCATTTCATTCTTCGGAGTAAATATCGTCAAACCGAGCTATTTTTGTATGTTTTGTTGTCAGACTCGAAACTGTAAAGTTATCTCGGTTCGTACTCGGAACTGTTTACGTTACCATTGTAATTCTATGGGTGTCTATTCCTAATTAGCACTGGAAAATAGTAGCATGCTTTGGCACATGGAAGTACAAGCGAACAAACGAAGCAAAACAAAGAAACCGGTCGTGTTAACAGTGCACAAGAATGAAACACGATCATAGATTTCTGTGTCCCAGTAAATCACAGGGGAGAAGAGCAAGACGTCAATACTATTGGGTTGGCCAAAAGGTTTGTTCGTTTCATAGGACATCAAATTTAGAAACATAACAGAGATTAGGCAATCCACTTTCAACACTTAATTTGTAAATCTTGAGAATTCATGCGCTGTGTGTTGTTGTTAATTGGTCATTTTGTTTATCTACGGCATTCATGTTGTCATTGTCGATCATTTTTGGCCGACCACAACGAGGATAATTTCTCACTGAAAACATTATTTTTCAGAATCGAGCAAACCATTTCTGACACACCCTTCTGCCCATAGACATGGTATATCTTTATGCGGGCTTCTGTAGCTTTTTATTACTTTTCTGTTGTAAAAATAACATCAGATATCGGTAGTGTCCTGTTTGATTTTCCATTTAAAGCCTGAAATACAAGCAACAATGACAGAACTCCTCTTCGCAGCGGCTTATTTCACACTGACATCAACATACTTATACACCAAATACCAGATATTAAGATTACCAACAAACAAAATAATGTCTAGTAGGCCGGAAAGATGACATTTAAAATACAACGACCGATTTTTTTAGGGGATAAAGATCATACATTGTCGTGTTTATTTAGATTGCATTCATAGATAATGATTTTGGATATTGTGTTAGAATGATTGTAAAAGCCAGGTCTTTGAGGAATAATTAATCACATCGTAGAATAAGACTAAATTCAATCAAACGTCGTAATTTTACGTACCATATATATTGTATTGTATTTGCTAACGTGATGATTATTATAAATCGTATATGTTGCCAACGCGTTCAAAGTATCTCCTAGTTTGATTGTCCTATTGTGTTCATATATCCGTTTGGGCAAAGGACGATGAGTCTCGCTGAAATAGTACATATACCTGCATGTGTGAGGGATGTATGATTTTTGCGATTTTTTATTTTAATATGTATTTATGGTGAGTACGGCGGATTGGATGAGTATCAACCGTATGAGTAAGAGTTGAAGAAAGATGTGTGGTGGGTGTGTAAGTATTGGTGTGGGCGTTGTTGTGTTTGTATATTTTATGTTAGTGTTAAATGTATTGGAATCGCTTTTTTCTTTGCAAAAAGATTAAAATGTTAATTAGTGTTTTAAGAGCGGATTCTATGTTGTTATGTTTACATCCTCTCATATACATACTTACCAATGAACCACTGTACCTACTCTTCCTTTCCTCTCTAATATATTTTCCTCACAACATGGTTCTGTTTTAATTTTATTATTCATTCATTAATTTTATTTTTTATTTTTAGTCTACCATTGTGTTCTGTGTTTTTTTCAATTTTCTTTCACCACGTGTTTTCTTTTATTCTATACTCAATTTTACTCCACGTGCTACCACATATTCTTATTTTACTACAACCACGTATTAAAGCTATTCCCTCTTTACTCACCACTCTTCCAACTCGTTCTTTCTCGTTTCGTCTCACACATACTTCTACCTTTTCCGTCTTTTCCCCCCTCTCACACATCTACCATACTCACCATTATTTGGTTTTAAGTTCACAGATGTTTATTCGTTCCATGTATAAAATGTTCAGTTTGTTTTTAATAAACTATATCACTAAATAAATATGGTCGGAATCTCTTGACCGGTATACTTAGGTCCAATTTCAATAATGCGTTAATGTCCCTATTTTTGTGAATGTTACCCTGTTTGTTAACTTTTGCTTAACCATTTTCAAATTCTGCTTTATATTTTAATTTCATATTTACTCCCTCATATATATATATATATATATCTATATATATATATATATATATATATATATATATATATATATATATCTATATATATATATATATATATATATATATATATATATATATATATATATATGTGGGGGGTATGCGTGTGTGTGGAAGACTCGCTTTCTTTTCTTTATACCTGCGGGGGCTCTGAAATACTCGACTAGTACACTGGCGCAGGCTATCTCTTCTTGATGCGATGGACCCGTAACCTTGTTAGGGCATCTATCTAAGTGAAGGCAAACTGATTATTAACGTATATAGCAAGCCGTGGGAGAGGAGGCCGTCTAGTCTTGATCGACAACCTTCCTAGAGCTTGAGTCTCGAAAAGAATATCTTGTTTGCACACCTAAAATTGCTTAAGAAGTAGTTGAGTGCTGCTTATCGTCTAGCTTTCGTACTCCTTCGTATTAGCCAGGCGCAGAGGTACAAGCGTTGGGACGCCTCAAATACATCCAGTTCTTGGCCTTGTTTCCTGACAAGGAAAATGAACGCTGTCACTTTTTCTCTCTGTCTGGACAACTTGGGGAACGTTACTTCGTTAGTAAGTCTTACATGACTAGTTTGGGTCGATCTTGTTCCGACACGTTGAGGTTACAGGTTAGAAAGCTTGTTTGGCTGCTGTTTCGACTGTCAGTCCAGGAGGCCTACCTCTTATGTAGCGCTAACAACAGCTGCTCCATCGTGGGTAACTGTATGTGCCATGTCGCGTATAGAAAGAGACCCGACAGTTATCCTCTGTAGGCGTTTCGTATGCCACAACAACCATGACCCAAGTCACGACCTATGGACTTGTTGTGTGAGCTTATTAGCACTAAACAAAACAATCACTTTACATTCCCCACTCTATCTCAAAACAAACATAACACTACAAAGTAAAAAAGCAAACTAAAATTAGACACAAACCAAAAAAATATATTCGCCTCTGACCTTGAGGTTAGCATTCACAAATATACGGGGACTTAGAACCAACCTCAATGACTTACAAAGCGTTTTGCTGATAAACTCCCTGGATATCCTAGCACTAAGTTAAACCCACCTAAAATCTTTAATCTCTTTTCACCACTTTGGCGTGACTGACTACTTCCAGTCTACCATACAACACTATGACACACATAGAGAACGGGCTATGTGTTTCTGTTAGGAACACCCTTCTCTTGACTAGAGAGAATAGGTTAGAATCAGATGGCCAAGCATACATGTGTCTTAGATAAACCTTATAACACAGCGTTAGCTACTTATATTTTTATACTGTTTTCTTCTACTCAGGATTATACTATGCTTAACTCAGTCCTTAGAAGCTTTCTTACTTGACTCGAATACCCAAATTAAGAGATGCTAATGCACCACGAGTTTTATTGACTCAGCTGGTAGCTCTACGTATAATTTTCCATTAGCTCACTCCCTCTCACGGACTGTAATTTTACTAACCCGCCTCCCTGATGGTGTGGGCCAGCAGGCCTTACTTCTTGACCTGTTCTTAACCTCACTGCCAGAAGCTTGTGTGACAAATGGCCATAAGCCGCCTAGAAACGCTGGTTAAATTGTGGTTATGTTCATATCACCATACAATCACGTCTAAAAGCTGATGAGCCGATGCTCAAACCAACGAGACACTATAACCAGGCTGATTCTGATTCTATCAGCGATCACATCAGCGACGCCCCATGAAGTGAAACCTTCTCACTCCCTGCTGATCAGTTCGCAAATGAGTACACCGAATAGGTCAACGCCTAGTATTGAAGCATATGTACCAATGCGAAAATTATTCAGCAAACAGTGCTCTCTTCAATGTGTAACCTCGAAATGTGCAGCTACCATTGTACTGAGACACTAGGCATTCTGACAATTCAGCCGTCATGAGTCAACTGCGAATAGACTGACATTCATAGAGTAAAGAAATAATTGTAAAGTAGTTATAGGAGAAACATAGAAAAAGTAAACAGAGCTAACCCGAAAACACATTTAGTCACATAAACTAGGTACTCGTGATTTCTGCAAAATGTACAATACTTCTCCTCTCTAAACTAAACAATAAATGGCTCGCTAAGTCTTGCTCCTTGATAGCTGGGAAATGTTCTTCTGTGGTATCAGTTATGCAGATTTTCGGATATAAAACTGATCTTCAAAGCTACCGCCCAATTAGTCTACTCATAATCTCTGCTAAAACCTGGCAATCCTTAATCAATCTAGCGATAATCCGGCACCTCATTAAAGCTACACTTCTTTCTGACCGTCAGTTAGTTTTCAGGCAAGCAGCATCTACTGCAGATCTGCTAACGGTCATCATTGAACGCATATATCATACACTGGACACGGCAGATAAAGCTAGAGCGGCAGCGCTTGCTATATTCAAAGCCTTTGGCAAGGTCTGGCATAAAGGGATTCTCATAAAAATTCAAACATATGGTATTACTTGAAGAATATTTGATATAATCAAATCCTTTCTTACCAATAGAAAACTCCAGGTTATCCTCGATGGTCGTTCATCCAAGCAGCATGCCATAAATGCTGGTGTACCACAGGGATACATCATTGGACTTCTACTGTTCCTTATTTTGATTAACAACATTGAGTCTGAGATAAGTATATTTGCTGACGACACCGCCTTCTACTCTCGTTATGTAGGCAAACCAGACGCGCACATATCCGAGACAATGGGCGAATCCTTAGAAAGTGACCTCTACTGTGTGGTGGAGTGGGGTCATTAATAGATGGTAACATCATATGCCGCAAAGACAAAGCTATTTTCTTTCAACAACTACAAGAACCCTCTTCAACCACCGATGGTCATGCTAAATAAAACCATACCTGAGAGATCAACGTTAAAACTCCTCGTCCTCACATTCAGAGGTAACATGAATTGAAACAAATACATTGAAGGCATTGCCAAGTCTGCTGCAAAGAAGGTGAGCTCTCTTTACCATGCTAGTAAACTTTCCACACCTGACCTTATCCTATACCTCTACAAAGCCACAATCCGCACATGCATGTAGTATTGTGCCACAGCTGAGCTGGTGCATTATCTACTAGTATCTACCTCTTAGACAATATCCCAAAAACAGTCGCCAACTTAATAGGTCTCTCACTATCCACGAAGCTCCAGCCCCCGTCCCATTGCCGCAATATTTCGTGCTTGCTCCTCTTTTACAAGTACTTCAAGAGATTGTGCAACTTGTGAACTTGCTTCTCTAGTACTCTTCGACGTTAATACACTAGGCCCATATGACAATCAGCTAAGTCCCATAAATTCAGTGTGGAGGTCCGGTGAAAGCAAGGAAATCAGAGCATTACCAATTTTACGTAGAATTTGGTATATTCGGACTACTGTTTTTATCTGGGTTGTTTTTATCACAACCTTTCGGCCAATGTAACCTCCGACCTTCTCCAGGTGTACTTTGTCGAACTCGGGGATCTGTCTGTCAAACTCGGGAATCTGGACGAAATTTCGAACGGAACCCTTTATTTAATCCGCGGGGGTAGCATGCTCTCATTCCCTCTGCCATGACTGTGAATAAGACTTCAGTAATTGAACATTAAATAAAGGGTTCCGTTTGAAATTCCGTCCAGATGCCCGAGTTCGACAGAAAGATTCCAGAGTTCGACAAAGTACACGTGAAGAAGGTCGGAGGTAACATCGGCCGAAACGTTGTGATAAAAACAAGCCAGATAAGAACAGTAGTCCGAATATACCAAATTCTACGAATTATCAAATCTCATCTTAACAAATTCCGAAGCATAATATCAATATTGGTTCAAAAAATTAAGACACAACGGATTATTTGGCGTACGGTCGTTTCCAAGAAAATTTGGAAAAATGCTATTTTGTATGATGCTTCATATGATTTGAAGCGGCTCTTCATATTATATATATATATATATATATATATGTAAGCCTGTGTTATTATACCTTTTTACAGTCTTTTTTGTATTGAAATCAAAAAAGGAATAAATGTCCCATAGGTTTCAAGAACGTTTTATATTCTTCGTGGAATCATTCACAGGTGTCAAATAAAATTAACAAAAAAAGAAAAACTTAGAGAAAGAAGAGAAACGCGCAAGAACGTTTATCGCCGAAATAGTTTTTTTCGAATATGTTCTCTGCGCGTGTCCACCGTCGTTTTCAAAAGTATCTTCTTTCCGTAGCGTTTTTGTTAATTTAGTTGTGATTTTTACGTGTTCGAAGTGTGTAATTTAAATAGTGTATATAAATAGGATTGTTATTGCAAAGTAGATAAGTTCAGATGATCTAGAGGATCGGTTATGTGTGAGGGTAGTCTATCTCACCTGCTGGCTAGATGCGACTTCGTTGACACAATACGTCTTGATCTCCCGCGGCGAAGATGAAAACATACACCAATAGCGTCTATTCCGCTCACACCCTTTATTAGGATGTGATGTTGGTAGAAGAGATAGCGATTTTATATCGTGTCCTATATTCCACTTGTTAAGAAAATCGAACAATACCTTTTTTATGGCCTGGTTACAATTAAGCAATTTGCATAGAATAGCTGAGTACTTAATGTTGGATACCCTCTTGCTAGATATACATTACGTCTAGGAAACATTAGATACTATTATTCAATGGGGTCTAGTATAGGCGGATACGTGCATCAAGTAGTGGCTTACTTTCAAACCTGTGATTAGATGTTTCTCTCTCAGGTATGTGAAGCATCTCGCACTCCTTGTCCGAGCAGGAGTTGGGAGATTCCCAAACCAGATAACTATTTAAGTGTATCTGCTTTGTGTAGCTAGCGACCCTTATAAGGGTCAAGTTTTAACACTAATCTAAAAAACATATCTAGCGAAGCCGTGAATAACAAAGCTAGTGAACATTTTCGAGTTTCGGATGAAGACATCGAGAAAGTAAAAGACTCGCATGGTGGTACCTATATATAAACTCGGGAGATTTCTGATAGCTTTCGTGGGCACATTAAGAGGTGTTCTTACACAACAGCCAATACTTCCCATTTAAATGTTTATGAACTATTAGGTTGACACTTCAAGCTTCAGCACAATTCGAGCAGCTATTGCCATGACAGAGTTACCGCGTGCAATGTATTGTCTCATCCACCGGTAAAAGTCCAGAATACTTAAAAGTCGAGAACTACTATTTATCTACCTCCCACAAGGCAAAATGTGACACAAGGTCGGAAAGTGGGATTAGATAAGCCAGCGCTCGAGAGGAGAGCAATTCTGACCATTTAAAAATAGCCTGGGCAGCCCCGTCGGCATTCCCCGGTAGGGGCGCCTCAGACAGTAAGCAATAAACTTACTCCTCCCCAAAGAGGGGAGGCGAAGCCTGGGAGGGTGCACCTCCTAGAACTGCACAGGACCAGACAACCCCCAATAGACCGGCGTAAATCCAGACCCAAAGGCCCGGACAATACCAGATCATAAGGTGGGTTTAAAAACCCTGGTTGAAAAGTCGAGAACTACTATTTATCTACCTCCCACAAGGCAAAATGTGACACAAGGTCGGAAAGTGGGATTAGATAAGCCAGCGCTCGAGAGGAGAGCAATTCTGACTATTTAAAAATAGCCTGGGCAGCCCCGTCGGCATTCCCCGGTAGGGGCGCCTCAGACAGTAAGCAATAAACTTACTCCTCCCCAAAGAGGGGAGGCGAAGCCTGGGAGGGTGCACCTCCTAGAACTGCACAGAACCAGTCAACCCCCAATAGACCGGCGTAAATCCAGACCCAAAGGCCAGGACAATACCAGATCATTAGGTGGGTTTAAAAACCCTGGTTGAAAAGTCGAGAACTTGTGAGCAAACAATAATATATATATATATATATATTATATATCTACACACATCTTGTGCCTAACTCCTGCAGAGGAGTAAATAAATATACACTTTTTTATAACGTCACAACGATCTAACATTGTGACGTTATCAAAAATTGGATATAAAAAGGAAGAAGACATGTTGAGATTCATTGCAAGATGAAGGTTTCGCCAAAGTCCTCGAAACTGTCCGATGAATTCTTCGAAGGAGGTCGAAGGAGACGAAGACGGTCAAGGAGGAGAAGGCGAAGAAGAAGTCGTCGCCGATACCGCAGGAGGAGGAGGAGCAGGCGAAGGAGGTACAGACGTAGGAGATCCTACAGGCGCAGGCGTAGGTAAACAAAAGCAGTCTTCCAGAAAAGGGATTTCAAAATGATCCCAACTCCTACTTGACGAGACTGTCTATCTACTGTCTCTATTTTCACTTCTTCTACAACCATCTTTTCGAAACATCCCAGCAATAAACTATTGGAAACAAAACGATGTTATTATTTTCTGATTTTGTATTATTTGGGGGTTGTTATACGTGCCCGTGTTGATGCTCCCCCTTTCTCTCTCTCTCTCTCTCTTTCTATTTCTCCTTATCTTTTCTCTTTCGTCCTCTCTCTCTTTCGTTGTCTCTCTCTTTTTCGTTCTCTCTCTCTCTTTCTCTCTCAAATTATACTCTCTTTCTTATTACTCTCTCTCTCTTTCTTTCTCTAATTATATTTCTCTCTTTTTTTTCGACTCTAATTATATTTTTTTCCTTCTTTTTACTCTCCCTCTCTCTCTCTCTCTAATTATATTTCTCTCTTTCTCACTCCCCTTTCTCTCTATTTATATTTCTCTTTTTAATTATATTCTCCTTTTCTTATCTCTCTCTCTCTCTCTCTCTTTAATATAGCCTTCTACTCCCTCTTTTTCTTATAGTATTTCTCTCTTTCTATCTACCTGTTTCATTGTACCACTGGGCATTTTAAGTCATTACATAATCGCAATTCACTGACATCATCCTCAGAGATGGTTTTTGTTTTAATTCAAAGCAAATCAAAACAAATCCCGATTAATCAAA
Source organism: Sepiola atlantica (assembly GCA_963556195.1). Classification (NCBI taxonomy): domain Eukaryota; kingdom Metazoa; phylum Mollusca; class Cephalopoda; order Sepiida; family Sepiolidae; genus Sepiola; species Sepiola atlantica. Next base: position 31,119,331 of record OY744553.1, read on the forward strand.
TCAAAGTCAGTCTCTTGTTAATCTTTCTTATTTGTTACTATGTGTAGTATCAAAGGGAATTGATGCCCGTCTCACCCCTTCGATAAAACATGGAAGAATGTTTTACATTCGTGTATATATTAAGAGTGAATATTGAATACTATAGCAACGAATAGTTAGTTAAAACTGATCCTTATGTTATGTTCGGCTTCCAGTTTCCATTACACTATGTAATCTTTTTTGCGTTGTAGACGTTTGAGACGTGATTACAAATTTGCCGTTGTATAGGTGAAATAGACTATGTTTGCATGGTCTGGGCAGAACCTATCCTAACATCGTATGTACACGCTGGGGCTTTTTCCTCTAGATGTCGGGTAAGAAAAACCTACAGTCTTGCGAGTCCAAAGACTTGCTACGGTCAAAGTACAAGTTTAATGAAGGCCATACACTTCTGAAGATCGATCTTCGTGGCTTTGCGCAGAGGTGTAACGAGATTACCGCAGTGTGATCGACAAAAACAGATAATGAATAGAAATGGCAGATTCTAACGAGAAATCTATGTCAGCAGCGTCGGTAGATTTGACTGCCATTCCACAGAATAAATATATTTAACAATGAAATGGGTGTTTGGTGTTGCTGTTGATAAGCGAAGCAGACTTCTGCATATAGGCTATGCATGGTGTACGTCGACCTAAGATCCGATCAGAACGAATCACAGTTAGCAGAGTCTCTTAGTTAGGTTTATAAATCAGTCATGCCCCTTGTTTCTTATTTGTATTAGAGATTCTACGAGATGCCCTCTCCCCAAACTTTCATATTAGAGTACACACAAAATCGATGCCCACAAACACCATTCTGTTTTTTTTTGTATTCCTTAAAACTATCAATTACACCTTAGGAACTGACTTGCTTGTTTTCGACTATTAGAACAATCTGGAAAAAGGTGAGCAGTTCATGCTTGGATAGGTTTCGGGGTGAACTACTAAGCGCTTACATTAGCATTTTTCTTTTCTTTTTATTGGTGGGAGGGGTTAATCATCACACATAAAATTGTATAGACTCTTTTTAAAAGCAGATCATCAAAACATCTGGGATCATTGAAATTGGTTAACCCATAGAGTATATGTGGTATTTTAGTTAAGAAAAGTTTAGAGAATATACTAAGTAAACCGGTGACTTAGTGGCTAACGACGCGCATTGAAGACCTGCGTGTGCCTGGTTCGAATCCAGTTCGTTTCACAGAAACACTTTCATCGAAACCCACACACCTGCCTGCGTGTTTAACCTCTTTAAGAGGAGGTCAATACAATACCAAGTAGACTACTCTCATTTCAACACAATTGTTAGACGTTGTGCCACACTCGTCTATGAAGTTTATTAAATACTTGTACAAAAGGATAAATAAAAGCAGATGTGGCATTTTCTCTCGTTAACTTAAGTAGACGTAGTTTGTAAAAATTTGTATAACTATTGTTCCCGTCAATATTTGACAATTTATTAATAACTTTGTCTTTAACATTTTCCCTCGTAGATAATTTTCTCTATTTGAACTGAATAATGAGGGAGTAAAGAAAATCAATAGCTCTCATTAGTGGGAGGTAGGTGACGAGAATGCATTGCTATAAAACGATCCCATGATGTAAAGCCATGCTACTGTGTACTTTGTTTATACTTATATGTTAGTACTTTGCAAAGCCAAAGGTTATTCGAAGATAATTGTAAATGATAGGATCAGTGGCATGATGACAAATAGTTGCTCCTATTTATCTACGTCCTACACAGTAGAATGTGACACAAGGTCGGAAAGTGGGAATGCACTCCAGAGGTGGAGTGCTAGGGGCTTTTTTAAAAATTGCCTGGGCAGAGTGCCGTAGACATTAAGCACTAAACTCAATCCTCCCCAAAGAGGGGAGGCAAAGCCTGGGAGCGCCACTTCCCAGAACTGCACAGGACAGACCCATTGACCGGCGTAAATCCAGACCCGAAGATCCAGACAATACCAGTATGAGGTGCAGCATCCATCGGAACAGATACTACACTTTGATCTTAGCCAAAAGGCGTTATTTAACACCCACCCACAATGGGAGTATGTGACACAAGGTCGGAAAGTGGGATTTGAAAAGCCAGCGCTCGAGAAGGTGAGCGCTATGGCCATTAAAAATTGCCTGGGCAGCCCCGTCGGCATTCCCCGGTAGGGGCGCCTCAGACAGTAAGCAATTAACTTACTCCTCCCCAAAGAGGGGAGGCGAAGCCTGGGAGGGTGGACCTCCTAGAACTGCACAGGACAGACCCATAGACCGGCGTAAATCAAGCCCCGAAGGGCAAGACAATACCGATCTATGAAGTGCAGTATCCATCGGAACAGATACTACACTTTGATCTTAGCCAAAAGGCCCTGAAAGTAGGAGAACTGATCGACAATTAGTGATTATCATTGTACTTGAAGACGACCCTGTTGCAGTCTTCCTGTGAGCAGTCCCGTGTAACGTGAAGTCATCCGAAGGAAATTGTGTTTATAAAAGTTCTGTTTGAATTCATGTACACAAATGCACATATAAATATTCCTTGCAGTAGTTGTAGCTAGACTAGTTTTAGGTGTGAATCTTTGACAGCTGGAACTACTGAGTGAAGCTCAGTCGATCACTCACTATGGAAATAATGATCTAGTATGAACGCCAAGCAACATCTCTTCTGCCAAAAAAGGGCGGTAGGGAAGAGAAAAGATAACCCCTGCTATATCGCCCATTTATCTACGTCCCACAAAGTAGAATGTGACACAAGGTCGGAAGGTGGGAATTTTCACTCTAGAGGAAGAGTGAGGTGAATCTCAAAAAATTGCCTGGGCAGGGCGCCTCAGACAGTAAGCAATAAACTTACTCCTCCCCAAAGAGGGGAGGCAAAGCATGGGAGGGGGTTAACCTCCCATAACTGCACAGGACAGATACTACACTTTGATCTTAGCCAAAAGACCAAGGAAGCATCCGAAATTTCCCAGCGATCTAAGAAACACATTTGATGTATGTCTGCTATTTTCGGTCTGGAATTAAACTTGACTTTAAGAACTTATTAAGGGGCTTCATCAAGAAGAGTGTCATTTATTTATTTCAAATGGGGTAAAAGATGTAACGTGCGTTGATGATAAAAGACGAAATGGTTAGATATAGAGTTCTTACAGGTGGCAAGACTCTTTTTAATCAATTGCACCAGGTGCCAAAAGTAGGAGAAAAGAGAATCATCATGCGCTGTGTCACAAATTATCTTCGAAGTGTCAGACATAGAGGGTTTTCCTCGCTTGAATCGATGCCAAAGAATTGTCTCAGAATATGCTTGGCAGATCATTGATAGAATAAAAGGGCTTGAGCCGGTTATGGATCATTGAGGAAAACCGGCATAGATACTGTCTTTCAGATTTGTGCTCATCAATAACTACTTCTATGGACTTATCACGTTTACAAAATGTGATAATTACGACATTTTAACATATTCTATCGCTAAGAAACTCGTACAGTCGAACAGTGTCGATAGCATTTGATATGACAAGAGCTATCACGCTAGAAATAAGGCAGTCATCGCTAGATTCACTGATCTTGTAAACCAAGAACGTCGTCAAGACGTGTAACCGACGTCACGATTCTCGCCACGGTAAGGATGGCTAGAAAAGAAAATTTCTCTCCAGACCACGGCAGGGTCACGTTGTGGTTGACTAATACTACATTCAGGGCCAACGGATGCTCGGTGTCGATGCATGCTGTTACTTCACTGACGTACTCCCAGAGTCGCCGAGGTTTACTGCAAGTTAAAAAGGCGTTCTCGACCGTTTTGATTTCACGGTCATCGCAGCAAAGGCAGTAAGGATCCGTACGGGCAGTAAGGGGCAATCTTCCCTTTGTCTCTGATAAGCCCGTCATGAAGGGGCATCGCGTCCTGAATCAATCGTTAGGTTAGAGACTATTCATGCTTGGGGGACCTCTTCTCTCTGCGTTCTAAAAACGCAGACGTCGAAGAAGAAACGGCCGAGAACGCCTTCTTTTAATGCATCAAATTCCACGAGCTTTTGAGGTATGTGAACGAGGTGACGGCTTGCATCACATCCGACCACTCAGTATCTCTGGGCGTAGCATCTGTAGTGTACAATGTGATGACTCAGTGGTGCAGGGGGAGACGCATTTTGTTTTGTACGAGCCTAGCCGTAGTTAGACTTGTAGTGCAGACCTCACGCATAGATATAAGAAAAGGGGGTGAATCGCCTTCTGATTACGAACTGATTTCGAACTTTAAACATCAGCTCAACGTCACAATCAGATGTGATAGTAGGAGATTGAACTCAGCTTTATTTAAAAGGAGGTGGATACACACCGCTAGTTTGTGTGTGTTTGGACGTGCCAGTTTTTTTTATCAGACCCCACCGCAGGTAACAAGGTCTCTTAGCTAGTAGCACGAATGAGCTCTGTCCAATTTCTCCTATTTATCTACGTCCCACAAAGTAGAATGTGACACAAGGTCGGAAGGTGGGAATTTTCACTCTAGAGGAAGAGTGAGGTGAATCTCAGAAAATTGCCTGGGCAGGGCGCCTCAGACAGTAAGCAATAAACTTACTCCTCCCCAAAGAAGGGGAGGCAAAGCCTGGGAGGGGGTTAACCTCCCATAACTGCACAGGACAGTCAGAACAGATACTACACTTTGATCTTAGCCAAAAGACCAAGGAGTAATTTACTCCTCTCCAGGAGTTAGGCACAAGGCCAGTTTTTATCCTACTCCCACAAGTAAGATGTGACCCAAGCTCGGGTCGGAAAGTGGGGGTTGAAAAGCCAGCGCCCGAGAGGTGAGCACTCTGACCATCAAAAATTGCCTGGGCAGCCCGTCGGCATTCCCCGGTAGTGGCGCCTCAAGCAGTAAGCAATTAACTTACTCCTTTCCAAAGAGGGGAGGCAAAGCCTGGGAGGGTGGACCTCCTAGAACTGCACAGGACAATCCCATAGACTGGTGTAAATCAAGCCCCGAAGGCCAAGACAATACCAGTCTATAGGGTGCAGTATCTATCGGAACAGATACTACACTTTGATCTCGACCAAAAGGCCGAGGAAGCATCCGTAACATCTGTGTTTAATGCATGGATTTACATTATAATACTGTTTTATAGTAATGTACATACTTCTCACTAATTTAGAGGTGTTCATTTTACTCATTGCTGTTGATTTTACTAAAACAGACTTAATGATTTCCCAGGGAGTATGTTGAAGTGTAAGTTATGAGCAAATGGTTACTCAATTATTGAAACATTACTTATACACATTGCTCAAAATACCTTTACTTTTTACGTGTACGAGAGAAAGTGGAAGACCATTTCGCCCATTTACTTATATGTATGGTTTTCTGAAAGTGTTTTAAGAAACCGCAAGCCCGAAATGGGGAACTAGGCCTAAAACGTTTTAATGAGAGTCAAGCAACTGTTAACTACTTTCCCTCACGAAAATACCACATTTACTCTATGGGTTCACTTTCTTAAAATAAACGAAGATGTTTTGATTATTTGAATTCAAAAGGAGTATATGCAATTTTATGTATGATACTTACACTTTGAAAAGGCCAAAACAAGCCTGGTGATACCAGATCAGGCTGCCCTGTGGCTCCCTGAGACGAAATTCACCTACATTGACGTTTTTTTTTTTTGTTGTTTTGTTTTGTTTGTAAGACTTAATTATGTTATACAAAACCAAAAACAAAAACAACAGCCCCTCTCCCTTTCTCCCTCCCCTTTTTTATTTTTATTTTTCCTACCCTACTCCCGGTCCTGGATATGACCTTAAACTACATCCGATGGTGAGATCCGGCTTACGGACTTTGGGGAATGTGGAGCCTCCTCTTAATTACCATTGCTCCCAGGTCCACCCTGACCCGGAGTGGTAGTACCTGTTAGGGTCCCAACTATGGGTTAAATAGAAACAGATATTAAAAGGGGAAAGAAACAAAAAAGAGAAGAAAACAAGACCAGATTCGGCATTAAATAACCCAAAAAGGGTTGATATGCCGTAAAACAAAACTACCAAACCATACCATACCAAAACAAGCAAGTTTCTTAGGTGGAATGGGTAGTATTAAAGAATAAACAGAAAATAATCTGGGGAGAGTGAATTTCGGATAATCTCTAATACAACTTAGCATTTTATTTGTTATTCTAGCTGGAACATTTTTATCGCTCTTTTTCTTGTTCTACCTCTATAGTCATGTAAACGAAAAAAATACAGACAACAATTACATGTTTCTTTTTGAAATAGTTTATTGCTGCGAGAGTTCAGTTTTATTTTTAAATATTGAAGAAGTGTTAATCGTCGACTGTCTCATCATCATTTGGGATCATTTTAAAACCCCTTTCCGGGAAGGAATCTTTCGTTTACCTTCTGCGCCTATAGGACCTCCTTCGCCTATAACGCCTTCGCCGACTTCTCCTCCTCCTGCGGTATCTGCGTCGCCTAGGACTATGACGACTTCTTCTGCGCCTTCTCCTTCTTGACCGTCGTCTTCTCCTTCGACCGCCTTCCAAGACGTCATCGGACAGCGTTTTGGAGGACTTTGTCGAAACCTTCATCTTGCAATAAAATGTCACAATTTCTTCCCTCTTTTTATATCTCATTATTGACAACGTCACAATGCCATTGTGCCGATTTTCTTTGTATTCAATAATAAACTATATTAAGAAAAAAATCTCGTTTATATTTAGACTAAAATTTGTACACTCAATCATATACAAATTGGGGATCACCTAAGTAGGTCCAACCCAAAGAGAGAATAAGGTATTTTGGTGAGAGTGTCTAGCCTAGCGTAAAGTCAACGTATGACAAATCTTATGCCCAACAGCCCCCTACCCATAACGATTCGGGTTTCATGTCTGAGACAAATGTAACCAATTTCATGGGCATTTTTCTATCTTAGCCTTAGGCATAGACACCTACTTGTTTTGAGGAAGAAACGAGTCGGGGTCTATGCCTGAGAGCATCGAAGTTCTGTCTTTGATTGGTCCCCAAACTAAGATAAAATTATAAAACGTAGATAAGTGGTGCCCTCTTAATTTTCTGCTAAGTGATAGACCATCGACTATTTTTCGAGTGGTCCCGGAAAGAGCATGTTGGTCTCTACATTGAAGTGGAAGCTAAGTGGGATTTCAAAAATAAAGTAAGTCGGGATTGAATGTAAGAATGGATTGTATCCTCGAAGATATAAGACAACAGGGGTAACCGGGGACAAAATTAAATGGGGGGATCTTTGGGGCGTTTCAAGTACAAAAAGATCCAAAAACGGTCAGCACCCATTTACTAGCTACGGGTCTTTGTTAAAAGAAATATTTAGCGATGGATTCCGCAGACCCCAGGGCCGTGCATACCATGTGTACGCAAGGAACACGTGCTCGTAGCTGGCTCCTAGACGAATGCACAGAATAGTGTTGTGCACCCGCCTCCTATCGAACCCCCGTGGTCTAATCTCTTCCAATCGAATCTGATATTCACCTTGATTTGATGTTTAAATTAGACGACCAGATCCCGATAAGAAACAGATCAGACCCCATGGACATCATAGAGACGTGAACTCCACGTCACCAATCTCGCTACGGCTGAGATGGCTAGAAATACCATTCTACTCTCCCTAGTCCATAGCGGAGGTACTATGTGGATGAACAACGCTACATTCACGGACATCGGTTACCCGGCGTCGATGCGAGCCGTTACCTCACCGAGATACTCCCAGAGACGCTGAAGTTTGCTGCAAGTGAAAAAGGGCGTGCTCAGCCATTTCACTTCCGCGATTGGTTCAGTGTGGGCAGTAAGAATCCGTACTCACTCCATAGCTGGTAAGAGTGGCATAAAGGGGCAGCGCGTTCCGGACCAATCACCAGGTCAGAGAGTACTCAGAGTTGTTGAGATAACTTGGGTCTAACGCCCAAGTTCCCTGGGAATAGATATCCTCCCTCGACCATCCCGGTTACTTCACAAGCGGATCCGAGATATACCCTTTCACTAACTCCAAAAATAGTATTTTCCTTGGCTGTGTAAGAGTCCTCCTGGCCCCTGGCCGGCTCGGCATTCGGTGTAGAGTAATTTTTCCCTTCTCGGGGTACAACAGCCAAGGGGTTGAGTGTGATTTTGGGGAAGGCGCGACTCATCAAAGCGAATGTTTCGGCATGTCTATGACTTGCCAGTTCTGGCATTCCCAAGCCTTCCTCGCTCGAACCTTGAGCACAGACCTGTTTTCCCTTTCTTCCAAAGGAGCGAGAAGAGCAAGCGTGTGAACACCAACATGCGAGCCGTAGGCAAGGGTAGTATAGCCAGTCTGTAAAGGATGAGAGGAAAGCCGTAAGCTCTACCCTTTAAGTAAGGGTTATTCCGAATCAAGATGACTGTACCTCTGACAAATTCTTTTAAAGCTAGAGGCCCGGTCAGAACCAAACGCCAAGGATCCAAACCGGGCTATCCGACCAAGTGAAAGTACCCAGAAGCGCCACATTGCCGCTCCAGGCACCCAACTGCAGTCCGCTGGACTTACTGCAGTTGATCATAGCGCCTATGCCTTTTTCTTAGTAGCCGAGCGATTTTATCACTTTCACGATGTCAAGAATGCGTGACCCGAAGATGGTGACATCATCGGCGAACGCGAAAATTCTGACCCGCCTACTGCCAGGTATAGTGATCCCGCGCAGGATTGGTTTTGCCCATGAATTTGAATAGAAAAGGCTCCAACGCCAGGACATAAAGCATGTGCGACAGCGGACATCCATAGCGAGCCGACCAAGAGACAACGGAAGACTCCGAAATCTCATCGTTTACTTGCACTACTACCATCGGCAGACGATACAAGATGGAGATCCACATGTGGAAGTCCGGATTAGAATCGTCGTCCTCAATGACACATTCCAGGAAGGGATGGTCGACCTTATCGAAAACCTTGGACTGATCTAAATTGATCAGCGCGACTTTAGTGTCGTCTTCTACACCATATATGATCGTGCGAATAAATGCAAGCCGTGTTGAATCGATCTCCCCTTCATTACATAGTTCTAATCAAGTTAAATCAAATCAGTGACAACGGTCTGCAGAGGGTTCGCAAGAACTCTTGCCAACATATTTAACTCTGTGTTTAGCAGAGTTACCGGCTTATAGTCGTCAAAGTGATGCCCACCATCTAGATCAATCATCTTCAGCAATGTGAACATATCGAGGGGTTGAACCCTGCACAAACGAATGGCTGAACACTCCATTTAGAAGAGGGATTAACATAGGTGACAACCTCAAGTAAATTCGTAGGTTAACCCATCGAGTCCTGGAGATTTCTTCCGGCGGACCTGCTTCGACGCAGTAATGATCTCGCGCCCTGTAATCATGCCATAACAGCTAGCCCCTTGGGTCGCCTCCAGGCTTAGGCGAGTCAGTTAAATAGCTGTCAGACCCCTCAACGCGGAGTTTGGGTAGTTAGGTAGAGGGCTCTTCCAAATGCTCCTGGAAGCCCTCGCTAATCTCACGAGTCAACGCGAGGGTATATCTCTCCAGGTGTTTTACATTCCAAATATAGTTATCCGAACCACGGCGTAGAGCAGCCTTGCGCTCAAAAGCGTCAACATTAACACCTTCGTTTGAGACTCTCTTTAACATAACGTTATCTGCCTGACCTTCATACTGCTCGCTATCCAAACGGTTGAGTTCTACTTCGTAAGTGCTGCAGTTTGTGAATCTCCCCCAGCCACCGTTCGGGTCGGATTATTCTTTATACGCTGTTCTGTCTCTGCCTATCTCGAGCTAGGCGTCTGGCAGACTTGATAGCAAAGCGCCCAACCTTTGCCTTAGTGCTGACCCACCACCTACTCCTGATAACTGTTCCACTAGCGACCGCTGGAGAAGTAGTATTGCCTTTTCCCGGAAGTCTCGTATCTCCAGTTAAGAGGTAGTCAACTTCTAGTAGGCATCTAACTTAGGCTTAGCACTTAAATTCAAACGGGCTATAACTAAGTTATTGCCCGAATGACAACTTGGACGTGTGGCAAGATACATCTCTACGTCGCCTTTTCTCACTAACATCCGATCTAAGTAAGTACTTAAATAGGAAGGCACATTACTATACCACGCCCACATATCCTGCTCTGGATTATCGACACGGAATATGTTGGCAAGCTCACACGAAGCCATCAGGTCAGACAAGCTGTGTTAACATCCACCGACCTGCTCCTCACCCCCGACCATGTCTTAATTGGGGTCAGGAGTTGCATTCTAATCCCCCATTAAAACTACCTGCTCTAAACCGGTGAGGAAACCCTCCAAACGCCGAAAAACGGATACCCTCTCTCCAGAGATGCTGGGTGCATACACCGTAATAATCCGAAACTTACTGTTATCGATGGCAGCATCGAGCACAACCAACATACATTCCGCATCAGCATGCACAGAGCTAACTATCGTAGCACAGAGACACTCCGACTGTAGATACTGCCATATGCTAAGAATACATCAAATTCACCTGCCAGTATATGACAAGCCCCACTGAAATCGAAGTACAGAGTCTATTAGGTTAGGAACTTTTTGGGGGGCCTGTCTTAGAGGGAGATATTAGTTGTTGGTACGCCAGCCAAGATGTGGGAATTTCAAAATCAAGCAGTTCCAGGAAAGTATATTTTAGAGTATAACACATTTCGGCATCTTAGGATTTCTAAAGTAAAGAAGTGTGAGTTTTGCTGATTGTCTTGTTGGTCGAGGGTATTTACGTTGCGGGACCACTAGTATATATCTATCATATTATACTGCTAATGTTCACACGTTGTTACTATTTTTTACGTTGCATGCTGAATGTTTTAAATATGGGAAGAAGTAGAGTAAACTAAAAAAAACTGCGAATGATGAAGAAGTAGTGTGGGTGGCAAATAACGCATACATTTAAAAAGATATCGTAGAAAAAAACCCGGAAAAAAAGGAGAGAAGAGAGTGAAAGAATGCAGCGCGAAAGAGATAAGGGAGAACAAGAGATAGATATAGATATAGATGAAGAGAGAGAGAGAGAGAGAGAGAGAGAAAAAAGAGGGAGAGAGAGACAAAGGTAAAGATCGTGGAGAAAAGATAAAGAGAATACCTATGATTATAGAACGGGACTTCCGAACTAGAACACTTCTCACGCCTGTCAGTATATTATATATCTACAAAGTCACTATTCCTCAAGCCTAATTTATGACAAAGCCAAATGTAAGGTCTAAGGTCGAGTGTAATTACAGAACATTTAAGATAAATTATTTTTTAAGATGAAGTTTAATTTAAGAATAAATGTAATTTAAGATCAGTTGTAGTTTAATTGGATTTAAGATCAAGTGTTAAGACCTAGTTCAATGTAAGACCAAGTTTAATTAAATTATATATATATTCATATATCTATATATGTATATAATAAATACAATATTGACCTAAATTTGCTCAATCCCCAATTGCTATTCTTCATCCTAGTATAGTAGGAACAACTGAAATGTTGGAAAACTAGCTGAATTAATGTCATATACATATGGTTTAACTTATTATACACACCATTTATCTTTTTAATTATCATTCAATGTTATATATATATATATATATATATATATATATGTATGACTTTTCATTATATATATATATACATATATATATATATATATATATATATATATATATATATATATATACATAAAAAAACAAAACCAAATGTCGGAATTTAAATATATTTTATATGTTTTGTTTCACCATATGTTATTTACATACAATTCTCTTTTCATTTATTTCGTCCTGTGCTATTTCATCACTTTTGCGTGATAAAAATTGTGCATTGTATTTTTTTTAAATTTTAATATATATATATATATATATATATATATATATATATATATATATCGAACAATTATTCTGATACATAAATTTATTCCCAAAAAACGACAACAGAAAAGCACCCTTATTTCACAAACCCAAACGGCAAACTTCAGAGCTGCCCCTTTCGTATTTTTTCAGACTAGGTAAAACAATAATATTACAAATCCACAAAAGAACAGTTAAGTAAATAAATAAATCAAACTTGCTAGGGAATAAAATGAAGGCCTTTCAAACACGAACTAACATCGAACTCTCTTAAGTCTTAGTTAATCACTATCCCACACCGGATTTTTTCGCCCCCCCCCCCCAGAGATACACCGTTTTCTGTCGTTGTTGACGCCATTCCCTATTGGGCCGTGACTACAATCGTTTCAGCTTGCCGATAATTCCACTGGGCACAGAGATTTACTAAAGATGTCTAAATCTGCTATTTTGGATGAAACAGCGGTACATTGCTGAAATATGTAATATACAGTATCTAAATAAATTATACTAGCTCTCTTATATGATCGAGCACTTTTTTTATTTATTTTCATATACAACCTGACACACACTATATATATGAATATTATAACTGTCCTGTTTTTAAATCTCCGAAACAGTTACATGGTAAATAGCTAATGATCCCCGTGTTAATATTAGACGCTTAAGGTCTCCTGTTTTTGTTTCACTTTTAGATAATTAATTTTTTCTTTCTTTTTTTTTTACCTATATTTTTTCATTTGTTAATTTTCCAACGAATGTTAAGTCTGCAATATCTTGGATTTAGTTAGTTTGTCTGGGAATTTAAACTGCATTTTACATTTTTTTTAATGACTCAAAGCTTCTTTAGATATATATATATATATATATATATATATATATATATATATATATATATATATATATAACTTTTTCATGTATCCACATAAACTTTTATAAGGTGATATACATTTTTGTATCAACTTTCAGTATTTACTTCAACAGTGTTCGATACGTAAGTAGAGCAAGGTAGTAATCTATGTAAATATATTTATGGCAATAAAGCTGCACAGAGGCTGCAGCGTTTCAGCCCCGGGGGAATCTTTTAGGCTAAAATTCATGGAGTTACTTTTACCGGGTATTTTTATATACACAGCTGTCTAGTTAACAAATCAGATTTTTTGTTGTTCTCTTAGCCAATCGTTGCGCTTTCCACGAACAAAGGTCCGGTTATTTTACTTCCTATATCATGTTCTATTGTTCTGTTTGCTATAGAGTGGCGTATATCCTGTGTCTTTGTTGTGTAAATATAATGGGTGAACTTATAAACACGTGGTTCTTAGTATTACTATTTGAGGTTTAAGTTTTTAAATTGTTAAGTTTTAGTTTAGTTTAGTTTTATTTCATATTTGTTTGTTTATTTATTTATTTATTTATTTATTCATGTATTGTTAGCCTAAGGTAAATTAAATTATGAGCAGGCCGCTGTTAGCTATATCAATTGTACAGTTTAATAGATGTTGGGATTCTTTAAAGTTAAGGATTTCAAATCTTTCATTAAGACATAATCTACACGGGTCGTCTAAATGTCTACATGTACTGGCCTGTCGTATTATTTTCGCTTGAATTATTGGTGAGCGCCCATTTTCTTTGAGCTCCCAATAGTGATGTGCTAGTGCTGTTTTAATTCGACGTTCTCTGTTTTTAAATGTGTTTTTGTGGTGATAATATATATTTTTTTAATTTAGGGAGGTCATACCCACATAGTACGTCTCATAATTCGGTATTTCCTTGGACAATATTGTGGCTTGGTATAAAATACTTTTGTTTAGGCATTTATTTTGTACGATTTATGCAGTTACATCTTTTCTCTTCATTGCTATGTTTTCATTTCTATTCGGGTAATTACTATTAGTGTTTTATTTATTTATATTTGTAATGTATATATTTTTGTTCTTCTTAGTGTTATTTTTTCTATATTTGCTACTTTTTATGTAAATTGTTATTGTTTTTTTTTCTCTGTTGTTCTCTTTTTGTATTTTATTATTGTGTGCCTTAATTTCAAGGTTTTCGCAGCTGCTGCGATATTTGCCAAGGAAAGACCGAATAACAAGAGGTACTACGTGGGTATGACCTCCCTAGATTTTAACACCATATATTATGACTACAAAAGCACATTTAAAAACAAAAATTGGAATTTCTAAACTTTAAAGACCCCTAAAATATATTAAAGAGAGATCGCAAACAGCTGCCTGCACAGAGGTAAATTCACCTTAGACTAACAATACATAAATAAATTATATAAACACACAAATAAGTAAAAAAAAAACTAAACTAAACTAAAACTTAACAATTTAAAAACTTAAGCCTAAATACAAGGAACCGCGAGTTAATATTAGTTCACCGATTATGTTAACGCAGCAAAGAAACAGGATGAAAGCTACTCTATAGAAAACAGAACACTAGAACAGGATATAGGTAATTAAACTAAACTTGCCTTTATTGTGGGAAGCCCAAAGCCAAAGAAGCTGATTGGTAAACTAGCTAGCTGTGTATATAAAACTACTTGGCAAAACTAACTCCATGCGATTTAGCCTTAACATCCCCCCCCAGGGATGACACGCGGGAGCCTCTGATTAGCTTAATTGCCTTAAATATATTTTCATAGTTTGATATATATATATATATATATATATATATATATATATATATATATATATATATATATATATAAAGTCGATCGCTTTCTAGGTAAAATACATTGATTATTCATAAATTAGCCACGTTACAGGTTCACTCTATTTATCTTGACTATATGAACAGTAAACAATTGCAAGATGTAGCACAAGGCTTAAATGGGTATATGAATAATGGGGGCGGGTGTTGTCAACCGGTCTATGCCCTAAAAACTAGTGCCAATCACCACAATACCACATTTACTCTATGGTCTAAACTACTTTAAATAATCCCCAGATGGTCTGATGCAAAATATAAACAATGTTAGATGATGATGGGATTGGGGGAGCAAAGAAGCCTACACAAATCCTCCAAAAAGAAGTAAAAATAAATGGGATTATAAAATAAACAAAATCAAATGCGTGTTATAGTACGTTAGTAGAACCCACCCAACCTATCTAACGTATGATGAACTGTTCATTTCTACCGGAACGACCGAACACAAGAGAGTCAGCCCATAAATTGGAGGGGGCGTTGCATAAGGGACAAAAGTAATGCAAGGTAGGTTTTTATCGATGTGCGCTGTCTTCATAGATAAATCCAATTAAGGCGGGACAGGTATGAAGTAAATCGAGGGAACGGGCATTCTAGAGGAGTTCTGACACCTGAAATAAAGATAGGGGGGGCAGGACTCATTTGTACTACTAGCTAGAGGGATATATCCAACACTTGCATGTTCAAGTAATTGTCAATAAAACACAAGTAGTGTGATTCTGAAGAGAGTTCTCTATCTTGGGAGATAAGAACTCTCCTTAGAATCACAGTACGGGTGCTTACATTGATAGGATGAAAAGGGTGTTTCTTTCGCATTTCGGAGCGTGATCCTCGCACTGGCCTGATGTCTACAAGCCAAGGTTTCATGAAACTGTGATCCGGGTTTCGAAATGTCCGATCGGCGATAAAGTTAAATAATTCCATACACATAAGAACACCACGATATATATATATATATATATATATATATATATATATATATATATATATATATATATATATATATATATAGAGAGAGAGAGATATATATATATATATATATAGAGAGAGAGAGAGATAGAGATATATTCCATGTATTAACTTTTCCATTGGTTGACAATGCAATATTATCCAGTATTACGGCTACGTTTACGGTTGAGAGCATCGAAGTTCGGTTTTTGATTGGTCCCCAAATTAAAAGGTATTACATTAGAAATGAAGAATTCGAAAGCACTTTATTTGTTATAAATAGCTTTAAATTTATTGCATGCAGCATGTCGACATTTCTTTTTCGCAAACTCCGCCCATGGTTACTATCAAGTTCTCAATGTCATGCTGGGGCAGCAACGTTTATGTTTCTTGCCTAGACATGGAACACGCCTAAGTATAATTGAATACGTTTTTATTTGTTTGTGTTAATTTTTATCATGTGAAATAACATCGCAGTCGCATTCCAAACGCGTAGCCCACCGACGTTGCTGACATACGTCAGAATCTGCCATTTCTATTGACCATACGTTTTTTTCTTGTCGATCACACTGCGGTAATCTAGTTGCACGTTTGCGCAAAGCCACGAAGATCGATCTTCAACATTGTCTGGCTTTCACGAAGTCCTGTTTTTCGACAATACTAAGTTTGGACTCGCTAGACTGTAGTTTTTTTGCCGACATCTACTGATAAAAGCCTCCGCGTTTGCATACGAAGTTAAGATAGGTTCTACTCAGAATATGTAAAACCGGTAAGTTGTACATATGCAGCGGCAAATTTGTTATAATCACGCTTCACACGTACTTTCATGCCACACGCAGATGCAAAGGCGACTTGACTATGACAGGTGATAAAGGTGACGTTATCCAGATTTGCCCCAGAACAATAATATCGCGGAAGCTCTGACACAATAACGTAACCCTGGTGAGAAAATGTCAGACTTTAAGATTAGTTGCTGCTTACATAAACTCCTATTTATCTACGTCCCACGAAGTAGAATGTGACACAAGGTCGGAAGGTGGGAATTACTATTTATCTACCTCCCACAAGGTAAAATGTGACACAAGGTCGGGAAAGTGGGATTAGATAAGCCAGAGCTCAAGGTGAGTATTCTGACTATTCAAAAATTGCCTGGACAGCCCGTCGGCATTCCCGGTAGGGCGCCTCAGGCAGTAAGCAATAAACTTACTCCTCCCCAAAGAGGGGAGGCAAAGCCTGGGAGGGTGCACCTCCTAGAACTGCACAGGACCAGACAACCCCCAATAGACCGGCGTAAATCCAGACCCAAAGGCCAGGACAATACCAGTCTATTAGGTGGGTAAACACCCGTGGCTGAAGGTGGGAATTTGTACTCTAGAGGAAGAGTAAACTTATAAACAAGAGCTGTAGCCGCTGTCAAAAAAACTATATCTATCATTATGACGTCACACTTTCGTTGGAAAGTTTTATTAATCATGTATTACATAAAGCTACTTTATGCCACTGCCATTCATTCTTGAGTGACATTTTGCAGTCTAAAAATATCACACCGACAGCTGGACCCTTTTATTCGTAATAAGCAGAAGTCGTCGAATTTAATATTTAAATGAAAGTTCCTTTGCTTAGAGAGCAGCTGTGATGCTCGGAGGTTGAGATCCGCTCTTAGTGAAGTTAGGTAGCTGACTAGATTTATCCTAAAAGGCCTGAGTGCGCTCTATCCTGGCGAGTGGTAACGGATGTGATGCCCCTTTATGAAAAACTTATCAGAGAAAAAAGGGAGGACGGATCCTTACTGCCTGTACTGCGACGACCGTAAAAGACAAACGGCCAAGCATGCCTTTCTCACTTAATACAAATCCGGCTACTCTGGGATAGTACGTACGTCAGCAAGGTAAACACGTTGGCCCGGAGTGTAACATTGGTCAACGACAACGCGACCCTACCGTTGTCTCGGGAGTAAATACTTTTTTTTCTAGCAATCCTAGCAGTTCTAGGAGGTGCACCCTCCCAGACTTTGCCTTCCCTCTTTGGGGAGGAGTAAGTTTATTGCTTACTGTCTGAGGCGCCCTACCGGGAATGCCGACGGGGCTGCCCAGGCAATTTTTAAATGGCCAGAGTGCTCACCTCTCGAGTGCTGGCTTATCTAATCCCACTTTCCCGACCTTGTGTCCCATCTTATCTTGTGGGAGGTAAATAAATAAATAATAAAAAAATAAAAAATAAAAAAATAAAAAAAATCGTGACGTGGGTTATACGTCTTGACGAGGTCTCTGCATTACAAGATCAGTGACTATACTGGTGACGCTCCAATTCCTAGCGTGGTAGCTCTTGACATATCAAATGACTTGGTTAGGGTTCGGCACAACGTTCTACTGTACAGGCTTGTTATCGACATGATATATTGAAAGGTCTTCTTAATCTATGCCGGTTTGCTTTAATGACACATTATCTACCGAAACGTGTTAATTTAGCAACAGTAACACAATACTACGCGGTTGGCTGCTCACAAGCAGACTGCAATATGGTCCCTATTTATCTACTTCCCACAAAGTAGAATGTGACACAAGGTCGGAAAGTGGGATTGCGCACTCTAGAGAAATAGTACTTGGGACTTTAAACCATTGCCTGGGCTCAGGCGATTAGCAATAAACTAATCCCTTCTCAAAGGATTAGAAGGAACTGCACTTGACAGACACATAGACCGCCGTAAATCAAGCCCCGAAGGCCAAGAGAATACCAGTCTATGTGGGGCAGTATCCATCGGAACAGATACTACACTTTGATCTTGACCAAATGCAATATGGTTGTCGATCCGTCCTCTTACTCATTTAATCCGCCTTCATTAATCCTCTCATAGCAAGCATTGGTTATCATACTACTTATAATCTACTTTTACTATCATCGTCGAATAGCCGTTTGCTTCGCAATGTGCTCACACATCAGTATAAACAAAGTACACAGTAACATTTGTGTTCAGTGCATGAATTTACATCATGGGATCGGTTTATAGTAATCCATGTTCAACTCCAAGTTCCCACTAATTAGATATATTGATGTTATTACTCCCTACTTATTCAGTTAAAATAATGATGTCCTAGGGAGAATGTCGATGTGAAAGTTATGTATGAATTGTTAAATAATAACGAAAATGTCGCGTATAAAAATTCCTCAAAATATATTTACTTATTTAGATTTAGGTAAGTGTACGAGATAAAGTGGATTACAACTTGCAACATTTTCCTTTTTTTAACGTTTTGTACAAGTGTTCAATTAACTGCAAAGGTGAGGCACAACGCATAAAACGTTGCGATGAGAGTCATCTACGTGGTATATTTTGTAAACTATTTCCAAAATATCACATTTACTTTATGGTTTTTTTCTACTTAAAATAAACCAGATGTTTTGATTATTTTCATTTAAAATGAATATATACAATGGTATATAATGATACTTAACATTTTAAGAGCCTCCAAAAATAGGCATGTCAGTTCCTAAGGTGAAATGAGTATTGATTTACTCCTCTCCGGGAGTTAGGCACAAGGCCAGTTTTTATCTTACTCCCACAAGTAAGATGTTACCCAAGGTCGGATCGAGAAAGTGAGGTTTGAAAAGCCAGCGCTCGAGAGGTGAGCACTCTGGCCATTAAAACTTGCCTGTACAGCCCCGTCGGCATTCCCCGGTAGGGGCGCCTCAGACTGTAAGCAATAAACTTACTCCTCCCCAAAGAGGGGAAGCGAAGCCTGGGAGAGTGGACCTCCTAGAACTGCACAGGACATACCCATAGACCGTCATAAATCAAGCCCTGAAGGCCAAGACAACACCAGTCTATGGGGTGCAGTATCAATCGGAACAGATACTACACTTTGATCTTACCCAAAAGGCCAAGAACGTTGAGTTTAAATGAGGAATTAAGGAATAGAAGTAAAAGTAAGATGGCGTTTGTGGGTATCGAATTTGTATGTAAAACTCTTAGGAGAGAGCATCTCGGAGGATTTCTTAATACAAATAAACAAACAGGTCCATGACTAATTCATGAATTTTGCTTACATTTTCTGCTAACTGTGGTGGTTGCTGATCGAGCCCCGAGTCGGCGTACACCATGCATATCCTCTACGCAGAAGTCTGACTCGCTTATCAACATCACCACTAACAACAACTATTTTCGTGATTAAATATATGTATCCTGTAAAAGGAGGAGACGATATTGAATATTCGTATTCTGTTGATAATAGAATCCTGGAGGAACTAACATGGGGATCTTAAAGCAATGGGAGGGGCTTACTAACCCCCCCACATAAAATTGTATTTGTTTTTATTGCTTGGACTTTTTGTCGCACTTTTTATCTCTTATTTTATCGTTCTAGTACTAGTTCCCTCGATCAAAAAACAGATTTACTCTATTGGTTAACCTTCTTAAAATAAACCAATATGTTTTGAAAAGTTTTATTAAAAAAAGAATGCATACACTTTTATGAATAGTACTTAATATTTAAAAAACCCAAAACAGTAAGTCAGTGTCTAAGGTTTAATGGATAGTATTAATTAATAAAAAGAAAAGCAAAATAGTATTTTGTATGTAAACATTTGGGGAGAGGTAATTTCTGAGGATGTCTTATACAACTGCGCATTTTATTCATAATTCTTGCTTGCAATTTTTCTCGCTCTGTTTCTCGCTCTGTTTCCCGTTCGACCACTACCTTCCTGTTAACGAAAATAATAAGTAAACAATAAAATGTTTGTTTTTTTAAATGGTTTATTACTGCGAGAATTCAGAAATTTTATTTTCTAAATATGGAAGAAGTGTAAAACGTAGACCGTCTCATCATCATTTGCGATCAATAGACCGTCATCTTCGTTTGGGATCATTTTAAAACCCCTTTCCAGGAAGGAATCTTTCGTTTACCTTCTGCGCCTATAGGACCTCCTTCGCCTATAACGCCTTCGCCGACTTCTCCTCCTCCTGCGGTATCTGCGTCGCCTAGGACTATGACGACTTCTTCTGCGCCTTCTCCTTCTTGACCGTCGTCTTCTCCTTCGACCGCCTTCCAAGACGTCATCGGACAGCATTTTGGAGGACTTTGTCGAAACCTTCATCTTGCAATAAAATGTCACAATTTCTTCCCTCTTTTTATATCTAATTATTGACAACGTCACAATGACATTGTGCCGATTTTCTTGGTATTGTATAATTAGCTATTTTATTTAGACTAAATAAACGTAATAACAAGTTTTATTAATTTATTTTTTAACAAAAAAATAATGAAAATAAAGAAGCCTGCAGTCAGACATTTAGACGGATCCAACGCTAGATAATCTCACTAAAATACCACATTCATTATATGGGTGTTTCCGATTTAATAAATTCCAAAGTGGTTTCAATGAATATACAATTAGTGATTTTATTTAGGTAAAATAAACAGTTACAGAAAAAATAGAAGAAAAATAAATAAATGAACAATGCCTGCAAGAGTTCACGTTCGCCTTAGGCACAAGCCCCGAATCGTTATGGGAGAGGGTATCGTTGGTCATACAAGTTGTCAGTCTATGTGTACTTACCCTTAGCTAGACTCTCTCATTCATCAGATTACCTCATTCATCTGTGCGTTGGTCCTACTTAGGTAGCCCCCAATTTGTTTAAAATATATATATATATATATATATATATATATATTTGTTTTTTTTAATATTGTAAAAAATTTCATTGAGAGGGAGTGGGACAATATTTACAATTTGTTTAAATATAGTTAGTAGTGCCCTCACAACCCTCTGCTAAGTGGTAGACTGCCCACTGTTTTCCGGGTGCTCCGAAAACAAGTAAGTCGGTCTCTAATTGGGAGTGGAACTTATATAAATTAGTGATGATGGGGAATTGGACAACATTAAAAAAAAACTTCCCAATGTGTAAGAAACATAATTCTAGGGGACAACATCATCATAATGCAGGTTAGTAAGACCATCTGATCCCTTTGCTAAGGATTATGCCGTCCACTGTTTTCCGGCTGATCCGGAAAAAAGCAGGACAAGAGAAATGGTTTATTGCTGCGAGTTAAATTAAAAAATAAAACAGATCAAGGTGAAAAATAGAAACGGGCGGTGTCCTCCAACTTAGAAAGCAATGGGGATAACCGTAGGTAAAATAAATGTGGGGGAAGCCCATCTTTGGAAGATATCTTGTACCGAAAACAAAACAGGGTCAGAACTCTTTTACTCTACTAGCTAAGAATCATAAATTTGACGGGATAGATTCCGCAGAACTCAGCACTGTGTGTGGCATGCCTTAGCAGGGAACATGAACTCGTACCTGGCTACTAGAATCTTCATCTGAGGGAATTCACCGGCCTAAATAAAACCTGGCTACTAGACGGATGCAAAAACAAGTCTCGTGCACACACTTCTTATCGAACACCATGCGATCTAATGTCGTCCAATCGCATCGGTGTTCACTTTAAGCTGATGTTTAAAGCAGTTGACAAGAACTTTATCGGAAACAGATCAACCCCATGAACATCGTCAAGGCGTGTAACACGACACACGGAATTTGGTCAACAGCATTGCTCTATTAATGGCGCCGCACACCGGAGAACATAAAAAATAGCCTAGTTTTACCAGCCCCTTTCCATCACCAGTATTTGCACGTTCTTTTACATGGTGAACAACATCTAACAATTTAGAAGCAATCCATGTATTAAACATCTTTCTACATATTTTCTGAATTTATTTTGTTTCAGTGTAGTAATCTAGAAGAGAAGGGGTTGGGGATGCCTGATTTTGAATAGTCACCGACATTCCTGAGCCGCACGCTGTTGGAGGAGCCTGTGTTGGCCCCTGAGGTCGATAAGGCTTTTCCCAACCTCATGCCTGACCACTTGGTTGAAGGACGACCTAACCCAAAGATGCAATCGCAGTTCTTCAAAGAATGCCGAGTTGCACTTAAACTAATGCTGGGGTCCAGCAACCTCGCACAGCCTATAAAAACACTTTATCGGGAGTTAGTAGTGTGGACCGCTTCGGATTCACGCGTTGAACGGCTGGGGTGTTCGGAGAATATCTGTTCTCAATGGACCTGGGCGCCGGGCCGGAGGCATCTCAATAACGCTGAGTGTTCTTTGATATGGCTATTTGTTCCGGAACCCGCTGCCTATTGAGTAAAGACGCTTCAAAACTAAATGTGGAGAAAACAGCTTATGTCTGGGTTGCATAAACGCAGACGTCGAAGAAGAAATAGCTGAGTACGGCTCCTTCGAATGCATCAACGTTCGCAAGTTTCGAAGGTATGTGAACGAGGTGACGGCTCGCATCCCTCCCGAGTAGTCAGTACCTCTCCACATATCGTCTGTAGTGTTCAATGTCATGCTTCAGTGGTACAAAGAGAAACAAATAATTTTCTCATGATCCTAGCCGTAGCTAGACTTGTAATGTGGATCTCACGCATAGACATCTGGAAAACGGGTGAATATCATTCTGATTTACGTCTAATTTCGCACTTTAAACATCAGCTCATGGTAAAAACAAGATGTGATAAGAGGGGACTGCACTCAGCATTATTTAAAAGAAAGTAGGTACACACTGCTAGTTGTGTGTGTTTGGACGTGCCAAGTTTGAGTATGTGTTCCCAGCCTAAGCATGGTGCACGCCGACCTAAGTTCTTATCAGACCATCCCAGATATCAACGTCTCTTAGCTAGTTGTACGATAAAGTTCTACGCCCCATCTTGATTTTTCGAGATTCTCATCTCCTATTGTATCTTTTTTTAACCACCTCCTCTTCTTTATCTTTTCTCGCATCTAGGAACTGACTTGCTTTTTTCGGCTCTTGAAACAAACCGAAAACCAGTGAGAAGCTCGCACTTTTGTAGATTAGGGAGGGCCTTACTAACCAACATATCATTTTTTGTATGATTTTTTTACTACTTCTATCCCCCCCCCCACCGAACCAATTAATTCTGTACATATACTGTTTTGTAACTAAAACACGTCGTACAAAATTTGCGATGATGTTAGGTAGCCTGCCCAAAGAGGTATTTTGGGTACTAAAACTTTTTTAGAGAATAGACCAAGAGAATGACACCGACCCCCATCCCAATCTGTTTTAATTTTTTTAATTTTTAATTGAAAAAATGTATCATATTAAAGATATATAAACATCTTACTATGTAGTTAATAACTTTCTCTCGTTCTCTCTCTCTCTCTTTCTGTTATTTGATCAATTATCTCGCTCAATATTTTTCTGATTGTTGAAGTTTTAGGTTGTTTCAGATATGCTAGCAAAATTTCTACAACGCCACTATTAACCAAGTATGATTTAGAACCAAGTGTAATTTAAGATCTAATGTAATTAAAGCTCAAGTGTAATTAAACAACATTTAAGATCGGGTGTTTTTTTTAAGATCAATACTAATTTACAACCAAGTGTAATTTAAGATCAATTGTAATTTAATACTATTTTAGATCAAGGGTTAAGACCAAGTCTAATGTAAGACCAAGTGTAATTTAAAACATAAACTCACCATATAAAATGTAATCGCCCCACTTAAACTGTATATATTTAAAATAAATAAATGCAATATTCCCCTAACATTTTTCGAAACACAATATGACTTTGTTTACGAAACCACGTATCGCCTCCTAATATATTCGGAAAAAAAAATGTTTGAAACGTCTGTGAATTTGTGTTTTATAAAAACGGTTCACATTTCATTAAACCTTATATACGTTTTTGAATTTTTAATGAGGTTGTACACAAATAGCCTGAGTAGAAGGGGTGCATAGAGATTCAACATATCGAGAAGTACGTTGTTATTTAGGAACAATTGTTTTGTCTTCCACTGAGCATTTTATACATGTGATCAAAGAAAAAGAAATATTCGTTTTATAAGAGCCTCTCTTTCAACAGCTCCTTAAGTGTGCACTTAAAGAGGCAGAACTACTTCAATTGTATTTACGTGAGAATTTTATACACATTATTTATATTTAATAAAATGAGGATGCATTTGAAGTTTTAAGGATGCTTTCTTCCTCAGTAGCTCGTTTAAGAAAACACTTAGAGACGTGCCTTCCCCTGAAACTTTCACATAAAAATAGACTTTTTGTTTTCATGCACACACTCTAACTAATATTTCCATAGTAAACACACACAAACAATATATATATATATATATATATATATATATATATATATTAATTGTACGAAACCAGTGCAAATATATGAAACACATTCTCGGATCCGGTTTCAGAATTGTCAAACCAGTGATACGTTTACATAATTAAATACACATAATAAAAACGCGAAACATGTGTCTATGTATATAACAAAGGTAATTAAAATTGACAAGGCTGTTGCAATAAAGGGGGGGTCTGTACTGTGCTATTAAACCTCTCAGTCCTGACATTATCTTATATAGCTAAAAAGCCACTATCCGCATATGCATAGAGTATTGTTGTCACATCTAGGCTGGTGCACCATCAACTAGTCTCTCTCTCTCTTACGCATGGTTAAAAAAATAGTCGCTAATTTAATAGGTCCCTCACTATCCACCAAGCTCCATCCCCGATCTCACTGCCGCAATGTTGCATCATTGTTCCTGTTTTACAAGTACTTACATTGATTGTGGTCCGATTAACTTGCTGCTTTGATGTCCCTTCAACGTAAATACACTAGAGAAATGCGACGCATAGAAAAAATCCCATTCATTCATTGTAGAGGCCCCCAGTTGCCGGAAGTTCTTCTAGTTCAATAGTGTATTTCCTCGTATTACCGACTTTTGGAAATTTCTCCCGGCTCCCTGTTTCCCCGCCTGGACTGACATGCAGAAAACAGGAATCGCGCTGCACAGCTTTCAATTTAGGAGGCCCCAACAACTTTCGATCTAATTCTCAGTAGCTCTTTACATCTACACTGTCAGTTTGCTTTGTTTGGGGTTAACTCTGTTGAAATATATATATATATATATATATATATATATATATATATATATATATATATATTAATGCATGTGTTGTTGAAAACGACAGAACTCTTCTGTTTAGTGATTCCTTTTATTATTTTTTCAATTCGTCGAATGATCTTTTTGACGTTGAAATGGAATGAATTAATGTAGGATCCGTGTGTTTGACTAACGTTTTCGATTCTCTCCGGAATCATCTTCAGGTCTTCAATGGCAAAAATGAATAAAAAGCGAGTGAAAGAATGGAATTTCTCAACAAATACGCCGGAAAACCGTTTACGTAAAAGACGGACCTCTACATTTTGAAATGTGACGATTGACACAGTTCTTCGTTTATTTATTAATTTTATTAATCATTCTTCTTCTTATTTTTTATAATTTTAATTTAAAATAGTGGCTGATTTAATTTGGTCTAGTCTAATAATGATGGAGAAGGAAAATGGGGGAGATAGGCAGTAAGTAATTTTAATAAGATGTCCCTATTTTTTTTTTCAACAACACATGCATTAATGAAAAAATGATGCCTAAATACACACAATATATATATATATATATATATATATATATATATATATATGTATATATGTTCTCTGCTTAGGCATTGCACACACGGCCCTGGGTACTGCTTAACCATCCCCTCAATTTTAAAAGACCCATAGCTAGTGAAGTAAACGACTTTTGTCCCTGTATTGATTTTTGGTATTAGAGATCTTCCAAAGACGCCTCATATTTATATTTCCCTATAACAACCTCTGAATTATTGCTTTATGTCTTGAAGGACACACTCGACTCCCATGTTTACACCCGATCTATATATTTTTGTTACCTTACTTGTATCCCACTTCCATTTAGCGACTTCCCGGCTTGTTGTCGTCGATCCTTAAAATAGTTGGCAGTTTATACTTAGAAATCTGGTGGGAGGGTCTTACTAACGTTCATTATTATCACTTAATTTGATTTATTATGTTTTATTTTTTTAGGGGGAGGGTTTAATGTTGTCCCTCTCCAAGCATCACACATGCATCCTTTTTAATTTAATAAAAGTAAATTGAAACAACCTGGAGATATTTTAGTAGAATAACCCGATACATTGAAGGTGGTATTAATGTGCGAGTGTCAAGCGAAGGGTAAGTCCAATAAGTATTTGATAAAATTGTATGGCCACTGACTAACCCCTTCCAAAATGTTGCCTTATATATCTGATGGCAGACTGCATTCCCATGTTTTCATCCTCATATATTAAAATGTTGATACGAAACTTATACCACACTACTATTTAGAGACTTCTCTCCTTGTATTTGTTTGATCTGGAAAACAGTGTGCTATCTATACTTAGCAATGGGTTTGTAGGGGCTTACTAACCTTCATCACTATCATTTTATTTGGTTCATTATTTTTGTTTTTAAGGTGGTTTTATATTCGCCTACTCCAAATCATGACTCATGTATACATTTTATCCATAACATCTAATTTAAACAACTTTAAGTAAGATATACTTAATGTGGAATTTATGTGAGAGTGTCTAGCGCAGTTTAAGTCCAAAAAGTATTTGATGAAATTGTATAACCAACCAACCATTTCCCTCAGAACTTTTAAAGCTTAATGCCTAAGCATAATGGAATATCGGTGACTGTTATTTTGTAAATTGTGATCATATTAAAGAATATCGCACTCGCCACACCGCTGACATACATCTCTCGTTAGAATATCTCATTTTTATTGATTAAGGACGTCCAAAGAGGTCCTTAGACTGCCACCTCCCAGCAGAGGTATTTTATACACCAAAATGACACACAAGCAGACAAATAAATATATACATATTTGCAAATTATTAATCCATATATACATATATACACATATATATATAATATACATTTATATGTATAAATATATATGAGAAAGGAATGATGAGAGTACTCCGACGTAATGGGAAATGAAAAAGGAAAATCCAAATGATGTGTTTTTATGTATTCATCAACGACTAAATATTTTAACAGTAGCTACATATGTATTTTCAAGTATTTTGTAAGCTTCAACCATTCTTAAGTGTTATATATATATATATATATATATATATATATATATATATATATATATATATATATATATTAACTGTTTCGCATTTACATGACATCGTCTATGTTTGCGCCGAACAACAATAATTGAAAATTAATTGATTTTGTTTTATATGTATTGTCATTTTGCTTGTTTTATTCATCAGTTATATGTTTTTATAAAATTGCTATTAATAATAGTTAGTGAAACGTTTCCGAAGCCATGTTTTTATTAACTTATTGATTCTACAGAAGCCATCTGAAAAGTTTAATAAAAGATGCCCCATGGTTTTACTATAACAGTGTGAAGTCAATTCCACGAGAATAAAAATCGCAAAAAAAGTGTTTTTTTTGTTTAGTTTTTAACGCCATCTTGCTTATTGTATTCATAATGTTTCGACAGATATCGGAAACACTTTATACGAAAATAAGGATGACAAATTAAAAAAGTCAAGATGGGATATAGAAAAACTCAACATGAGAAATCCAGAGTATTACGAATGTACAAAAGTAAGCGTGGCTTATTTTGAGTATTCACATTTCAACCGATTATTATAAAAATGTATTATGTTTAGAAAGTAACAGCCTAAGGTTTATCTATAAAAAATTACAAAGAAATTAATCACATTTCAATTTTTAAGAAATCAATTAAAAATATTCTCTACAGAGATGTATATCACTTTTGAGATAATAAAGAAGTTTATGCCTTAAAACGCTGAATTCAAAAAAGGTTGTTACTTTTTATTAAAAATTGTATAATTATCCATGAAATGCAAGAGTAATAATAAATTTCGGCAGCGGTCAAACGAAAACAATGTTGTTACTGACATTCAGACATAGGATCCAATAACTGCAATAATATTTTATGTTATTATTGTAAATTGTATATAAAAGTTATGTTATTTAATAGATCATAGAAACTGAAAATATTGTAAAATAATTTCTTAATTTTTGTAAGATTATAAAATGTCTACATTCAATTGACAAATATAGTAGATCGGAACAAACATTTTTCATTTTATAATTTTAACAACATAGAGGACATACGGTTCTCTCATACTTTTTCTTTAATTTATTCAGAGTTTTATTACACTAAATATGCAGTTTATTTATTTTATTGGAAAGGTACATCTATAGCGTTTATTTTTTTATATTGACGCTAGATAATATTCCATTAAGCTAAATGAGATTGTATTATATATATATATATATATATATATATATATATATATATATATAAGAATATGATAGATATCGTATAACGAGATCGATATATTGGAATATAATAGATATCGTATAACGAGATCGATATATTGGAATATGGAGATTGATAAATTGATGGATAAGGAAGGAATAAGTTAGTGTATGCTGAATGGTGTAAAAGATTGTTATTGCTACTTTGTTTAGCGTAAGAGAGGATGTTGTGTGGAATAGTATTTTTCCAGTATATACTCTTTTTCTCTCATGTTTTCCTTTCTCCTTTATTCATCTATCTATCTATCTATCTATCTATCTATCTCAAGAGCATTGTTACATGATCAAGTCAAATCTTTATTTGTCAATGAAACAGTACACGCAAGAGAATTCCCATCTGTTTAAGGCAATTGTAATTCTAGATGACCACAAGACATGAGCGACCGGATATCAACAACACAATTCCCAAACTAATGATTCACGTTTTCAGCGCAAGTAGCGAATACTAGACGTGTGCGTGTCCACGAACACCACATACAAACCGATGCACATACATAGATACATACAATAATATGTCTATTATTTGTCTTTTCATCACTACTCTAATACATCGCCTTGTTCTCTCTCACATTAGTAAAACATTACCAAGGTTGTATCTCTGCCTTGTTTTCTGTAAACCTTTTTTACGTGGTCGAGTTCTTTTGAACTTTGTATTCTTGTATTCTTTACTGCATCAAATGAGGCGCCACTTACAACTCTCTGTCTTGCCTTTTCAAAGTACAAAATTGACAAGTAATCTCGTAAAGACGATATCTTATATTCTCTACAGCCCCGTCCGTCAAAGAAGAAGCATTGTTAGTTTTTCTTTGCTCAATCAATATTTCTTGCAATGTGTTCGACTGAGTTGTAATGCATAGTTTTAACTTTTAATAGATTCACCACAAGAACACGTATTTGCCTCGAAACTGCAACTTACTATCCATTTATCTTATCATTTGTGTGTGTTAGCATACACCAGTATTTCCATGAACAGTGTGTATTTCTGTCAACTTCCTATATGTGGAACATATTAACACTGAACTGCTTCCTGTAGACTACAACTTTCACATCTACAAACCCAATGTGAACAAATACTTGCATATGAAGAGAGTTCTATAAATTGCGGTAAGCCTAGTTATGGGTTATTATATATAGAAATAAACACTCAATTAGATAATACTAGCAAATATATGCTCCCTCCGGTCGCATATTTTTGCTAGGCTGCCGCGTCAGAAATGAACGCACTCGCGTAAACCGATGGAGCCCCAGTATTATTTCTTGGGTGGTTAGACTCTGTTTTTTTTTGTTTCAAACCAAGACTATTTTTAGATGAAAATAAATAAAGAAAAAAACGGTCCACCCCACCCCGATTTTTGTTTTACCCTCCTCCATGAATAGCAATATTTTAGTTTAAAAAAAAGAGAAAAAAATAGTTTCCCCCCCTTCAATTTTTTTTATTTACTCTCCCCCATACATAGAACAAATTTTAGTTAAGATAAAATGTTTGACCGCCCCACCCTTACATTTTTTTATTTTTATCCTCCCCACAACATATAACTATTTGTAATTTAAAAAAGAAAAACAGTAAACAAAATAAAATCCAGCGAACACGATTAGTTATTTAAATGCTGTCGAAAGAAGTTTGCCTAAATTCAATTCAATAAAATGTTTGTGTTTTTTAAAATAGTAAGTTTTAAATCAATTTTTATTTTAATTAAACAATTTGTAAAATTGTAAAAATCGATAATTTAAAAACCTAAATACCGCGTACAGTATTTTTCGAATCGGAAGAAAGGTGTATCTAAAATAGAACAATAAAAAAATTGGTATTATTTTATTGTAGGACCCGCGCTAACTTTTACCCTAACTCTAAACTATCACCCAAATCCCCACTTTGACCCTGACCCTAACGACTGATTCAAAGTTAGCGCGGATCCTAAAGTGTAAAAGCACCCAAAAAATCAAATACAGTGAACACGATTAGTTATGTGAATGCTTTCGGAAATAAAGTTTACCTAAATTAAATTCGTTAGAATGTGTGTATGTGTTTGTGTGTGTGTGTTTGTGTGTGTCTGTGTGCGCGTGTTTGTTTAATGACCTTTTTTAACTTAACAATTTGATTCTAAAATCAGTTGTATAGTTTTCCAGTACAATGTGTTAGTTTTTTTTATTGACAGAAAAGAATAAAAATCACATCTTTTATTTTAATAAATAAAACATGGAATGATAAAAAGCAGTTTGTAACTAAAAGTTTAAAAGCGTATAAGGTGAAATTTAAATCATGAATTCAGTTGAGGTCGTGGTAAAAATGATAATATTGGATATGAAATTATCAAAAAATCAAATGCAGTAAACACGAATTGTTTTTTTAATTCTCGAAAAGAAAAAGTTTACCTAAACAAAATTCGTTATAATGTGGGTGTGCGTGTTTTTAAATAGTAATGTTCAAATCAATTATTATTTTAATTAAACAATTTGATTCAGTGAATTTGTGTTTTAAAACATAATGGCTAATAAGATTATGAAAATAAACTAACTTGATTCTAAAATCAGTTGTATAGTTTTCCAGTACAATGTGTTAGCTTTTTTATTGACAGAAAAGAATAAAAATCACATCTTTTATTTTAATAAATAAAACATGGAATGATAAAAGCAGTTTGTAACTAAAAGTTTAAAAGCGTATAAGGTGAAATTTTAATCATGAATTCAGTTGAGGTCGTGGAAAAATGATAATATTGGATATGAAATTATCAAAAAATCAAATGCAGTAAACACGAATTGTTTTTTTAATTATCGAAAAGAAAAAGTTTACCTAAACAAAATTCGTTATAATGTGGGTGTGCGTGTTTTTAAATAGTAATGTTCAAATCAATTATTATTTTAATTAAACAATTTGATTCAGTGAAGTTGTGTTTTAAAACATAATTGCTAATAAGATTATGAACATAAACTAACTAAGAACGTTTAAATAAAAAAAACGTTTTGTTTACATTTTAAATAACGCGCCGTCTTGCATCCATACTGACTTAACGGAGGGAGGGAACAAATTCAATGGAATAACGCTGGCTGTTCTATCAGTGAAATAACGCGCTGTACGTAGATATATTAACTACGTAACTCATTTCATGTGTGTATATATATACATAATAAAAGAAATACTTATAACTTATAAGTAATATTATTAGCGAGCAAAATAGCGTAAATACATGTGGAAATCTGAAGAAAACAATCATGAGTGTCTATTTGCGAATACTAATTTATTAGAAGTGTAAAAACAAGTAATTATGTAAATTAAGAAATGCGAATAGTGTTTACGGCGGTTTTTGTAAGAGTATATAATGAAGCTGGCGGACTTTGTAAATAGTCATACTACTCTGATGGAGTTTCGGCTTCAGACAGACATACATACAGAAAGACAGACGGACATATACATAAACTCCATTATAAATAAACGTATTAAACACACGATTTTATGATTTTAAGAGATCGAGCAACATGTTTATAACTTTTACAATGTTATGTCGCTATAGATTAATTAAATGTATCAGCCGATTCCATAGTCAGTGTAACTATCCATGTAACAAATCTGCTCACTTTGCCATGTTATATACCTTTCGGAAACACACTTCTAGTTAGAGGAACATTTTTAAATGTTCTTAAATTACTGTAGTGTGAAAGCCAGCTAGGTAGATACTACTTTGTTTGTTAATGTGACAACCGGCTCACAGCAAAATACAAACATGCCGCGCATGCGTTGTCCCCCCTCTGTATGTGACTCGATGTGGCGAATGTAAAATGCAATAAATTTGGGCATTTTTGACCCCCTGGGGGCGCAAAACAGAATTTTTCTGATGTCAAGGATGCTCATTTTATATCCAGAACAATTGCCTTTACATTTTGGTCAAGTTTCAGAAAAATTGAATGGATGGATCCAACGTTACGGGAGAAAAGGTTCATTTTTTTGCCATTTTGGGGGCTTTTGACCCTTTGGAGGCGCGAACTAGATGTTTTCCAAGGTCAGCGATACTTATGTTCTATTAGGAACAATTGCCTCCATATTTTGGCCAAGTTTCAGAGAAATTGAATGGATGGATGAAAAGTTATGGGGAAAAAAATGTCATTTTTTTCCATTTTGGGGGCTTTTGACCCCGTGGAGGGCTAACCAGATTTTATTTTTAAATCGGAGAATGTCACTTTCTAACCTAACAAAAGTTACAACTTCATGCAAAATTTCAGAGAAATTCAATGGATTATTGCGGAGAAAAATCCGGACGGACGGACGTCGGACGGACGTCGGACGGACGTCGGACGGACGGACGGACGGACGGACGGACGGGCGGACGGACGGAAATGCCTCAAAACATAGGTCTCCCGATTTTATAAATCAAATTTGACCCGACAAACGCTTCACAGGCGCTCATCATATTCTGAGAGGATATGCTTTTTAAAATTACTAAACCGATTCGTTAATGACAGACTTCATCGAAGTATTATCTTTCTGTGTTGGTTATACTTTACTGATTCCATTCTTGTTTCCTGTTCCCCGACCGTATCAACATGCACAAATTTAAATGCAATATGAACAAATATGTTGTTTCCCAAATTGTTACCTAAGACGCCCCTAGAAATATGATCAATATCAGAGTAGCCCATTACGCTTCAGTGGCAATATGCATTGTTTTTTGTCTCCGGAACATTTTTATATGGTTGATATATTTGTTTAAAGTTTTACTATTTTAAATTGACGCAGAATATAATTATTAGAATGAAATTATCTTAGTTTGTCTATGAAGATTTGTTTTGCAATCTCTTTCGTCTCATAATTTTTTGAAGTATTCGATATTTCCAATTCGTTGGGAGTGCGATAGATTTGTTTTTCACATCCCAAATAATTGGGGGGGGGCATGAGTACGTCAGCTTCTTTGTACTTATAAGTCACAACTTGTAAAATCTAAAATCACTCGATGAAAATGGTTAATGAGATAGATTGATTGCCAGTTGATTGAAAATAAATATAATGAGATGATTAAAAATGAGGACTGTAATCTATAAAAGTTTATATCTTAAGAGAACGGTGTATTAAAAGTATTTGCTGACATTGAATGTTAAACCCGACAACAGCTAAACAATTCCTTCGCAATATGTTCAACAAACAAAAGAAAAACACTATGTTCATGCACAAGAGGAACATGGAAACTTGTTTGAATTTTAATAGGAATACGTTTATTTTCTGTAATGTTTTATTAGATACAGGTAATATACACATAAATAAATACATGGAATTGGATTAAGCTACACTTTTCCCCACAAAAGCAATACATTAAAGTATTGGGACTCGTTATGTACATCTTTGAACATTATACGGTGCTAGAGTATCCGTCGTGAAGTATCTGTTCCGATGGATACTGCACCCTATAGACGGGTGTCGTCTTGTCCTTCGGGGCTTGATTCCACCTGTCTGTGGGTTTGTCCTGTGCAGTTCTAGGAGGTCCACCATCCCAGGCTTCGCCTCCCCTCTTTAGGGAGGAGTAAGTTTATAGCTTACTACCTAAGGTGCCCTTACCAGGGAATGCCGACGGGGCTGCCCAGGCAATTTTTAATGGCCAGAGTGCTCACTTTCTCAGGCGCTGGCTTTTCAAACCCTACTTACTCGACCCGACCTGTGGTCACATCTTACTTGTGGGAGTAAGATACAACTGGCCTTGTGCTTAACTCCTGCAGAGGAGTAAATAAATATCCGTCCCAAGATCGTTAAAATTAATTCCTTGAACAGAACAGCTTTGCGCCAATTTATGCCCAATTACGAAGATTAAAATGAATATATGATAATATTCAACCTTATGTCTCGAATGCCCATCCCAACTTTTATCAAATTACATCTCTGTGATTATAAGAAAATGTCACAACAAAACTCGTCTAACTACAACCACTGTCAATAATTCTTCTTTCTCTTTCGAGGTGCCTAAGACTAAACTTAATTTCTACGAGCAAAGTTTATTTCCTAGAATTGCATGTCCGTGAAACACAGTATCACAGGGCTGTTTCTCAGCGTACTACAAGATTGCCGTTTTCAAGCCAAATGTAAACAAATGGTTGGTGAGCCGTTCTCTTAAATAATCAGTTCTGCCCCGTTTACAACCATCGTTACTAATCCTCTTGATGTTTTATTGCCCCCCTGTCAAACTTTATTAAGCCTTATCCACGAGTGACATTTGAGCCTTATAGGAGGTTACTCGCTTGAAATAACTCAGTCTTTGAAGTTTATCAAAGCAAAGGTATTCCTCAAAAGAGACATTAACTTCAAATGGGGTGAAGAACTGATTTAAAAAGAAATTAAGTGAAAGACGAGTAGAAGCTTAGTTTTAGAAGTATACACCGTGAAAATAGACTTTTCTGGAATTTCACCACATGCTCCAGATCCGAACAAAAAGTATTAGCGAGAATGTTATCGCCAGTTTTATTTGACGTGCTGAAATTACTTTGCGTCAATAATCGTGAAAAAAAACTACGAAAATAATATTTCAAAGTTAATTGTGACAGACCGACGGAAATACTCAACAAATGGCTATGAAGAAAAACAAATACAAAAGGGAACTAAAAGGTCTGTGTTATGGCAAAATTTATTTTTGACTTACAATTTAGAAATGAATTATTGTAAAAAGAACATGTGAAAACACACATGCTACGTGACAACGAAAATAAAATTGCAAAAGAGAACCATATGTTGTGGTAAAAATGAAACTAATATATTGAATTAAAATCAAAGGCAAAAACAAGTTAATCAATAAAATGTAACTTTGCCAAACAATATGTTAATCAGTTAATCTTACGGAGTTCATTGCATATATATATATATATATATATATATATATATATATATATATATATATATATATATATAAGCGGTGTATTGGAAACATTCTGTGAAATTGGATTAACTTAAATATGACGTTGTTATAACAATGTCAATGTGGCAGCAAGACTCGGTATAACACCTCGGTCAGATTCAAAAATGGCTGTGAGGAATACTACTACTTGACCAATACAAATATCTGGCCCTCGCATGATTCTAACAACCTGCACTCTTTTGTGAGACGTAAGTTAGAATGAAAACAACCGTACTACCTGCAACACGAAGGCCCCCCTGATTTTTAGTAGTAAACAGGCATTTAAACCTATCACATTTTATCACGAGCGCCACGTGCTCAATGTTCAGATACAACCCGGAGGTAGCTGTAGAGACTTCTTTGAGTTGTATTCGTCAATAGATTCACTGTTAATTTTGAGAATACACGAATTATTGTCAAACGTATTACGCGTTTCTCCTTCGTTTCCCAAAAGCGGTTATGTTTATTCAGAACAAAATGTGTGCATATACAGATATAGGGAAAACACCTTCTTTTGTTAACTAATGGAATGTAAAACGTTCCATAAATCACACAGGGGAGGCTAATATTGTTTCTCCGATGTGTTTTCTTTAATAAAAAAAATTAATGATGATCTCATTTATTTTGGAAAAGATCTGGAAATCCAATTATAAGAATTTAAAACGGTTTTCCAATTCAACGAGTTTGTGTTTAAGGAAATTGGATATTTGAAATGATCTCTGACAATTTTTTTAGAAATAATTTATTTAAAAAAAAAAACTGTCAGAGAGCACAATGGGAGCAAAAGTTGTTAAACAATAAATCTGAAAGGTTTATAAACATTCCTATTTCTCTGAAGATTTCAGCCTGTTAGCGGGGACACAAATTCACCGAATGCAACCCTATACTAATGCAATAAACCCTCTCCGAAAAAAACGCGCCTGTAGGGCGCAGATGCCGACCTTAGGATCAGTAAGATGGGATTCTGGTGGCTGAAAAATTCGTCCACTTTTAACCTTACTTTGGCTTGACGATCCGATCAATTGGTTGGTTATCTCATGCCCTAGTATCTAGAATTTCATCCCCAACTGTATTATTCAATATTATAATTACAAAACATCACAGCCTTATTTATCATTCTTATCTTCCTTCCAGATAAATACTAGAAAGCGGTGGCTGATTGTCAATCACGTTCTTAACAAAAATAGATTACCAATGCAAAGGATTGTTGTTTTCAAAGAGTATTTTTTTTCAAATGTTATTTCTGGGAGTTATGGTTTTGTTGGAGTGGTTTTTTCTGAAAGTAATGCTTCACTCTCTTTCACTCTCTCACGTTATCTCTCTCTCTCTCTCTGTCTCTTTCATTAGAATTATCTCCTAAGCGTGATATATCTACTTTCACTGTGAACGTTCTTTCTACGAGTAATGTATTCTAAGGGCAATGTGTTCAGAACAAGGTATTATGGAATAAAAAGTATTATGATAGAAAAGTATTCTTATTCTAGGAATATAAATAATTATCCTATCAAGGGAAATATATTTCACAACTGTTTTCATTAAATTAACCATAGACGGTGTATATGCCGTAAAACAAACCGAAAAAAATCAAAACGATCCTGAAGGGTCAGTATTCTTTGACACCCCCACACACGTGTGTATATATATATATATATATATATATATATATATATAGTAAGTAATTTACGAAAATATATTTATGGCAATTACATTTTCACGTCAAGCTAAAAGCATGTCAGCCTAATAGTTCCCTACGAAACGTCGATGCCTCTTTGCAGCTTAATTGCCATGAATATATTTTAATAACTTACTACCTTTCTCTACTCATGTGTTGAGCATTGTTGAAATAAATACTGAAAATCGATATATAAAATATTATTACTCATTATAACATTCAATGTTGATACATAAAATAGTTATAAATATATTTATATATGTATATATATATATATGTATACATATATTTATATACATATATATATATATATATATATTTATATATATACATATATTTATATATATATATATATATATATTTATATATATACATATATTTATATATATATATATATATATATTATTATCATTATTATTATTATACATATTTTATTTATCTACATACGTATACGTTTCAACCTTTTAGAAATCGTCAGTTTAAAGACGGTTATCTATACCGGTCGTAAAACTAGAAATCTCGGAATGCGAGCCATGTTTTTTTTCTCAAACTCGAACGTTTTAGCTCACACGGCTACTATAAACAACTTGATAAATGAGTAAGACATTACACCAATTAAAGACAGCTGTCGTCAAGAGTGTTCAACTACTGACGTGATATGCATTAAAGGTACGATTACGGCTGTGTCAATACTACGCACTAGAGTGCCCAGCGTCAATCGGGGAGACTAATAATTATATATTTGCAAATTATTTAGTTGATAGTGTAATAATTCTAATAGTGAAATCATTTGCTTATTATGTTAAATTTCTAGTTGATCATTTTCCCAAGACCCAGGACTTATTTAGTGATATGTTGCAAATCAGATTACTCAATGACTTATTTTATATAGTGAAATACATTTCCAGCGTACATAAAACGTTCCAGATGAGCAAAATCATAAACAACATTTACTAAAATTGTAGGATTTGGAATTAAATAATTCAAACAGGGTTTATATACAGTAAAACAAGCTGCCAAATAACCAAACCGCAATTTGAATATTAAATAATCCTGTGATCACTGCTTGTAGTAACAAAGATAATTGATGCCTGTCTCCCCCTTGGAGTAATAATGGAATGTTCTACATTCGTGTATATTAAGAGTGAATGTTAAAACACTATTTGTCTAGCTAAGCAACAAAGCTCTGTGTGATTTTTTCTCTGCCAGTAAGTCCGTGATTATTGTTATTATTGTTATTTATTGTTACTACCGTTATTTGTTAAATTTGTTGCTTGCTTTTTGTTACTCCTTATATTTTTATTTATTTGGAGTTTGTTAATTTTTTTTCTACCGTTCTCCGGCCATGGCTACTGCCAGCTGTGCGCCTTCGGAGACCACTGAAGTGGTTGAGAAGCCATCTCAGCCTACGGATAAAACGGATTGGATTAAGGCACCCGCCCTTAAAATTGACGTTGACGATTTTGTCGCCAAGGCAAAAGACTGCACGGATTTCGTGACTGAAACTGGAGTAATTATACAGTTACCAAGGTTGGAGGAATTCCAGAAAAAAACGATATTAATGTTCGTAGTGGACAGAAAGTCCAAAAAACTGATTAGGTCCTCAAAAGAAACTGTCGCAAAATTAATTGCAACGACCGGAGTACGTGCTGAACGTATCGTGAAATGTAAAGGTTATAACACCTGGAATAGTCTCTTTAAGACCGAGGAAGTCTGCATCGAACTCTCGAAGAAAGAAATAATTACTAAAGACTACATTCTGCGAATGGAATACATGGGTCGAAGGAGAACGACCATCTCAGTTTTTGAAGTTCCGGCTGTGGTTCCTGGCGAATACTTAGGCGCCTTTTTACTTAAGTTCGGAGAAATAACAGCTATTACGGTCGACAAGTTCAACGGAACATGGTCTTTTGACGTGTGGCTTAACGAGTCGGCTTTCAAAAAAGTTCCGTACTACATAGAAGCAAATGGAGAAAAATTACCTGTGGTGGTGGCTGGAAGACGTCCAGCTTGTTGGATTTGCAATGAGGTTGGGCATTTAACTTTCACTTGCCCAACAAGGATCAAACCGGCCCAGCCTAACCCCAAGAACAGAGTGCTAGAACACTTGACACCTAAAGTTGCAGCGGAGAAGAAGACTCCCTCCTCAAAGCCAACAACTGAAACTGTAACCCCGGAGGAATTCGAGGACTTATGCAACACCGAAAATGAATCGCCCAAAAAAAAAGTCGTTTGGAATATCGTGACTGGCAAAAAATCGCCGAAGTCATATGCTCAAGTAATGACCGAAGAAGAACAACTAGAAATAGAAACCAGCAACGATCCTGGTGGTGAAAAATACAAAGAAATACTAAATTTGAAAAAGTCTCTCGACGAGGAGCGCAAAACTGAGGAAAAAAAAGAAAAAAAAACGAGGAAAAAAAAAGGTTTCCGAAACCACAAGTAATGCGGAAAAAAAAACTCCACCAGCCAAAGAACGTCGCTCTCCAGCCAAAGGTGCACCCCCACCATTAAAGTCATCCCCACCAGTAAGGGAATCTAATCTGACCCCCTTATCAAAAGATAAGCCCGTTACCCCTAATCCATCTCCTTTCTGTTCCCCGTGCAACACCCCTAAAAGTACACCGCCCCCCTCTCCAATGAAGACCGATATGCCGCCTCCTGCCTCACCCACCGCCCCCTCCACATCCCAGAAACGCCATCGAAGTCCCTCGCTAGAGGCCCGGAAAAAGAAGACCCCTTTCTACACAGGCAAGGATGTCTGTAAAATTACTCCCGAAACTGAAAATCTTATGATAAACCATCATAAGAAGAACTACCGAAACCTAGCAACACTAAAGATGGTACATAAAAAAGACATTACCAACCCGGAAAATTTCTTGGATGCACAAAGACTATTATCTGTGGTTAGATCAAGAGACAAAGCTAAAGGTGTTTGGAATATGATGGAGGAAGCGAATAACGCCTTTAATATATCGCCTCCTCTCGCTTTCTTTAACGATGAAGAAGTAGTATTACTGCAAAAATCTTGTGTTGGGAGGGTCCCTATACGTATCCATCCTACACTCTACAGGGCATTAAAACTAACTTTCCCCTTAGACATTGGCGGTGTGGCCCCGGACGGTCTCGTCTCAAATGAATTGGGACAAGGTTCTCTGGGTTCATCTGTCGGTGTCTTAAATGCATCAATGTTCGTTTCGGGTTCCCAACTCTAAGAGCACTAGAATGGCACTCAGATTAGCAAGCCTAAATGGCCGAGGGTTGAGGGACACCGCTCGTAAACTTCGAGTAGTACGTGACCTTCAGCGACTCGGCGTGGATGTATGTTGTTTGCAGGAGACCCACTTTATTCCCAGTGATTATCAGGGTGCGCTGACTAGAGACTTTCAGCTCTATTCAGCGTACTTTGATACTCACTCAAGAGGGGTTTCCTGGCTAGTTAAGCGCACACTGAATGCGACGTGTGACCCAATCTATGCAGATCCTGAGGGAAGGCTGTGCGTTCTTGATGTTACCGTAAAGGATGTGGCTTTTCGGCTTATTGGGGTTTATGCGCCCAACGCCAGTTCTGAGCGGGTTCCTTTTTTTCGGCGGATCGAGCCCTTTATGGATACGTCGCGTCGGATAATTCTAGCGGGAGACTGGAACGCGGTCTTGGATCCCGATTTAGATCGCTTGGGAAAACCTAGGGGAACTAACAGCAACGGGGATGTTAAGGCATTTCGGGACTTTATCGATAAGTTCGATCTTGTCGATAAATTCCGAAATGAGAAACCCCGTGAAGTAGTATGGACTTGGACTGTTAGTCGCGGCTCCGATTTAGGGCAACTTTCGAGTTACCTTGATCGGTTCTTAATTAGGAGAGTCGATTTAGGGCTTTTAGATTGTCCAAGTTTTCATAATATAGTTTACTCGGATCATAGGCTTGTCCGGGTGCGGGTAAACTTAGATAGTCCTAAGCCTAGATTGGCTGGTTA
This sequence comes from Sepiola atlantica, assembly GCA_963556195.1. Lineage (NCBI taxonomy): Eukaryota > Metazoa > Mollusca > Cephalopoda > Sepiida > Sepiolidae > Sepiola > Sepiola atlantica. The sequence continues at coordinate 31,160,573 of OY744553.1, forward strand.
CTGGAAGTTCAACACATCGTTGTTCGATTTGAAGGACTTCCGGGAACAGCTTTTACTAACATTACAGAGGGAATTGACGGGTGCTATCATTGGGAATAAGTGGTGGGGCCACCTTAAGAACGTTATTAGGTCCTTCGTTGCCGATTATAGTCGTCGACTCAACCTTAGATCTAGGGCAACGAAAGTGGCACTAGAAACTAGTTTAAGTCGGGCGGCGGAGGCGGGGGATAGCGTTACCTTTACTGTAGCTAAAACGGAACTGAACTCCTTGGATAACAAGGCAGATCAGGGATTGATAGTTAGGTCTAGGTTAAAAAGAGTGCCGCACGAGGCGACAAACATGGCCGCGTCACTGCGTGCGGAGGAACGTCGACGGTCTACTGATCGACACATCGCCAGTGTCACATTATCGGATGGGCGTCTCGTGACTACAAACGACGGGATTTTGGAGGGTTTTCGCTCTTATTTTCAGGATCTTTTTACCAAGGAGCCCGGTCTGACAATGGCTCAGTTCGACGCCTATTTAGCTGACTTTTCTCGTCTCGAGGCGACCGAAGCAGCTAGGTGCGAAGGGTGTATAAATGAGGATGAAGTCCTGGAGGCCCTAAGGCAGGTTGGCCTTGATAAGTCTCCGGGTATCGATGGACTGCCTTACGAACTGTATTTGAGGTTGTCGCCCATTTTTGTCCCCCTGCTGGCTGTGTTGTTTAACTCCTGGTTTAGGAACGGGTATATCCCCCAGTACTTTACCAGGGGTATCATCAAATTGCTCCGCAAGGACAAGAGTGGTGGGGATGGTATAGGTAATTTCCGGCCCTTAACAATGTTAAATACAGAGTTAAAGATTTTGGCCAAGATCTTGGCTAATCGTCTGCAGGTTGTCTTGTTTCGTCTAATAAGTCCCGAACAGACTTGTTCTGTTAAGGGCCGGACTATTCAAGATAATTTGCACATGATACGCTTGATCATAGAGAAAGTCGACACTGAGGCCGCGCTGATCAATTTAGATCAGTCCAAAGCATTCGATAGGGTCGATCATCGTTACTTGGAGGCTGTCTTGTCTTCGGCTGGATTTGGTCCCCATTTCCGCTCCTGGATTCGCCTCTTTTATGCAAACCCCGGTGCGTTGGTTGAAGTGAATGGAATAAGGTCAAAGCCTTTCGATTTGTCCAGATCTATTCGTCAGGGATGTCCGCTTTCACCGATGCTTTATGTGCTTGCGTTGGAGCCTTTCCTTCGCAGGCTTAGGGTGAATCCGGTCCTTCGTGGGATTACTTTGTCTGGTGCTTGCCCCATGATTAAGTACTCCGCCTATGCCGACGACGTCACCGTGCTTGTAACGAGCAGTGCTGAGATTAGGGTCGTCGACATGGAAATAAGACGGTATGAACAAGTGACAGGGGCCAAAATCAACTGCGATAAGTCTGTTGGCTTACGCATTGGTGCCTGGAGGGGTGTTCCCCTTCAGGGGCCCTTTGGCTGGACGGATGGGCCTTGCAAGATACTCGGCGTCTGGTTTGGTCCTGATCTCCAGTTGGAGAAAAATTGGTCGGAAGTGTTGAAAGCGGTTAAGGCTGCAGCCCGTCTGTGGTCTTTGAGAAATCTTACTTTAAAAGGAAGAGCGGAGGTGTGTAATTCTCACATTTATCCTCTCATCCTCTACCGTCTTTCTGTGCTCCCTCTGCCGGCGATCACACTAGTTGAACTAGTGAAGGCTCTTTTCGCGTTTTTGTGGCGCGGAAAGCAGCCCATGGTTCGCCGGGAGATCTGCTACTTGCATCCGTCTGAAGGCGGTCTAGGTATGCCAAGCGTTGAGATTCGTCAATATACGCTTCGTTTACACTACCTAGACCGAATGTGTACACCTTGTGAGGGAAACGGTGAATTCTGGAAGGAAGACACCAAGAAAGCCTTTCCGGCTTTGAAAAGTGTGCACTTGCATGGGGGTGAGGCATTTCGTTTACCTCGACGCGAGTGCTCCTTTTATCGCGAGTGTCGACAGTCCTTGAAGTACCTTCTAAGGGTGTCAGAAAGCCTCTCTGACACCCGAGTGTTGTCTCGTAAAGCACTATATCGGGTTATGGTGAGGGGATCTGTTCGTGACGATATTACTGAGGAGCTCGGTCTTACGAAGGGAGAACTTCGCTTGATCTGGCCTTGGGCGCCTGGGTTGAAATGCTTCGATAATTACGAGGCATCACTCACCTGGCTGATAATACGAAATGCACTCTGGGTCGGCAAAAAGCTTTACGCAGCGGGATTAGTAGAGACACCAAGTTGTGTTCGATGCGGCGACTGGGAGGAAACGACCAGTCATGTTTTCTTTCATTGCCCCTTCGTTCGCCCGCTGTGTGAGTTAGTTGAAGGCTACACGGTTCGCATGTTGAACGGACAGTTCTTCGTTTTGGAGTCTTTTTCGACATGCTGCAATTGGGCACCAAGCATGAAGTGGGAGGAGCATTATGTGTTTCTTTGCTTACTAGCAGTCATGAGAGGAGTGATTTGGTCGACACGACAGAAGGAAGTCTACGGGGAAGAGACCTTCACTGCTCCCCAGCTTGTCCTCATTTTCCAGTCTCGCTTGAAAATGCGTGTCAGGCTGGAGAAGGTGAAACTCCCTTCGGCAGATTTCAACAAAAGGTGGGTGAAAGTTGCGCGTTTGTGTCGTTTGAATGGAGCTAATTTTGAGTGGTACTTGGACGTGCCTTAGAAAGAATATTGGGTGGCCGAACCGAACACTGACCCTTTTATTTGACCCGGTTAGGCAAGATTAGGTTATGTTTTGTTTTTCTTCCCCTTTTTTAGCTTAGCTAGCGGTATGTAAGTTGTCATAGGCCCCCCTTTTTTTTTTCGTCCTCTCCCCCCCCCCCTTTTTTTTTTTTTTTTTTTTTTTTTTTACCCCGACTTTTATTTTCTAATTCCCATTCCCGACCCCTATTAGGTGACTGATCTGTTGTTTTGTCAGAGATGCAGGTCTCCTTTCGTAATTTTCGAAGGAGGTGTGAGAATAAAACTTTCGTGACCTGCATCGCCTTTTTTCGACTGGCAAAACTACTTATCGGCCACATTTCTTTAGTGGGAGGTTCTTATACTAACACTTAATTTTATTTATTTTTTCATTGTATATATATATATCATTCTTGTTCCCCCACTCCCAATTCCATGTATATATTGTCATTTTTGGGTTTTAAGTAGGTATATCATGGAGTAAATTTGTTTTGGTGATTGTGACTAGTTAAGTTAAAAATGTTAGTTAGGTCAACATTTTCCCCACCCCCTTGTAGGCCTTGTGCCAAATTTTGTATTTTTTTACAAATAAATATAGTCTAGCTAAGCAACAAAGCTCTGTGTGATTTTTTCTCTGCCAGTAAGTCCGTGATTATTGTTATTATTGTTATTTATTGTTACTACCGTTATTTGTTAAATTTGTTGCTTGCTTTTTGTTACTCCTTATATTTTTATTTATTTGGAGTTTGTTAATTTTTTTTCTACCGTTCTCCGGCCATGGCTACTGCCAGCTGTGCGCCTTCGGAGACCACTGAAGTGGTTGAGAAGCCATCTCAGCCTACGGATAAAACGGATTGGATTAAGGCACCCGCCCTTAAAATTGACGTTGACGATTTTGTCGCCAAGGCAAAAGACTGCACGGATTTCGTGACTGAAACTGGAGTAATTATACAGTTACCAAGGTTGGAGGAATTCCAGAAAAAAACGATATTAATGTTCGTAGTGGACAGAAAGTCCAAAAAACTGATTAGGTCCTCAAAAGAAACTGTCGCAAAATTAATTGCAACGACCGGAGTACGTGCTGAACGTATCGTGAAATGTAAAGGTTATAACACCTGGAATAGTCTCTTTAAGACCGAGGAAGTCTGCATCGAACTCTCGAAGAAAGAAATAATTACTAAAGACTACATTCTGCGAATGGAATACATGGGTCGAAGGAGAACGACCATCTCAGTTTTTGAAGTTCCGGCTGTGGTTCCTGGCGAATACTTAGGCGCCTTTTTACTTAAGTTCGGAGAAATAACAGCTATTACGGTCGACAAGTTCAACGGAACATGGTCTTTTGACGTGTGGCTTAACGAGTCGGCTTTCAAAAAAGTTCCGTACTACATAGAAGCAAATGGAGAAAAATTACCTGTGGTGGTGGCTGGAAGACGTCCAGCTTGTTGGATTTGCAATGAGGTTGGGCATTTAACTTTCACTTGCCCAACAAGGATCAAACCGGCCCAGCCTAACCCCAAGAACAGAGTGCTAGAACACTTGACACCTAAAGTTGCAGCGGAGAAGAAGACTCCCTCCTCAAAGCCAACAACTGAAACTGTAACCCCGGAGGAATTCGAGGACTTATGCAACACCGAAAATGAATCGCCCAAAAAAAAAGTCGTTTGGAATATCGTGACTGGCAAAAAATCGCCGAAGTCATATGCTCAAGTAATGACCGAAGAAGAACAACTAGAAATAGAAACCAGCAACGATCCTGGTGGTGAAAAATACAAAGAAATACTAAATTTGAAAAAGTCTCTCGACGAGGAGCGCAAAACTGAGGAAAAAAAAGAAAAAAAAACGAGGAAAAAAAAAGGTTTCCGAAACCACAAGTAATGCGGAAAAAAAAACTCCACCAGCCAAAGAACGTCGCTCTCCAGCCAAAGGTGCACCCCCACCATTAAAGTCATCCCCACCAGTAAGGGAATCTAATCTGACCCCCTTATCAAAAGATAAGCCCGTTACCCCTAATCCATCTCCTTTCTGTTCCCCGTGCAACACCCCTAAAAGTACACCGCCCCCCTCTCCAATGAAGACCGATATGCCGCCTCCTGCCTCACCCACCGCCCCCTCCACATCCCAGAAACGCCATCGAAGTCCCTCGCTAGAGGCCCGGAAAAAGAAGACCCCTTTCTACACAGGCAAGGATGTCTGTAAAATTACTCCCGAAACTGAAAATCTTATGATAAACCATCATAAGAAGAACTACCGAAACCTAGCAACACTAAAGATGGTACATAAAAAAGACATTACCAACCCGGAAAATTTCTTGGATGCACAAAGACTATTATCTGTGGTTAGATCAAGAGACAAAGCTAAAGGTGTTTGGAATATGATGGAGGAAGCGAATAACGCCTTTAATATATCGCCTCCTCTCGCTTTCTTTAACGATGAAGAAGTAGTATTACTGCAAAAATCTTGTGTTGGGAGGGTCCCTATACGTATCCATCCTACACTCTACAGGGCATTAAAACTAACTTTCCCCTTAGACATTGGCGGTGTGGCCCCGGACGGTCTCGTCTCAAATGAATTGGGACAAGGTTCTCTGGGTTCATCTGTCGGTGTCTTAAATGCATCAATGTTCGTTTCGGGTTCCCAACTCTAAGAGCACTAGAATGGCACTCAGATTAGCAAGCCTAAATGGCCGAGGGTTGAGGGACACCGCTCGTAAACTTCGAGTAGTACGTGACCTTCAGCGACTCGGCGTGGATGTATGTTGTTTGCAGGAGACCCACTTTATTCCCAGTGATTATCAGGGTGCGCTGACTAGAGACTTTCAGCTCTATTCAGCGTACTTTGATACTCACTCAAGAGGGGTTTCCTGGCTAGTTAAGCGCACACTGAATGCGACGTGTGACCCAATCTATGCAGATCCTGAGGGAAGGCTGTGCGTTCTTGATGTTACCGTAAAGGATGTGGCTTTTCGGCTTATTGGGGTTTATGCGCCCAACGCCAGTTCTGAGCGGGTTCCTTTTTTTCGGCGGATCGAGCCCTTTATGGATACGTCGCGTCGGATAATTCTAGCGGGAGACTGGAACGCGGTCTTGGATCCCGATTTAGATCGCTTGGGAAAACCTAGGGGAACTAACAGCAACGGGGATGTTAAGGCATTTCGGGACTTTATCGATAAGTTCGATCTTGTCGATAAATTCCGAAATGAGAAACCCCGTGAAGTAGTATGGACTTGGACTGTTAGTCGCGGCTCCGATTTAGGGCAACTTTCGAGTTACCTTGATCGGTTCTTAATTAGGAGAGTCGATTTAGGGCTTTTAGATTGTCCAAGTTTTCATAATATAGTTTACTCGGATCATAGGCTTGTCCGGGTGCGGGTAAACTTAGATAGTCCTAAGCCTAGATTGGCTGGTTACTGGAAGTTCAACACATCGTTGTTCGATTTGAAGGACTTCCGGGAACAGCTTTTACTAACATTACAGAGGGAATTGACGGGTGCTATCATTGGGAATAAGTGGTGGGGCCACCTTAAGAACGTTATTAGGTCCTTCGTTGCCGATTATAGTCGTCGACTCAACCTTAGATCTAGGGCAACGAAAGTGGCACTAGAAACTAGTTTAAGTCGGGCGGCGGAGGCGGGGGATAGCGTTACCTTTACTGTAGCTAAAACGGAACTGAACTCCTTGGATAACAAGGCAGATCAGGGATTGATAGTTAGGTCTAGGTTAAAAAGAGTGCCGCACGAGGCGACAAACATGGCCGCGTCACTGCGTGCGGAGGAACGTCGACGGTCTACTGATCGACACATCGCCAGTGTCACATTATCGGATGGGCGTCTCGTGACTACAAACGACGGGATTTTGGAGGGTTTTCGCTCTTATTTTCAGGATCTTTTTACCAAGGAGCCCGGTCTGACAATGGCTCAGTTCGACGCCTATTTAGCTGACTTTTCTCGTCTCGAGGCGACCGAAGCAGCTAGGTGCGAAGGGTGTATAAATGAGGATGAAGTCCTGGAGGCCCTAAGGCAGGTTGGCCTTGATAAGTCTCCGGGTATCGATGGTCTGCCTTACGAACTGTATTTGAGGTTGTCGCCCATTTTTGTCCCCCTGCTGGCTGTGTTGTTTAACTCCTGGTTTAGGAACGGGTCTATCCCCCAGTACTTTACCAGGGGTATCATCAAATTGCTCCGCAAGGACAAGAGTGGTGGGGATGGTATAGGTAATTTCCGGCCCTTAACAATGTTAAATACAGAGTTAAAGATTTTGGCCAAGATCTTGGCTAATCGTCTGCAGGTTGTCTTGTTTCGTCTAATAAGTCCCGAACAGACTTGTTCTGTTAAGGGCCGGACTATTCAAGATAATTTGCACATGATACGCTTGATCATAGAGAAAGTCGACACTGAGGCCGCGCTGATCAATTTAGATCAGTCCAAAGCATTCGATAGGGTCGATCATCGTTACCTGGAGGCTGTCTTGTCTTCGGCTGGATTTGGTCCCCATTTCCGCTCCTGGATTCGCCTCTTTTATGCAAACCCCGGTGCGTTGGTTGAAGTGAATGGAATAAGGTCAAAGCCTTTCGATTTGTCCAGATCTATTCGTCAGGGATGTCCGCTTTCACCGATGCTTTATGTGCTTGCGTTGGAGCCTTTCCTTCGCAGGCTTAGGGTGAATCCGGTCCTTCGTGGGATTACTTTGTCTGGTGCTTGCCCCATGATTAAGTACTCCGCCTATGCCGACGACGTCACTGTGCTTGTAACGAGCAGTGCTGAGATTAGGGTCGTCGACATGGAAATAAGACGGTATGAACAAGTGACAGGGGCCAAAATCAACTGCGATAAGTCTGTTGGCTTACGCATTGGTGCCTGGAGGGGTGTTCCCCTTCAGGGGCCCTTTGGCTGGACGGATGGGCCTTGCAAGATACTCGGCGTCTGGTTTGGTCCTGATCTCCAGTTGGAGAAAAATTGGTCGGAAGTGTTGAAAGCGGTTAAGGCTGCAGCCCGTCTGTGGTCTTTGAGAAATCTTACTTTAAAAGGAAGAGCGGAGGTGTGTAATTCTCACATTTATCCTCTCATCCTCTACCGTCTTTCTGTGCTCCCTCTGCCGGCGATCACACTAGTTGAACTAGTGAAGGCTCTTTTCGCGTTTTTGTGGCGCGGAAAGCAGCCCATGGTTCGCCGGGAGATCTGCTACTTGCATCCGTCTGAAGGCGGTCTAGGTATGCCAAGCGTTGAGATTCGTCAATATACGCTTCGCTTACACTACCTAGACCGAATGTGTACACCTTGTGAGGGAAACGGTGAATTCTGGAAGGAAGACACCAAGAAAGCCTTTCCGGCTTTGAAAAGTGTGCACTTGCATGGGGGTGAGGCTTTTCGTTTACCTCGACGCGAGTGCTCCTTTTATCGCGAGTGTCGACAGTCCTTGAAGTACCTTCTAAGGGTGTCAGAAAGCCTCTCTGACACCCGAGTGTTGTCTCGTAAAGCACTATATCGGGTTATGGTGAGGGGATCTGTTCGTGACGATATTACTGAGGAGCTCGGTCTTACGAAGGGAGAACTTCGCTTGATCTGGCCTTGGGCGCCTGGGTTGAAATGCTTCGATAATTACGAGGCATCACTCACCTGGCTGATAATACGAAATGCACTCTGGGTCGGCAAAAAGCTTTACGCAGCGGGATTAGTAGAGACACCAAGTTGTGTTCGATGCGGCGACTGGGAGGAAACGACCAGTCATGTTTTCTTTCATTGCCCCATCGTTCGCCCGCTGTGTGAGTTAGTTGAAGGCTACACGGTTCGCATGTTGAACGGACAGTTCTTCGTTTTGGAGTCTTTTTCGACATGCTGCAATTGGGCACCAATCATGAAGTGGGAGGAGCATTATGTGTTTCTTTGCTTACTAGCAGTCATGAGAGGAGTGATTTGGTCGACACGACAGAAGGAAGTCTACGGGGAAGAGACCTTCACTGCTCCCCAGCTTGTCCTCATTTTCCAGTCTCGCTTGAAAATGCGTGTCAGGCTGGAGAAGGTGAAACTCCCTTCGGCAGATTTCAACAAAAGGTGGGTGAAAGTTGCGCGTTTGTGTCGTTTGAATGGAGCTAATTTTGAGTGGTACTTGGACGTGCCTTAGGCAGAATATTGGGTGGCCGAACCGAACACTGACCCTTTTATTTGACCCGGTTAGGCAAGATTAGGTTATGTTTTGTTTTTCTTCCCCTTTTTTAGCTTAGCTAGCGGTATGTAAGTTGTCATAGGCCCCCCTTTTTTTTTCGTCCTCTCCCCCCCTTTTTTTTTTTTTTTTTTTTTTTTTTTTTACCCCGACTTTTATTTTCTAATTCCCATTCCCGACCCCTATTAGGTGACTGATCTGTTGTTTTGTCAGAGATGCAGGTCTCCTTTCGTAATTTTCGAAGGAGGTGTGAGAATAAAACTTTCGTGACCTGCATCGCCTTTTTTCGACTGGCAAAACTACTTATCGGCCACATTTCTTTAGTGGGAGGTTCTTATACTAACACTTAATTTTATTTATTTTTTCATTGTATATATATATATCATTCTTGTTCCCCCACTCCCAATTCCATGTATATATTGTCATTTTTGGGTTTTAAGTAGGTATATCATGGAGTAAATTTGTTTTGGTGATTGTGACTAGTTAAGTTAAGAATGTCAGTTAGGTCAACATTTTCCCCACCCCCTTGTAGGCCTTGTGCCAAATTTTGTATTCTTTACAAATAAATATAGTCTAGCGAAGCAACAAAGCTCTGTGTGATTTTTTCTCTGCCAGTAAGTCCGTGATTATTGTTATTATTGTTATTTATTGTTACTACCGTTATTTGTTAAAGTTGTTGCTTGCTTTTTGTTACTCCTTATATTTTTATTTATTTGGAGTTTGTTAATTTTTTTTCTACCGTTCTCCGGCCATGGCTACTGCCAGCTGTGCGCCTTCGGAGACCACTGAAGTGGTTGAGAAGCCATCTCAGCCTACGGATAAAACGGATTGGATTAAGGCACCCGCCCTTAAAATTGACGTTGACGATTTTGTCGCCAAGGCAAAAGACTGCACGGATTTCGTGACTGAAACTGGAGTAATTATACAGTTACCAAGGTTGGAGGAATTCCAGAAAAAAACGATATTAATGTTCGTAGTGGACAGAAAGTCCAAAAAACTGATTAGGTCCTCAAAAGAAACTGTCGCAAAATTAATTGCAACGACCGGAGTACGTGCTGAACGTATCGTGAAATGTAAAGGTTATAACACCTGGAATAGTCTCTTTAAGACCGAGGAAGTCTGCATCGAACTCTCGAAGAAAGAAATAATTACTAAAGACTACATTCTGCGAATGGAATACATGGGTCGAAGGAGAACGACCATCTCAGTTTTTGAAGTTCCGGCTGTGGTTCCTGGCGAATACTTAGGCGCCTTTTTACTTAAGTTCGGAGAAATAACAGCTATTACGGTCGACAAGTTCAACGGAACATGGTCTTTTGACGTGTGGCTTAACGAGTCGGCTTTCAAAAAAGTTCCGTACTACATAGAAGCAAATGGAGAAAAATTACCTGTGGTGGTGGCTGGAAGACGTCCAGCTTGTTGGATTTGCAATGAGGTTGGGCATTTAACTTTCACTTGCCCAACAAGGATCAAACCGGCCCAGCCTAACCCCAAGAACAGAGTGCTAGAACACTTGACACCTAAAGTTGCAGCGGAGAAGAAGACTCCCTCCTCAAAGCCAACAACTGAAACTGTAACCCCGGAGGAATTCGAGGACTTATGCAACACCGAAAATGAATCGCCCAAAAAAAAAGTCGTTTGGAATATCGTGACTGGCAAAAAATCGCCGAAGTCATATGCTCAAGTAATGACCGAAGAAGAACAACTAGAAATAGAAACCAGCAACGATCCTGGTGGTGAAAAATACAAAGAAATACTAAATTTGAAAAAGTCTCTCGACGAGGAGCGCAAAACTGAGGAAAAAAAAGAAAAAAAAAACGAGGAAAAAAAAAAGGTTGCCGATACTACTATTAATACGGGAAAAAAAACTCCACCAGCCAAAGAACGTCGCTCTCCAGCCAAAGGTGCACCCCCACCATTAAAGTCATCCCCACCAGTAAGGGAATCTAATTTGACCCCCTTATCAAAAGATAAGACCGTTACCCCAATTCCATCTCCTTTCTGTTCCCCGTGCAACACTCTTAAAAGTACACCGCCCCCCTCTCCAATGAAGACCGATATGCCGCCTCCTGCCTCACCCACCGCCCCCTCCACATCCCAGAAACGCCATCGAAGTCCCTCGTTAGAGGCTCGGAAAAAGAAGACCCCTTTCTACACAGGCAAGGATGTCTGTAAAATTACTCCCGAAACTGAAAATCTTATGATAAACCATCATAAGAAGAACTACCGAAACCTAGCTACACTAAAGATGGTACACAAAAAAGACATTACCAACCCGGAAAATTTCTTGGATGCACAAAGACTTTTATCTGTGGTTAGATCAAGAGACAAAGCTAAAGGGGTTTGGAATATGATGGAGGAAGCGAATAACGCCTTTAATATATCGCCTCCTCTCGCTTTCTTTAACGATGAAGAAGTAGTATTACTGCAAAAATCTTGTGTTGGGAGGGTCCCTATTCGTATCCATCCTACACTCTACAGGGCATTAAAACTAACTTTCCCCTTAGACATTGGCGGTGTGGCCCCGGACGGTCTCGTCTCAAATGAATTGGGACAAGGTTCTCTGGGTTCATCTGTCGGTGTCTTAAATGCATCAATGTTCGTTTCGGGTTCCCAACTCTAAGAGCACTAGAATGGCACTCAGATTAGCAAGCCTAAATGGCCGAGGGTTGAGGGACACCGCTCGTAAACTTCGAGTAGTACGTGACCTTCAGCGACTCGGCGTGGATGTATGTTGTTTGCAGGAGACCCACTTTATTCCCAGTGATTATCAGGGTGCGCTGACTAGAGACTTTCAGCTCTATTCAGCGTACTTTGATACTCACTCAAGAGGGGTTTCCTGGCTAGTTAAGCGCACACTGAATGCGACGTGTGACCCAATCTATGCAGATCCTGAGGGAAGGCTGTGCGTTCTTGATGTTACCGTAAAGGATGTGGCTTTTCGGCTTATTGGGGTTTATGCGCCCAACGCCAGTTCTGAGCGGGTTCCTTTTTTTCGGCGGATCGAGCCCTTTATGGATACGTCGCGTCGGATAATTCTAGCGGGAGACTGGAACGCGGTCTTGGATCCCGATTTAGATCGCTTGGGAAAACGTAGGGGAACTAACAGCAACGGGGATGCTAAGGCATTTCGGGACTTTATCGATAAGTTCGATCTTGTCGATAAATTCCGAAATGAGAAACCCCGTGAAGTAGTATGGACTTGGACTGCTAGTCGCGGCTCCGATTTAGGGCAACTTTCGAGTTACCTTGATCGGTTCTTAATTAGGAGAGTCGATTTAGGGCTTTTAGATTGTCCAAGTTTTCATAATATAGTTTACTCGGATCATAGGCTTGTCCGGGTGCGGGTAAACTTAGATAGTCCTAAGCCTAGATTGGCTGGTTACTGGAAGTTCAACACATCGTTGTTCGATTTGAAGGACTTCCGGGAACAGCTTTTACTAACATTACAGAGGGAATTGACGGGTGCTATCATTGGGAATAAGTGGTGGGGCCACCTTAAGAACGTTATTAGGTCCTTCGTTGCCGATTATAGTCGTCGACTCAACCTTAGATCTAGGGCAACGAAAGTGGCACTAGAAACTAGTTTAAGTCGGGCGGCGGAGGCGGGGGATAGCGTTACCTTTACTGTAGCTAAAACGGAACTGAACTCCTTGGATAACAAGGCAGATCAGGGATTGATAGTTAGGTCTAGGTTAAAAAGAGTGCCGCACGAGGCGACAAACATGGCCGCGTCACTGCGTGCGGAGGAACGTCGACGGTCTACTGATCGACACATCGCCAGTGTCACATTATCGGATGGGCGTCTCGTGACTACAAACGACGGGATTTTGGAGGGTTTTCGCTCTTATTTTCAGGATCTTTTTACCAAGGAGCCCGGTCTGACAATGGCTCAGTTCGACGCCTATTTAGCTGACTTTTCTCGTCTCGAGGCGACCGAAGCAGCTAGGTGCGAAGGGTGTATAAATGAGGATGAAGTCCTGGAGGCCCTAAGGCAGGTTGGCCTTGATAAGTCTCCGGGTATCGATGGACTGCCTTACGAACTGTATTTGAGGTTGTCGCCCATTTTTGTCCCCCTGCTGGCTGTGTTGTTTAACTCCTGGTTTAGGAACGGGTATATCCCCCAGTACTTTACCAGGGGTATCATCAAATTGCTCCGCAAGGACAAGAGTGGTGGGGATGGTATAGGTAATTTCCGGCCCTTAACAATGTTAAATACAGAGTTAAAGATTTTGGCCAAGATCTTGGCTAATCGTCTGCAGGTTGTCTTGTTTCGTCTAATAAGTCCCGAACAGACTTGTTCTGTTAAGGGCCGGACTATTCAAGATAATTTGCACATGATACGCTTGATCATAGAGAAAGTCGACACTGAGGCCGCGCTGATCAATTTAGATCAGTCCAAAGCATTCGATAGGGTCGATCATCGTTACTTGGAGGCTGTCTTGTCTTCGGCTGGATTTGGTCCCCATTTCCGCTCCTGGATTCGCCTCTTTTATGCAAACCCCGGTGCGTTGGTTGAAGTGAATGGAATAAGGTCAAAGCCTTTCGATTTGTCCAGATCTATTCGTCAGGGATGTCCGCTTTCACCGATGCTTTATGTGCTTGCGTTGGAGCCTTTCCTTCGCAGGCTTAGGGTGAATCCGGTCCTTCGTGGGATTACTTTGTCTGGTGCTTGCCCCATGATTAAGTACTCCGCCTATGCCGACGACGTCACTGTGCTTGTAACGAGCAGTGCTGAGATTAGGGTCGTCAACATGGAAATAAGACGGTATGAACAAGTGACAGGGGCCAAAATCAACTGCGATAAGTCTGTTGGCTTACGCATTGGTGCCTGGAGGGGTGTTCCCCTTCAGGGGCCCTTTGGCTGGACGGATGGGCCTTGCAAGATACTCGGCGTCTGGTTTGGTCCTGATCTCCAGTTGGAGAAAAATTGGTCGGAAGTGTTGAAAGCGGTTAAGGCTGCAGCCCGTCTGTGGTCTTTGAGAAATCTTACTTTAAAAGGAAGAGCGGAGGTGTGTAATTCTCACATTTATCCTCTCATCCTCTACCGTCTTTCTGTGCTCCCTCTGCCGGCGATCACACTAGTTGAACTAGTGAAGGCTCTTTTCGCGTTTTTGTGGCGCGGAAAGCAGCCCATGGTTCGCCGGGAGATCTGCTACTTGCATCCGTCTGAAGGCGGTCTAGGTATGCCAAGCGTTGAGATTCGTCAATATACGCTTCGCTTACACTACCTAGACCGAATGTGTACACCTTGTGAGGGAAACGGTGAATTCTGGAAGGAAGACACCAAGAAAGCCTTTCCGGCTTTGAAAAGTGTGCACTTGCATGGGGGTGAGGCTTTTCGTTTACCTCGACGCGAGTGCTCCTTTTATCGCGAGTGTCGACAGTCCTTGAAGTACCTTCTAAGGGTGTCAGAAAGCCTCTCTGACACCCGAGTGTTGTCTCGTAAAGCACTATATCGGGTTATGGTGAGGGGATCTGTTCGTGACGATATTACTGAGGAGCTCGGTCTTACGAAGGGAGAACTTCGCTTGATCTGGCCTTGGGCGCCTGGGTTGAAATGCTTCGATAATTACGAGGCATCACTCACCTGGCTGATAATACGAAATGCACTCTGGGTCGGCAAAAAGCTTTACGCAGCGGGATTAGTAGAGACACCAAGTTGTGTTCGATGCGGCGACTGGGAGGAAACGACCAGTCATGTTTTCTTTCATTGCCCCATCGTTCGCCCGCTGTGTGAGTTAGTTGAAGGCTACACGGTTCGCATGTTGAACGGACAGTTCTTCGTTTTGGAGTCTTTTTCGACATGCTGCAATTGGGCACCAATCATGAAGTGGGAGGAGCATTATGTGTTTCTTTGCTTACTAGCAGTCATGAGAGGAGTGATTTGGTCGACACGACAGAAGGAAGTCTACGGGGAAGAGACCTTCACTGCTCCCCAGCTTGTCCTCATTTTCCAGTCTCGCTTGAAAATGCGTGTCAGGCTGGAGAAGGTGAAACTCCCTTCGGCAGATTTCAACAAAAGGTGGGTGAAAGTTGCGCGTTTGTGTCGTTTGAATGGAGCTAATTTTGAGTGGTACTTGGACGTGCCTTAGGCAGAATATTGGGTGGCCGAACCGAACACTGACCCTTTTATTTGACCCGGTTAGGCAAGATTAGGTTATGTTTTGTTTTTCTTCCCCTTTTTTTAGCTTAGCTAGCGGTATGTAAGTTGTCATAGGCCCCCCTTTTTTTTCGTCCTCTCCCCCCCCCCTTTTTTTTTTTTTTTTTTTTTTTTTTTACCCCGACTTTTATTTTCTAATTCCCATTCCCGACCCCTATTAGGTGACTGATCTGTTGTTTTGTCAGAGATGCAGGTCTCCTTTCGTAATTTTCGAAGGAGGTGTGAGAATAAAACTTTCGTGACCTGCATCGCCTTTTTTCGACTGGCAAAACTACTTATCGGCCACATTTCTTTAGTGGGAGGTTCTTATACTAACACTTAATTTTATTTATTTTTTCATTGTATATATATATATCATTCTTGTTCCCCCACTCCCAATTCCATGTATATATTGTCATTTTTGGGTTTTAAGTAGGTATATCATGGAGTAAATTTGTTTTGGTGATTGTGACTAGTTAAGTTAAGAATGTCAGTTAGGTCAACATTTTCCCCACCCCCTTGTAGGCCTTGTGCCAAATTTTGTATTCTTTACAAATAAATATAGTCTAGCTAAGCAACAAATGGTTAAATAAAGCTTATCCTTAAGTTATATTCGGCGTCCAGTTTTTATTACAATTTATTTAACCATTCGTTATGGAACGTTACTTGAAACCCGATCGTCTAGACCTTGATACGGCCGACTCGGAATCTACTGACAAATGGCGGCATTGGAGAAAAATGTTCGAAGGATTCCTTACAGCTCTACAGTTATCTTCAAACGCGGCTTTAACAGGTACTGAGAAATATACCCTTCTTTTACATCATGTCTCTACTGCTATTTATAGAAATTTATCTGAATGTGAAAATTATGAAACTGCGGTGGACATTTTAGAAGCCATGTTTGTCAAGAAAAAAAATACTATTTTTGCTAGACATTTACTTGCTACCCGGCGTCAACAACCAGAAGAAAGCCTTGAACAATACCTTCAGATTCTAAAGACGTTAAGTCGCGAGTGTGAATTTACAGCCTTAACTGCGAACCAAGCGAGAGATGTTTTTATCAGGGACGCATTTATTAATGGAATACAGTCCAACCAAATAAGACAAAGACTACTAGAGAATAAAGACCTAGACTTACCAACAGCTTATGAACAAGCTCTAACGTTGGACATGGCACAGAAGCAGTCTGTCTTCTATTTACAACCCGATATTTTGGGAGCTGCTATCGTAGCCCCTCCTCTGCATGTTCAAAATTCTTCCATTGTCCAAGATGCTGCCACCCCCCTTTCTAACGATCACGAACAACTTATCACTGCCGCCTCAGCTGGATCCACATGCTACTTTTGTGGCCTTCGTATACATGCTCGTTCGTCCTGCCCGGCTCGAGATGTTAGATGCCACAAGTGTGATAAGCAGGGACATTTTTCGAAAGTTTGCCGGTCAGCTTCTCAAAAAAAACGTTCGGCTACTCTTGCTACTGTAGCACCAATTACAATATCAGCTGCATTCCCCGGCTGCCTCTCAAAAACAATCGTGAGGGTAAAAATCAATGGATTGACTATTCATGCGCTTATTGATACAGGCAGTTCCGAAAGTTTTATTAATGCCAGTATTGTAAAAGCAAATAAATGGGAAATATTTCCTTGTTCCAACCAAATATCAATGGCAAATTCATCTTTATCGTCCCATGTAATTGGATATTGCATGGTTAACCTGAAACTAAAAGGAAACTCCTATCAAGGGATAAAATTATCAGTAATGAAAAACCTCTGCTGCGAAGTGATTTTGGGTCACAATTTTCTAAAACAACATTCATGCGTTGAAATTCCTTTTGGTGGCCCCAAGCCAGTCCTAAGCGTATGTGGACTAGCAGCTGTCAAAGTGCGGCACCCGTCACTTTTTACAAACTTAACTCCTGACTGCAAACCAATAGCAATAAAATCAAGACGCTATTCAGAAACGGACAAACAGTTCATAGCAGCAGAAGTAACAAAACTACTTAAGGAAGGAATTATAGAGCCAAGTGAATCTCCATGGCGAGCACAGGTCCTCGTAACAGCCACTGAAAATCACAAGAAAAGGATGGTCATTGACTATTCCCAGACCATCAACAGATACACATTACTCGATGCCTATCCACTGCCTCGTATTGACGAAATGATTTCTAATATTGCAAAATATCACATTTTCAGTACTTTAGATCTCAGAAGTGCCTACCATCAGGTACCTATCAAGCCAGAGGATAAGCCCTACACGGCATTCGAGGCCTGCGGTCGCCTATATCAGTTCTGCCGAATTCCTTTTGGGATAACAAATGGTGTGGCTAGCTTCCAGAGGGTAATAGATGAAATAATCTCCAATGAAAAATTGAAGGGTACTGTTGCATATATAGACAATGTCACAGTATGCGGACATAACCAAGCTGAACATGACCACAACCTTAAACGATTCATGGCTGCCGTCAAGAAATATAATCTGACTTTGAACAGTGAAAAATGTTCCTACAACTTGAAAAGCATCAAATTATTGGGATACATTGTCAAAAATGGCACCATGACGCCGGATCCCGAGCGACTGAAACCGCTAATGGAATTACCAATCCCTGGAAACATGCCCTCTTTACGACGAGCCCTCGGTATGTTTGCTCACTACTCCCAATGGGTTGCGTCTTTTTCAGAAAAAATACACCCATTGACACAAGTATCTACTTTTCCGTTGTCCTGTTCCGCCATCAGAGCATTTCAAAACATGAAAAGGAACATTGCTCAGTCTGCCATTTCTGCTGTGGATCCTTTTATCCCTCTATTAGTTGAGACGGATGCCTCCGACTGTGCGATAGCTGCCTCACTGAGACAATCCGGTCGTCCTGTAGCTTTTTTTTCAAGAACACTTTCGAAATCCGAGCGACGACACTCTGCAATAGAAAAAGAAGCGTACGCCATAGTTGAGGCATTACGAAAATGGAGGCATTACTTAATCGGCCGACATTTTGAATTAATCACTGACCAAAAGTCGGTCTCGTTTATGTTTAACCCAAAAACAACGAGTAAAATAAAAAACGAGAAAATAGCGAGATGGAGAATGGAGCTTTCTTGCTACTCCTTTGACGTCACTTACCGCCCTGGTAAGGAGAATGCCGCGGTCGACGCGCTTTCAAGGGTGTGTGGCCTGGTAACTGGCTCAGATGATCTTCAGTATATACACAGGGAATTGTGTCACCCAGGTATCACAAGAATGATTCACGTAGTCAGGAGCAGAAACTTGCCATATTCTGTTGAAGACGTAAAAAGAATTACGAACTCTTGTCGGATATGCGCAGAAAATAAGCCCAGGTTCTACAAACCTCCTCCAGCAACACTCATTAAGGCCACACAGCCTTTTGAAAGACTTAACCTGGATTTTAAGGGCCCTTTACCCTCTAAAACTAAAAATAAATACATGCTCACAATAATAGACGAGTACTCAAGATTTCCGTTCGTCATCCCCTGCCCAGACGTAACGGCTGCAACAGTAATTCAAGGCCTCTGCTCCATTTTTGCCGTTTTTGGAGTGCCTGCATATATACATTCAGATCGTGGGTCTGCTTTTATGTCGGACGAACTCAAGCAGTTTCTGCATGAACGAAGAGTAGCTGTAAGTAGAACAACTCCTCACAATCCTCAAGGAAACGGACAGTGCGAAAGATACAATGGTATAATATGGAAGACAGTACAGTTGGCGGCAGCAAATCGCAATAGTCCGATCTCCGATTGGGAAAGTCTCATCCCCATGGCCTTATACGCTATTAGGACTCTATTATGTACAGCGACAAACGCTACCCCACATGAGAGATTCTTCTCGTTCCCACGACGAAGCTCAGCAGGCACATCACTTCCCTCGTGGCTTGCACAACCTGGCACAGTTTTATTAAAACGTCATGTTCGTCATAGTAAACATGACCCATTGGTAAGCGAGGTACAATTAATCGAAGCGAACCCTCAGTATGCACTGGTCAGAAATTCAGAAGGAAGGCAATCTACTGTCTCCTTAAGGGATCTAGCCCCAGCAGGAAATGTATATGAACGTAGAACTGCTTCAGATGGATATAGAGCTCCGGTTCGTGGAACAAGTCCGACCCTCTTAGGTGATCGTGTGCCAGATACGTCAAGTTCAGAGTCCCAACAAAACGAATCTGAATATACTAACAGAGTCGTCTCTGACTCTAGTTCGGACGACAGATGGGTACCACGAAAGCGGTTTCACCCAATATCTGAGACAGATACTCAATCTTCAGACACCAAGCGACCGAAGCGCCGTAGAAAACGAGAGCGATTTGGAGCAAGATATTTTAGCCCTAAACCAGCCACACAAGACAGTCCCGAAACGTCGTCAGGTCCCGAGGAGCCTAGATTAGAAATGGATGTCGGGCACGAACAACCAAGACGCCCTCAAAGAACCCGCAGGAGGCCAGGTCGATGGGATGATTTTGTTCCCTACGAATAAGAAGATAGATGGGGGAGAATGTAGTAACAAAGATAATTGATGCCTGTCTCCCCCTTGGGGTAATAATGGAATGTTCTACATTCGTGTATATTAAGAGTGAATGTTAAAACACTATTTGTCTAGCTAAGCAACAAATGGTTAAATAAAGCTTATCCTTAAGTTATATTCGGCGTCCAGTTTTTATTACACTGCTAAACGTTTTTCTTTGTATCGGATGCTGTTTATAATACTAGACGAGTATATTTTGAAAAGAACTGCCTCTTAAAATTTAGTGATGCAGCGATGCTCGTAAAATTATTTTTCATGAGTTTTTTTGACGAACTAAGAAACGAATACAAAGTGGTTTCTAAATATGCGCTTTTTTGCGACGCCTTTAAAGTATAGTTTGATATGTTTTAGAATGACGAGATGAGTACCTATGAAAAGATCACTTAAAAAAATATATTGGTTTAACGGCGCCTCTAAACTGGAATGTTATTTCAGTTTTTGCTATAAGATTCGTTACTACATGTATATCTGGACAATAGAAATCATTGAAATTACCAACCTTATAATTAACACAGCTAAATGAATATAATCCTGTTCACAGACAAGTTCTCTTTCGAATCTAATGTCAACAGTTTTGAAAAGTAATCACATTTTGTTAATTTCTTTCATTACTTTTAATTGTTTCTATTATACCCTTTATTATTTAACTGATATTGTATTCATTGCATTAACTGTGGCTTTCTTAAGTGAATAAATGCTGACGTCAACTGTATGATCGGCATTTGTGCATGTTGTTTTAATGGTGATGTTGTAAATGATCGCTGATGTAATTTTAGGATTGGGATTCTTGTTTTAATAAATTAATGTAGAAACATTTTGTGCATGTTAATTTTAATCGTTTTTTGCTTACGAATACAAACGAAAACTATGATTGAAGACACGTGTAAAACTTCACATACTCCAATGAAGTTGTCTGCAAAATTAGTTGTGTGCCTAACCAACGCACACTGGTTAAATGGCGTCACAGACATGCCTATTATTAAACAAAATACAACTCGAAAAATGAATTAAAATATAACTATAACAATTTTTGGAGAATCCAAAAGAAGTAACATTAAATTAACAGTTGGTGATTACAAAAGAACCTTTCCACCTAGGAAAATCAACTTACCTGACATAGGGTGGGTAGGTGTGTGTTTACCAGTCGGTGATACACACTTGGCATCAACCCGACAGTGATTTTGTTTCAGTCGGGCTGATGTATTGTTCTGTTCAGTGTCTGGAGGGCTAATTGTCTGAAGCGCCCCTACCGGGGAATACATACGGGGCTGTTCAGGCATTTTTGTAGGCAAGTGTGTGATAATCCTGGTTCGATGGCTGTCTATAACCAACCTTGTGTCTAACCTCCTGGAGATTCGGTAAATTAAACCACCTTGCCCTTGTGTCTGACCTTTTGGATAGTCGGAAAATAAGGAATACTTTGACTGTGTGTCTAGCCTCCTGGAGAGTAGGTAAATAAACATATTTTGACCTTGTGTCTAACCTCTAGAAAATACATAAAAATTCGTTGAGCTTGTGGCTAATCTCTTGGAGAGTCGGTAAATAAAAATACTTTGACTTTATGTCCATCCTCCTAGAGAGTTGGAATACGAAAATACTTTGACCTTGTGTCGAACCTTCTTGAGAGTCAGTAAATAAAAATAGTTTTTCTTTGTATCTAGCCTCCTAAGGAGTCGGTTAATAACACTACTTTGACTTTGTGTCTACCCTCATGGAGAGTCGGTAAGTAAACATGCTTTGACCTTGTTTGAAACCTCCTGGATGTTCGGTAAATTAGAATAGTTTGATCCTGTGTCTAGCCCTCTGGAGAGTCTGTAAAAAAATAATTAGATTTTGTTTCTAGCATCCTTGAGAGTCGGTAAATCAAAATTCGGTGACCTTGTGTCTAACATTCTAGAGACGAGGTAAATAAATCATAATCAGAAAACGTAAACGCTGTTTTACAGCTTACTTGTTGACAGGTTCGTCACCATTGCTTAAAGCGACGACCCCTCTCTCTCTCTCTCTCTCTCTCTCTCTCTCTCTCTCTATATATATATATATATATATATATATATATATATATATATATATATACAGTACCCTTCAAAATGAAGGAACAAAAATTGAATCTTCTTAATCTAAAAAATATTATATATTATTTTAATGAAAATTTCACTGAAGATACACATTATGTAGTTACACTTTTACCGAGATTTTCAGATGAATTAAAATAATATTTGTAAAGTTAGCCACCATTTTACAGATTTTAAGTGTCTGAAATTAAGGAACACATTATCATTTTTAACTAAATCACATTAAAAAAGCAAACAAGATTTAATAGTTGGTACTTTCACCTGTGTTCTCAGTAACTGCTGCGCATCTACGACTGAAAGATTTCATTAAATCTTGACATTGGGCCACATTTATATTTGCCCATTCATCTTTCAGTATCAGCCATAAATCCTCGATGTTTTCCGGATTCTTTGCCATAACATTCTCTCTTAGAGTCTTCCATAAGTTTTCTATAGGGTTCATGTTAGGACTCTGACCAGGCCAGTCCATTACCTCTATTTCTTCATAAGCCAGATAATTTATGACCAGCTTTGCCTCATGGAAGGGGGCATCATCCTGCATGAAAAAACAGGTTTTTCAATACCAGAATTGTGCAACACTGGCAAAATATACTGTTTTAAAATATTCTGATATACAGTGGCATGTACTCTAGTATTTAAGCGTACAAGTGGTGATGTACGCTGTCATGATATCATGCCGAAAACAATCACGCTATCTCTGCCAAATTAAACAGTTTCTTTGATGCAGCTAAGATCTACACTTTGGCTTTTTCTTCTTATTACAAATTGTTTTCCAGCACTGCAAAATACATTAAATTTCGATTCGTCACTGAAATAAACTTTTTTCCAATTTTTGTTCAGACAATATAACATGCTTTTGTGCGAACGCCAATCTAGCTGCTTTGTATTTTTGTTTACTTATTAGCGGCTTTTTTCGAGGAGACTTTGTAAAAAGACATTTTTGTGAAACCATCTGAACACAGTTTGTCGTGAAACATTCGTGACACCTTCCATTTGTTTAGAAATGCTGTCAGCTGTAAGTAAACTGTCTGTTAACACTAGGCGTTGTATAACGCTGTCCTCTTTTTCCGTTGTATTTCTTGGTCTACCAGGTTTCTTTGTGTTATTTAACCTTCCAGTTTCTTTATAGAGTTTGAAAACTCGGCTTACAACACTTTTTAAACGTTTCACACGTTTTCCGATTTCTTCTATGGTCAACTTTTTCTTTTCTCAATTTGACGATGTTTGCTTTGTCGTTTAAATAAGTTTTATTTCTTTTTGGCATGATTGATATTGCGTGACTTGCAGCGGTAATTATAATTAAAGTTTAAAATATTTATTTTCATCATTTTATACAAAACAACTTACTGTTTTAAACATTTAACAATTATTTTTTCTGTAATATTCCTAGATTTTGCACACTAGAAATATATAAAATTTGTAATTCTATCTGAAAATCTCGGTAATAGTCCAACTACATAATTTGTATATTCAGTGTAATTTTCACAAAAATTAATATATAATTTTGTTTAGATTTAGAAGATTCAATTTGTGTTCCTTAATCTTGGACGTTGGTGTATATATATATATATATATATATATATATATATATATATATATATATATATATATATATATATATATATATATATATATATATATGTATATTAGACCTCTTCAAAATTGACCTTTTTCTTCAAACATATGGAAACTGATATTATTCCCATTCTCCAAGGTTTAAATCAGCTAAATATACCAGTTATTGTGATCTTGGACCTTGGCTATGCCTGCCTCAAGAGCCATGTAATATTATTGTTGACGTTTTTCAAAAACGCTGCAAAATTTGGGATATATTGGTCTAATATATATATATATATATATATATATATATTACGTCGGATTATTTTATCTCCACCTTTCTTTATATATATATATAAATATATATATATATATATATATATATATAAATATATATGAACATATGTTATGGATAACTTATTCGACTTATGACAGTAATGGCAAGCGCGGAATACTGGTGAATATGATAGGACCATACCTATTAATAATGGAGATTATGTATCTGTCTGTTTGTCTGTATGCCTGTCAAAAGCCGAAACTTTATCATTAGTTTTGATCGTTCTCTTTTTATATCTACTTATAAGTTCATATATATGCTCATTCCATAACTTCCTTAAATATTTCACGTCTTTCAAATTTACATAATTAATGTGTTTTAAAGCTTCTAATAAATTAATATTAGCAAATATACACTCATGATTGTTATCAGGTTTTCAGATCTATATAATATATTTTCTTTAATAATAATCTTAATAAAATTATAAATATAATTAATTTAAAACATTGTTACTTTTTAAATCTATATAATTGAGTTACGAAATTAAATTCGGTTGTAATAGGATATGATGGCCCAGCCGGCGTTTACTCCAAAATTTGATTACCGCCCTTTGATTATTCAGTATATCGTTCTATTTCGAACGCACAGGCAGTTCTATTTCTGAAATCTACGTGTGTAAACATGACGTCAGCTTAGTTATATATATATATATATATATATATATATATATATATATATATATATATATATATATATATATATATATATACATATATATATATATATAAAGAGAGAAGATGAAAAATAGAGAGATATAAAGAGGTAGATAAAAAAGAAAGATAGAGAAAAGTAGAGAGAAAAGAGAGAGAGAGAGAGAAGAGAGAGATGGGCATAAGACAGGGGCGCGTTATTTGATTAATAATATGTAAACAAGACATTCTCTCAGAGTTATCGTAGGAGTCGCTCAAAAAGAATATATTTACTTTGATGTTTTTATTAAAACGTTTTGGGTGTTTTTTTTTTAAATCTTATAGGAAATGATGTTTTGAAGCACACATTTATTGAACAAATTGTTAAATTTAAAAACTAATTGATTTGAAAGTTACTATTATTTTTGTAAAAAAAAAAACACATTTTAGTCAGCAATTAAATAACAAAATTTAAAATCGTGTTCATGGTATGTTATTTTTCAATTGTTGATTTTTTATTACGTACACCTTTTTTAGATTTTAAAAACTTCAAATATTATTATCTTTTCACGATCTTAAATGTGTTTAGGATATTTTGTTTTACATTTTACGCCGTAAATGGTAAATTTGGTTTAAAAACTGTGTTTTTATTATTCCGTGTTTTATTTAGTAAAATAAAGGAGGGGGTGATTTTCTTTCTTTTTTTTTGTAAAAAAAAACATATTTTACTGAACAATTAAATAAAGCAATCAGCAAAAATATGCGACCGGAGGGAGCATATATTTTCTAGTAATAATAATGTAGATTGATACAACACTTGTAATGATGGTATTCTAAACGAGCCTACTAGGTAACCCCACACTGTAATGTATGATCTGATACTACGTTTCTTCTTTTTAGAATGATTTCTCCTTCACTGACTGGGAGTCATCGGAGAAATTATTCTAAATTGATACAATTTAAATTTGTGTCTCATCTAGTTTCCATTTTGAAAAGCTGGTTAAATTAAATTTGGCTGTGTCGCTAACTTTGCCCTCGTGGCGAGGCAAGTATATTAGGGCTAACCGAGCGTAATTGCTTTGTGATTAAATATACTTTTTATGAGGCTTCTCTTGTTTTTCTTTTAATATATTCTGTTTTATATTCTTATATTGTCTTCATTACACTTATTTCATATTTTGTTATCTCTAAACATTTCTCATAAGTTCTTATAATTTTACATTTTATTTACTATTTTTCTATTTTTTATTATTTACTTATAATTACTTCATAAACTAGTGTTTAATTAATGATATAAAAAGATCACTGTTTAATCGATTGTTTAAAAATCAGTAGCTTACCGTGCAATCTTAATGGTAGAAAGTATTTTCATATTTCATTAAACTTTAATTATAACGCTATTTACGTTTTTGCATTGTTTTTGCACCCATGATTTCTATCTGATAGCAGCCGTTAGCTGTCATCGCAATTTTAGTGACAAAGATCCCTCTGATAATTCAGATACTCGCCGTTCTCTTCTCGTCCGTAGTTATTCCATGTGGAATCAGCCAATGTTGGTTTAATTTCATTTCGTGGTTATGTTGAGGATTTCGATTCATCGTATTTAAGTGTCACGACTTTGTAGCATTGAGTGACCGATTTTTTTGTCATACAAGATAACTCGTAATCTTCTGCGTTGATAGAAAACCTATAGTCGTTCATTGACGCTTAAGTAATTGCTCAATGTATCTTGAAATATCGCAATAGTTGTGCTATAGATGCTGAAGTGTCTGTGCTTTCCTCTGCCATTGCCGTTACAATAATGTAAGGAAATGAAAAAAAAGTCGTCATTTTCTTTAATATTTTATTATTATACACATTGTGTGAGCTTTTAACCGTCCGCACCCCAAGGGACGATCGTAGGCAGAGCTTCGAAAGAAAACTTTCGAACACAATCACCTGACATGCTAAAAAGAAAGTAGTTCTCTCTTCTTTGTTGCGTCTCATTTCAAAGTTCCTGTCCATGGTTGGTTTGCTTTACGCCATATTGTTATAGTGACTTACCTATGTACAAACATGGACTCTTCCTCTTTGCTCAATTAATGCCAACGGCAATTAACTCTCGCCGGAATCCAGTAAGATAGTCGAACTCTACTTACCAGGCGCATATTTCTTCCCTCTGTACTCTATTTTCTTAATACACTTGTTTCTACTTTATACTGTGTTCGTGTCTTCATTTCGGTCCCTTTAACAGGGCCACGACATTTATTATTTAATTCCGAATCCGGTAATTTTGACAGCAACAGTGTTAATGCTTCATGTTTTTTTTATGTTCAAATATTTATTCACGGTATTTGGTTTGGTTGTTTTACGACATATCAACACTTTTCGGGTGTTTTTAATGCTGAATACGGTTATTTTGCTAAAGGTTTTAAGCTTCAATTTCTTTATATGTTTGAGTATTTATTCATGGTGTTTTTGTTTGTTTTATGACATATCAGCCGTCTTCATTTAGGTTGAGTGAATGAGGGGGAAATAAATGAATAGGGGGAATGGAGAGAGGCAGAGAAAAGAGGGGTGTTGTTTTTTTTGTTTTAGATATTACAGAACATGATTGAGTTTTGCAAAGAGAAAACAGCAATAAAACATCAATATTTGGTGCTTTTTGGGTCTGGAATCCGATATCATCAGACATCTCGATCTGATAGCAGCAGCTCCTCTGCATGACTTCATATACTGCCACGTAGACCTAATCATTAATATCAAGTAAACTTAATAATATATTTGCTTAATTTAACCTTATATGTAGAATCTCTTTTTTCACACTACTTTTACACACCCGTTAACATATCTCTACATTAATAACAAGCTTCACTTGTAATAAATCTGTTGGGCAACACTGCCATCGTTATTGTGTCTTTATTTGGTCTGTTTTCGCACAAAGCCTCTTTTTTATTATGTCAGCTATTTTATTAAGTGCCTCAATGTGTATAGTATCAGTCGTACTTTGGTTCTATTTTTTCTAATCTGCTTTCGATGTTTATATGACTGCTCCGAGTACCGCTTATTATATTTGTTTTACCGAAGTTTTCATGCTTCTTGGTCTATTCCGTTCTGTGATACGCTGTAAGGCAACGCCCCTTATATTATACATAAATAGCCACACATGACTTGCTTGGAACGATTACGATTTTCTCTATTGAGGATGATACGCTATCTGAAACTGACACGCAGCAGTTAATTGTTTTCTCCAGCCAGTGAAAATACATTATCATTTAGAAAACTGTTTCCTTCCAGCAGAATTGCTCACAAATGAAAACTTGAAACACAAAAAAGGATGTATACGTTGTTTACATTTATTGCTTATATATGTCAACATTATACTTACGCTCATACTCATTTCTATATGCATCGTGGGTTCCCCCGGTCAAAATGAACTGGTGAGTTTTATAACTTTAAAACAGGCAAAACCAACACATTTGAATTACAAACGCGACAGATAAGTTTTTTTTTATTATGAGTAACAACTCATTAAAGCTAAAATACACTCGAGTATAAGAGTTGACCAGTACAATGAGGTGTCAATTGAATGATGAAGAATATTGTAATGGTTAGCTATTTTCGTTCTACTTCAGTCTCTCCAGTTTTCACCTTTCGCTTGTATGTCTGGCTTCCACACCGAAAGGTCAGTGTCTGATTCTCAGGGTGTATTATACTGTTAGAAGAGTTAGCAACTATCATATATATATATATATATATATATATATATATATATATATATATATATATATATATATTACAAATATTTATTATTATTTGTCGCTCCTAGAAAAAGTAGAGCAACGTAAGTGTAGTATTAACACATCATGACGTCACAAGCTTTAAATGCATCGTTTCTTCCATTAAAAGAAGTATAACGCCCAAGATAACCGATAAAGTGTTAAAATTATCACCGTGTTGTCGCTATTTAAAATTGGCCGTGTGGTTAAAGCGTCGTATTTGAGTTGCAAAATACTTGTGATCCGGGGTGTCGAATGACATGACCGGTAGTGAATAGTCATATCTTTATGCTGATGAGTCCTGATTAAAAAACGAGCGAAACGTATACGTACATAAATAATAAACAGTAACAAATATATATATATATATATATATATATATATATATATATATATATATATATTAAAATGTATGTTGGAGATAACAACATTTGATTAAATACGAGGACGGTTTATGACGGATTAAATTTTCTTGGAAAGAAACTATGTTCATGAAAATTACGTTTTTTGTTAGGCCTATGAAAGCAGAAAATGAAAGTAATTGCATTTGTTATAATTACACGAGTTTCTTCTGGAAATGTTTCACAAGGAGAAACCAAATATTGAAGTGTAGTTCAATTTATATTCCAATCCCTAACCTATACTTGAATAGACCACTTTCATAATCAAGTCAATTCTCATGAGCGTAATAGCTATTACAATTTTCATATTCTTATTATTATTTGTAGTAGCGGTAGTAGTAGTAGTTGTGTGGGTAATAGTAGTAGTAGTGGTAGTGGTAGTAGTAGTAGCACTTTCTATACCAACGAACGGATGATATTGTTACAAAGTTTCACGCATGTACTTAGTCATTCTTTTTACTCCAGCGTCAGTTTGTAATAAGTGTGATGGCGATATCTACGGATTTGCAGGGTGTTTTAGGTACTGGCACAGTACTACCCGTGCTGAAACCCATGTTTTGTCGGAATCTTCCGGCAGCTTACGTAAATAGCTAGAAAAAGACAAATGAAAACATCGTGATCTCAAAATTAAAAGCGACGCTATCAAATTCGAATAATTAATGGAAAATATGTATTTTTGACGCAGGCGCTATCAAATTAAAAAAAAATGAAATAACATTTAAATCAAGGTGGAACAGACATCCTATAGTAATTTTAATGAAAAACATTTTTTTTGCGAAGAAAATATAATGACAGAAATTAAAGCACATTTTTCAGATTTTCTTTTGTTTCGATTATTTTTTTAATGGTGAAGCTTTTCAATCTGACCGAATAAATTAAGTGTAAGTGTTAAGGTTAGTTTGTTTTTTGTAGGGTATAGGTTATGGTCAGTATAAAAAAGAGCATGTTCTGTAACTTTTCTTTTGGTCTATAAGTTTTTCATTATCACAAAATTCAATAATTTGATCCGGAGACTGAAGCGTCTGACTTTACTAGATTAAATACATGATCGATTTAATCCATTTTCTGACCTTTTGAATTTTACGCTATATTCAAGCCGCGATTCACACTTGTCGGCTGCTGCAATCTGATTGGCTAAGCGTTTCGACATCTTTCGCCAGTTTACGTAAACGGCCGGAAAATGGCAACATAACGAAAGTTTCACCACTTAACCAGTACCGATTTTACTTCTTGTTAATTATTGTCTACTGATTTTCTGAATTTATATGTGTTTTTTTTACGTATAAGTTAACCTTTTTAAACGACTAATTCCGATGTGTGTGTCTGTCTTACACACAAATTCAAGACACTTGCGTCGAATTAAACGTATCCAAACGACATTTTACAAAATAGATGCTGAGTTTCTATACCAAAAGTCGCCAAAACGGTGTATATGCCGTAACTTGGTTTCCTTTTTGTACTATTCTCTATGTGTTTTCGCTTTCCCTTTCAACACTTGTGTATCCTCATCCTAATACCCGTTCGTTTCCTACTTAAACACCTCCAATCTCGTTGTCTCCTTCTTACAACCCTTTCTTTCCTCATACTACTATATATAATTGCCTACTTCCATCACTATACGAAATTACGGCCCTTCTCCTACATTACCAGTTCCCTTCATTACTTCCTTACACTAGCACATACTTCTGTTTCATTTTTCTACTAATTACAAATATTCAAGCTCTCTGCCTAATGTCTACTCCTACGTCCGCCCAAGGCTGTTACCGCGACTAATAGTCGTTTTTCCTTTTGGCTAAGATAAAAATGGAGTATCTGTTCCGATGGATACTGCACCCCATAGACTGGTATTGTCTTGGCCTTCGGGGTTTGATTTACGCCAGTCTATGGGTCTGTCGTGTGCAGTTCTAGGAAGTCCACCCCCCAGGCTTCGCCTCCCCTCTTTGGGAAGAAGCAAGTTTATTGCTTACTGCCTGAGGCGCCCCTACCGGGGAATGCCGACGGACCTGCCCAGGCAATTTTTAAACCCCACTTTCCCGACCCGACCTTGGGTCACATCTTACTTGTGGGAGTAAGATAAAAACTGGCCTTGTGCCTGACTCCTGAAGAGGAGTAAATCAATACTTCCCCTTCATAATTACCTCTTATTTGCTGCCCTTTTCTTCATTTCTTTATTTACGCTCGCTTTATTTCTCATTCTTTTTCCACTCCAACCCAAAATATTTTCTTTCTTAACTCAATAACCTTTCTCTTCCTCCGTGTTATACTCATTCGTCGGTTCCCTCTCTCTCTCTTTCTCCTTATCTCTCTCCTTTTTTCTCCATTTTCATATTTCACCCCATTTTCTTAGTTTCTGTAGCCACATACTCTCCCTACCCATCTGTCATTTCTCCTTATTTTATTGTTAGCTATTTTCGTTCTACTTCACTCTCTTCAGTTTTCCACTTTCGCCTGTATGTCTGGCTTCCACACGGAAAGGTCAGTGTCTGATTTTCAGGGAGTCTCTTACTGTTAGAAGAGTTAACAAATATATATATATATATATATATATATATATATATTTATATATATATATATATATATATATATATATATATATATATATATATATATATATATATATATACTAAAATTGAAGAAAGGAAAACAAAAGAATATCACGTATGTATTGATCAACGTTTCGTTTTTATTTCAACACTTCCTCATGATGATTGTCTGAAGAATATAACATACAAGTAAGAAAGACACCCCCACATACGTATATATAGATACATATATATATATATATATATATATATATATATATATATACATATATATATATATATATATAAAGTATGAAACTAAAAGTACAACGTATAATGTAAAAAAATTTACCGATCGTGACGTGTTTAAAACTCAATATACACAATACAACAATTATATAAACAAATGTGAGAAGAGAAACAAAAAACAAATGTGAGAGTGACTAATATATTCCATTTTCAGTTATTCAAAACAATGGATATTCAATTAAAGGATATTTATTTGTTCCTTCTTTAAACCAGACTTTTCAAAGAATATATTTTGTATTATCAGAGGAATGTAAATCAGTAGATTAGTTCGCGATGAATCAACTAAACGTCATAATTGAAAAAGTTGTATGAATATAATATTTATTGAAATAATCAGAAGTTCAAAAGCAACGGCCACGGGTTTTTAACCCACCTAATAGACTGGTATTGTCCTGGCCTTTGGGTCTGGATTTACGCCGGTCTATTGGGGGTTGTCTGGTTCTGTGCAGTTCTAGGAGGTGCACCCTCCCAGGCTTTGCCTCCCCTCTTTGGGGAGGAGTAAGTTTATTGCTTACTGTCTGAGGCGCCCCTACCGGGGAATGCCGACGGGGCTGCCCAGGCAATTTTTAAATGGCCAGATTGCTCACCTCTCGAGCGCTGGCTTATCTAATCCCACTTTCCCGACCTTGTGTCACATTTTGCCTTGTGGGAGGTAGATAAATAGTAGTTCAAAAGCAATGTGTATCATTATATTTAGATGATGTATTTTCACAGTAAAATATAGTTTCATCCGAGGATAAACAACGGCAATGCATGATGTAAATATTTCCGGTAGTATTAAACTTTGAAAATTAATATGCAAACCTTTTTGGGTAACGGAAACCTAAAGTAAGAGCAGTCCCCGCAAACAGAAATGTTGTTAAAGTGAATACATTTAGAAATGGAATACTCAAGGTACCTTTAAGTTCAGACCTCGTCATTAAGTGATAAGTCAAGTTCGTGTATCCTGTATGTGGTAGGTTTGGTTTGGTAGTTTTGTTTTACGGCATATCAACCCTTTTTGGGTTATTTAATGCCGAATCTGGTCATTATAGTAAAAGATTTATGCTTCAAGTTCTAAAAATAAAATAAAAAAGAGGAGGGAGAAAGGGAGAGGGGCTGTTGTTTTTGTTTTTGGTTTTGTAGAACATAATTAAGTTTTACAAAAAAAAAAAAAAAAAAGAAGAAAAACAAAAAACGTCAATGTAGGTGAATTTCGTCTCAGGGAGCCACAGGGCAGCCTGATCTGGTATCACCAGCCTGTATGTGGGATATGTTAAGAGGTGATAGATGGAGTACCGAATCCAACGGATGAAAATTAATCGAAGTTTGACCGATAACCTTCATTATTATGCAGTATTTCACGATAGTACTTAGTTTTCACAGACATTAAAAAATAATTAGTGATCAATCTGTGAATAAACAATTCAGACTTTACTCATTGCTCTAAACTCAAATGATATCGTCACGTCGAGTAAAATAGTACACATTTAAATACATTAAATACATACATTTCCAAAAAGTCCAATTTGTTTTTATTAATTTAAAGACTATTTAGCTGACAATTATGTTTACAGCAAGAAGACATAAAATGTGTATCGTTTTAAAACGAATTAAATTGTTACAATATAAAATAAATAAATAAATACACATATTCATTCTATTCATTAAAAGAATATTTAGCTAACCCTCTTAATTAATGCAAAAGAAAAGTGTTTTATCTTAATTGTATTGACACTGTCATACGTGTGTTATTTAAACACTAATATTATTAAGAATAACTTACACAGATTGATGTGGAAAGTACCGTGGAAGTTCCAAGGGGTCACAATTGTCATTAAATCATTTAGAGAGTTGTGTTATATTATCTATCAATAAAATTTACATCAGGAACATGTCTATAATAATATTTAAGATAGACTAATATTTCATTTATAAGTAGAAGTTGTATTTTTTAAAAATATGTCGACAAAATGAGTAAAATTTGAAAGAGGTCAGATGTGCAATGTGAATGTATTGTTTTCAAGATAAATCGCGCTTTGAACTATCTTTTGGTTTTGTTGTGTAACCTTTTTTTCGCTATGTACTAAGTATTATGACCCCAATTATAAAACTTGAAAGAGGTCAGATATGCAATGTGAATGTTTTGTTTTCAAGATAAATCGCGCTTTAGACTATCTTTTGGTTTTGTTGTGTAACCTTTTTACGCTATGTACTAAGTATTATGATCCCAATTATAAAACTTGAAAGAGGTCAGATATGCAATGTGAATGTTTTGTTTTCAAGATAAATCGCGCTTTAGACTATCTTTTGGTTTTGTTGTGTAACCTTTTTACGCTGTGTACTAAGTATTATGACCCCAATTATAAAACTTGAAACAGGTCAGATATGCAATGTGAATGTTTTGTTTTCAAGATAAATCGCGCTTTAGACTATCTTTTGGTTTTGTTGTGTAACCTTTTTTCGCTATGTACTAAGTATTATGAACCCAATTATAAAACTTGAAAGAGGTCAGATATGCAATGTGAATGTATTGTTTTCAAGATAAATCGCGCTTTGAACTAGCTTTAGGTTTTGTTGTGTAACCTTTTTTCGCTATGTACTAAGAATTATACACCCCATTATAACTACTACACACTCCAGTACGGGTATGCAATCCTTACAGCGACATAGTTTCGGAATAGAACTGTTAAACCTGACATAGTTCTATGGGACAAAAGGGAGAGAGTAGCAACTGCTGCTGAAGGCAGTCCCCCTAATTGTATTGGCTTAAAAAGAGCTGAGAGTGAGAAGATTACTAGATTCCAAAAGTCTTATATACTCCATTAAAATGAACTGGAATCTTTCGAAAATCTCTATAATTCCAGTAATTATAGGGGCAACCGAGCTCATGGAAAAGAATTTCTCAAAACTCGCTGGCGAACACACTTAGTTAATCAAGTGCACGAGAGATGCAAACAATTGCGCTTAGAGGGACGGTTATGATATTAAAAAAGATCTATCGGTGAATGTCTCTTAAATAGTGGATGAATGTTTGACATCTGATAGGTCAAGCGATTTATTTTGATATAAATAATCCCCAGCAGAAACCAGAAAAAAAAGAAAATTGAGAAAAAAATGCCTGCCAAGTTAAAATAAAACAAATGGTGTCTTACTTAATATAATTTCATTTCATTTGTATATTGTGTGTGACGTTTTCCTGTTGTTTTTGTATCTCCTTTTTTGATTTAGTTAATTACTTTTTATCTGAATTCATCATTTGCCAGTCCCTATTCTCTTCCCAGGAAGGCAATAGTTTACGCAAGTTCATTAACTTATGTGGGGGATATTCAGCTCACACAAGAGAAGCGTTGTGGATGGGACTAAAATAAACATTCTCCCATTCAAGATGGATTTCTCCAACGTGAGGTCAGAACAGATACTACACCTTCCGCTCTTTCTTTACCATTTACTTCTTTTTTCTGTCTACCTTTCTTTCTGTCATTCAATTTTCTGTCTTACTATTTTTTATCTATCTTTCAATATTTCAGTTTGATTGTATATCTTCTGCTTTCTGCATTCTTTTTTACATACTGTCTTTCTTTAATTTGGAATTTCTTTGTTTATTGATGTATTTCCCTTACTTTCCATTATACACCCTTCATTAAAAATGAAAGAACACATTATCCTTCGATAGTGTTTGCACTAATAGCGGCCCTAGAAAAGAAGTGGTACTGGTACAGATTAGAATCAAAACTTACCATTACCATGCCCCTTACCAAGTTTAAACATAACACTAACACTTACGTAAACCTTACCACTAACCCTAACGAAGCCAAGCCGAAGAACCAAAGAAGATATTGAAGAATAAAATCTGCCGGCATCTACGAACATCTACATTGAATAGTTGGGAGTGGGCTGCTAGCCGTGTGAGTCGCGTGTATTTTTATTTTGGGGTGGGTGATGAGTGCGGTAAATTTATCGGAGC
This sequence comes from Sepiola atlantica, assembly GCA_963556195.1. Classification (NCBI taxonomy): domain Eukaryota; kingdom Metazoa; phylum Mollusca; class Cephalopoda; order Sepiida; family Sepiolidae; genus Sepiola; species Sepiola atlantica. Next base: position 31,195,664 of record OY744553.1, read on the forward strand.
ACATACAATGGAAGTAGTTCAAACTCGAGCACACGGATTCAAAAGTATAGCGATGTGACAGAGGCGTAAAGTTTGCAGACAGTGAGGAACAAGGTAGAAGTCATGCCCAGATGTGGCAACAATACTCCCTGAGCTGGCAAATGATTGCAAATAGAGATATATTATACTGACAGGTGTGAACAGTGAACTCTCCCGGTAGAGGGAGCTTACCTTCTTTGCAGCAGACTTGGCAACATCTTATTGTACTTAGTTTAACTCATATTGCTTGAGAATATTAGGACGAGGAGTTTGAACGCTGATCTCTCGTGAAGGATGATAGTCATAACAATCGGTGGTTGGACATTTATTACGGGTAGAGTGTGTTGTCTTCAGTTTTAAAACCATCTAGTATGTGTATTTACGAAATATTCGTCTGTCCGTCTTTCATTATGTTTGTCTGTCCGTATCTTATACTTTGTATTTTCTCTCTTTCATTATGACTGCCTTCTACCTTTCTATAATGCAGGTCTGTCTGTTATATATAATGTTTATTGTTTTTCAATATGTTTGTTTATTTGTCTTTCATTATATTTGTGCGTCGGTGTTTAACTATGCCTGTCTGTCTTCATAATATGTGTTTACCCGTCAATTGTTTATCATATGCGTCGGTGTTTAACTATGCCTGTCTGTCTGTCTTCATAATGTGTGTTTACCGGTCAATTTTTTATAATATGTGTCTGTTTTTCATTGTTTCTCGCTGTCTATAATATTTTTGTCTATCCATCTTTCATAATTAGTGTCTGAATTGAAATATGTTTGTCTGACTGTCTGTAATACATTCTGTCTGCCCGTTTTTAATGATTTTTGTCCAGCCGCCTTCCATGATGCCTGCCTCTCTGTCTGTCATAATGACTTCCTCTCTGCATTTAATAACGTGTATCTGTCCGTTTTTCATTCTATTTCTTCATTTCTCATGATGTTTTCCCGGTCGTCCTCCTATGATGCTTGTCTCTGCGTCTTTCATAATACATGTATGTCTACCTTTAATAATGTGTGTCTGTCCGTTTTCCATGACGTTTTTCTGCCCGTTTTTCATGATGTTTGGTAGTGCACTTTTATGATATTTGTCTGGTAGTCCTTCATAATGCCTGTCTCTTTATATGTGATAATAACTGTCTCCTTTCCAATATGGTTTTCTGTCTTTTATAATGGCTCACTTCTTATTTTCATAATATATGTATCACCGTCTTTCATGTTTGACGGTCTCTCATAATAAACGTGTTTCTTTCAATGTGTTTGCTCGTTTTCCAATATGCGTCAATGTGTTTTAATTATGAAGGTTTGTCTGTCTGCCCTTTATCATGTATGTCAGTTGCTCTCTCTCTCTCTCTCTCTCTCGCTATATATATATATATATATATATATATATATATATATATATATATATATATATATATATATGTATATATATATATATATATACATAATCTTTCTCTCTCTCTGTTTTTCATTCTATATATTACTCTATCTTATATTCTCTCCGGATGTTTATGGTTGTCCTTTTATTTTCATGTCTGTCTGTCTGTCTGGCTGTCTGTCTGTCTGTATGTCTGTCTATCTGTCCTCGTTTTAATTTCAATCATCATACTTCTTTCTCTATTCGTTTATTTATTTTACTTTACCCCATCTTTCATATTCGGACATTTTTTTATTCTTAACTCTATTTTCCAACTTTACTTCGTATTCTGTCCTCCTCGCCACTCAACCATTCACCCATTATTGTTTCTCTGCATAATCCGTTTCATCCTTTTCTGCCGCCCTTCCGTGTCTGTCCGTGCGTCCTCTATAATTATATTTTTGTTTTCTACGTATTTTCCTTCAGACCGTGTTTATTTGTTCAGTCGACTCTTCGTTGACCGATACCATTCGAGTATCGCATCGCCTCGTTTTTTCGATGACGCCTTCGGCTCTCCGCGTCTGTTATCCTAACCTACTGGAGTTTTTTTTTTTTTAGATTTCTTTCCCTCGTTTTCTGCGTGTTTTTACCCCTTCACAATTTTTGAGGCCTGAGAAAATTAATTTAGGATCGGATGACATTTTCCCGGAGCAGAACGGACAGAATCGATTTCAACGCGTCTTGCCGAGTAAATTGAGAAAAAGACCGGATTAAAAGAATAGAGAAAATCCCTAGAGACGAACGCAAGACCACGGGCGTAAAAAGGCATTTTTTACCCTGAGATTTTCTTATTATATGTATTTTTTTCATTTAAATACACAGTATTTCTTAGCTTTTCGTCCATTTTTAAATTAAATGTTTCCTTTTTTTTATAATCTTCACATCTAAATAAAAAGGTTTTAGGACGGTTGCTTATTCTGTCACGTTAAAGATTCATCTGTAACGCTTCAATTAGAACTGGAGATTCTGAAATGGAAGTTCAAATCCAGTTGGTTCCCTTGAAAAATACGTATTTTGATCTTAGATGAATTAACATATTCCTCCTGAAATACCTGATTCTAGCAAGAATCAGATAAACTATTGCGAACAAGAAAATCACTTATTTAAAGTGAACATTTTCCTCACCGTCATAAAACAAGTGAGAAAAAAAACGTGGTAGTGTTAGAACTACCCGGCTAACATCCAGAAGTAATGGGTACCAGCAAAACTTTCCCTGACTTCGCATGCAATCACTGTACCTTGTTGGTATCGTTATCGAAGGTAAACACCTGCAATTTACAGGTTAAAGAATAGCTGCGACTACCGAGGAGCTCATGAAGACGAGACAATCATGAGGCACGATCTTCATGAGCGTGTACCTGAAGTTTGACTCGCTTAACAATAACAAAAAAACAAGAATTACAGACTCAAGAGATGACATTAAAAAAATACTAACGAGTAACTTCTCATAAAGGCCAAACTGCTATTCGAGGATAAAGGGTAATGCCAGTTGTGTGGTGAGACTAACTCATTGAGGATTGCAGACGATGGTTGCATCTGGACTAAAATGTATCACTTAATGGGACGGATCAAGAAGAATTTGTTTATATTGGACTTGAAAACGACCATACTCTAATCAACAAGGAAGTAGCCCCGTTGTATTGCGTTCCATGGACGGGTAGTTCTTGGAATAAAATCTGCTCATGGAGGTTCCGTTTAGTTTAAGGTACACAGAGGAAGAAAGAAAATTACTTACAGTGGTTGTAGAGAGACGAGTTTTGTTGTGAACGTTTGATTGGGGAAACAGAGTTAGAGCTAAGCCGAACACCTATAATGAAAATAACGTATTTTCTATGAGAAAAAGGCTGCATGGAAGAGAGTATCTCCCACTCTGTCAAGTCAGGAGAGAGTGCTCTTAGCGGCACCTCGCATGACGTGGCAACATTACTCCATCTTAAGCTGTATCTAGCTTATGCAAGTAGATCATTGCACCAGAATTGTGATACTTCTAGAGGGGCAAAAATTACATGCTGATTCATAAGGATTTACTGCCTAAGGCTCAACTATTTGTTAATTAAAAAAGACTGACACAACTAATAAAAAGTGTAACAGTTTGAGGGATTACTGTTTAAAAATTTGGATTCACTACTTTACTAGTAAAAAAAACAAGTGAATTTAACTGAATTTTAAAGAATTATCTATTCCATCTTATACTATGATAGGCATTTTGTAGAATGTGTTTTTTGCACTGGATCTATTAACCAATATAATGTGTTTATAGCGATATTGAATTATCTAACCTAGATGCCGCTATTCCGAATTCACGCCATGAATAAACTGCCTCTCCTGCACGAAATAGTCATAAGTAAAAAAAGACGCATAAAATCTTTTTAAGGTAAAAAATATAATTAAAATTCGCTGGAATAATTTTTTGAATAGACATTAAATATCAAGTATAAAACATATCACTTTTACTTGATTACTGTAAACAACCAAATAATTCGAATAAAAAATCGATTTTTTAAATGTAATTATATTTTATGTGAAACTTATTGTATCCGTTTGAAACCATCTAAATTAATCTTAAAACATTGTTTAAGAGTGTTTGGTGCAAGCATAATAGTCCATTGGTGCGGTCAACGGCCACAAAGTCGCAATAGCGGCGTCAATGTAAGATTATTCAATATCGCCGTTTAGATAACTATCCGTGAAATAGTGTATTTATCGTAGTTCTTTTTGATATTGTTCAAACTCTGCCATATAAATAGTTACGGTTCCTTTTTTAAAATGTTGGTCATTTAAAATAATTTCGACTAGGTGAAAGTATTTTCTTTAAACAAATAACTTCGAATTAAATGTATTTATTTTTAACAACATGCTACAACGATCCAAAAGCGAACCTGGTGAAAAAGAATCACATATTGATTCTGTAGGAAGAATCAAAACGAATATAAAGAGACGATCAAAAGGCTGATATGTTCTTTATATATTAGAAGGTATTGCAACATGATTTTAGAAAAAAGTTGTTAGAGCAGATTTGTATTAAAATAGTATTGGTGTGCACTAAAACGTTACCGCTTATCAAGGCCGAAAGACTACTGGGGGAGTTTTTCAGGTTGTAGATTGGTAACGATGGTTGAAACTGGGGGGAATTTGATTATAAGGGATAATAGAGAGGATAATAGAGAGGAAGAGGAGAAACAGGGAGAAATAAATGTAGGATATATAAGAGAGAGGTGGGAATAGAAGAGGTTGATGCGAAAAGAGAGAGGAAAGGGGAATACAGGAAGTAGAGAAGGGAGAAAATATATATATATATATATATATATATATATATATATATTAGTACTTCATGTATCCACATAAAATATTATAAGGGGATATCATTTTTTATGTATCAGTTTTCAGTGTTTACTTCAACAGTGCTCGATACGTAAGAAGAGCTAGGTAGTAAGCAATGAAAATATATATGGCAATCAAGCTACACAGAGGCTCCCGTATTTCATCCACGGGAGCCTCTGTGTAGCTTGATTGCCATATATATTTTCATTGCTTACTATATATATATATATATATATATATATATATATAAGATACAAATATATTTATTAATTAGTCTATTTTGTTGCCCATGACACCAGGTAACTCCTGGTAACCACCCTAGTGTTAAATAAGAGATAACATTTGTCTAATAATGATGGTGTAATAATACAAGCACCATTTACAGGTCATTCGGCTATACAGCTCTCTAGCTGTACTCTACAAGAAACAACGGCTTAACGTGTAAGGTGAAATGCCTTAAAACTACCTTTTTTCAACGCACGCAACCGTTCAAAATAATGTCAGGTGAACAACTCGAGAACGAAATTTACTCACATGTAAAAAAATACAGGAAGCTTACGCGAACGTTGAATCGTAAATCGGCGCACAGGTACGTGTATGGATATCCAGTTGAACGCACACGACAGCCGGCTTACCTATGTGTGTTCATACGCATACCTGTAACCACGGGAATGTCTCGTTCACTTCCTGAAAGAAAATGAAAAACATGAAAACACCTTTAGAAACTAAGCTCACTAAATGTCGGTCAAGCTCATTTTTTTAGTCTTAAATACTGTAGAAGATATTCACGTTTGCTTGGCTGCGTAGTTGTCGGATGAGTTCGCCCGGAAAGTTTTGAGTGTGTTTGTAGGGCGAAGGTAAACCAAATGGTATTATACTATAATTGTTCACTAAGTTTAATTTGTTTAAATATTGCATCTTGGAAAAAGAAACATCTAATATGAATGTACATTTTTGCACTATAGATTAAGGTTTACTTCTCCTTTATTATATAGGGTGGGCAAAAATAAGGGTCCTATTTTTAAAAATTCATAACTTTTTTATTTATTGATTTTTTTTTTTTTTTAGAATAAGTAAAGGACCCCTTCCGAAGCAAGCATGAGCCGTATTAGCCCTAAGGAACGTACCCTCATTTAGAAAACATTATTTTTGCTTAAAAAACTCAAAACAGTGTAAAAAACAATACTTTAGTTTTTGTAAGTTTTAAGAAGTGTTTTTCGGCTAAAATTTGTTTTGTTTATTTCAAAAAATCTCGGAAGGGTCAGTCTACACACACATAAAGTTTGGTGAGTTTAACTTTTATTTTGTGGAAGTTATTCAAATTCAAGTTATTCAAATTTAAAGATAGGACTCTTATTTTGGCCCACCCTGTATAAGAAATTAGTATACAAGCGATACAACCCTATTCGAAAATTAAATGCAAGATTTTCACGTCGCTAACTAGAATGTAATTTGGCAATCTGTAATAAGACTGTATTATTGTGTGTAAAATAATATGAAAATCGGTATTATCTACATTATGGTGGCCGTTCGGTCTGGATAGACAATGGATACCCCCTGTAAGTTTGGCTGCGTGTGCAATTGTGAAGCAAGCGTTGCGCAATCACACACCACATATCTCCTGAGTCGACACTGTATGATTTTAGTTGGAAGAGGGAAATCTAGGACGACTGAAAACAATTCCGAGATATTCAGAGTGCACATACAGCACCTGATATCCCCAAATGGTCACCCATTTTAGTACTGCCAAGGTTCAACGTCGCTTAACTTCGGTGTGTCAACGTGATTATGCCGTATACTTGATGTTCTAAATGTTCTACATAAGGCCAAAATCCCTTTCCCCCTCTCTCTCTATCTATTTATTTATCACTCTCTCCCCTCTCTCTATCTATCTATTTATTTATCTCTCATTTTCCCCCTCTCTCTATCTATCTATTTATCCCCCCCTCTCTCTATATATATCTATTTATTTATTTATCCCCCTCTCCCCCCTCCCCCCTTCTCTCTATCTATCTATTTATTTATCTACCTCTTCCCACTCTATCTATCTATCTATCTATTTGACTACTTCTCACCCCCTCCCCCTTCTCTCTATCGATCTATTTATTTCTCCCCCTTCCCCCTCTCTCTCTCTCTATCTATTAATTTATCACTCTCTCTCCCCTCTCTCTATCTATCTATTTATTTATCTTCTCCACTTTCTGTCTGTGCAACCGCAAGAAAATAACAAAAATTAAACGAGAATCAATATATAATATCTTTTTTTTCAAATTCTCTTATTAATTATCCGCTAACGAGAGTTTCATCACATAGAATTAAAACCATTCCATGTCCACAATTTAAGACGGGTAGTCCCAATGTGCAGTTGCTTGACTTGATGATTTTACGGTCTAATTGTCTCATTATTGCGAACCTGTCCTAAGGGTTGTATTTCAGAAACAGACGAACCAAAATATGGACGTTTTTCATATTTTGTGCAGTCTTCGTATGAGGATATCCGGAAAGTTCTTGAAGTTTTTTTAGGATAGCGTAAAAAAAACGTAATTCTATTGCAATGAATATTGCTAAATTTTATCTAATAAGTATAAATTGCTCCATTTTGGAAAATCACGTCGAATATGCTTACACACTGTTCCACTATTCGGTCAGATTTTAATTTTCTTAACTATAAATGTAATTAGGATATAAGAGAACACCATAGATCATTAACCTTTCAGGTCCTCACAAACACTTTTTCATAGAAGATACTTGGTAGCCTCGCTCTAATTTATCATTATTTTCATGAAAGGATCTTTACTATAATAAAATAAAACTTCAATTTCTACCGTCATGCAACATTTCCAAAAACAGAGCTTACTCACAAAAGCTTCCCGTGTGGAACACATTTTCACGGAACTGCTTCCTTGCAGATAACAACGTCGCCGTCTTTAAATCCAATCTCAAAATATTGCTGTCAAAAATACGGAAACTTCATTAATTCAATCAATAATCCTCAATCCTTTCAACTTACTATAATTCCGTCACATTTACCCTCATCCTCAGCCGGCCTTCGGCGTTGAACAGTAAACACAAAACGATTCGTAAACTCTTTCACAGACGTGATGTTGCTAGTCTCAATCTTTTTTGTAAATACTATTATAGCAGGTATGCTTCAGAATTGGGTGATCTATTCCCTGCTTTCTTTGCTCCAGCTCGTTCGACTCGTTCGTCTAGTATGCTCCATCAATTCGTTGTTTTAGTATCTCATTGTAATACAACATTTTAATCAAAATCGTTTGGTCAAGAACTGTAGTCTTGTGGAACTCTGTTCCTTCTGCGTGTGTTCCTCCTACTTCAAGCGTTAGTCTTAACTAAGGTTAATAAGCATGTCCTGTATTTGCAATAATCCTATTACGTGTGTGTTAGGTCCTTACATCGAGTGGGTTTATGACTTTTCTAGACCGATTTCAATAAAAATGTTGTAACGTGTTCCATCTTCGAGAAAAAAAACATATGTTAATACAAACTAAACTCTCGCAAACTGCAAATGCAATTGAGAAGTCTGTGTTTCATGTTGAGAAGATTCGCTTATCATTATACACACGTGTTTTCTTCTGGAACCTAGACGCTTGCTAGTTTGTTAATATACTTACTCAGGCGCTAACATTTAGTTTTTAAGAATAATTATGATTCAGAAAAGTAGAATCACAGAGAGAAAAAAACGTTTCCTTAAAGTTACAGGTTTCTTTCATGCACGCGCGCAAGAGACGGACAAATTGATACACATATAGATAGCTTGTTTCATCATCTAGTAATATGGTGCACGAGCACCCCCCCCCCCTCAATTGGGATTGCGAATTGGACTCGACAAAAGGAGACAGAATTATCTATGTCAAGAAGTCACGTAATTTCGTCAACTTTCGATCTAGGGTCACCTCTGACCCCTAGGTGTCACTTTTAATTAAAATAACGGTTTTCGTTATTTTAGACTAGTAATGTACCAATATTGGTTGTCCGTTACGTTCACAAATGATGATCCTAACGCATACTCGTCGATAACCTAGGATTTTGCGTGTCTATAAATAAAATCAATCAGACGCCGCTGTTTACTTTTTAAGAAAGTGTCTTAACTAAACCGTTGTTTTAAGTTATTTATTTTTTCTTATATTCACCCAAAACATAGCAAATTACCACTGGGACGTACAGGGATACTTTGAATAAAGGGTCAGATTAATAGAGGTATCCTACGCCGGGAGTTGTGAAGCGATGTGTTTGTTCACATTACATTTACATTCATGCATGTTGAATAAAAGAAGAGCAGTAAGGTATTCAAAATGCAAGCATTTCGAAGCAAACAAGCTATTAGAGTAATCAGCTTTCTGGCAACTTGAGACTTCTACAGTGAAGGGGTGGGAGTTTGCATATTGCCGGGTGGTTACTTGTATTCACGTTGAGTGGGATCAAGTGAAGCAAGTTCATCGGGTCACATTTCATGGAAGTACTTGTAAAAAGTTATAGGAATATAACAGTGTAACCATGGAGAAGGGGATAGAACTTCGTAGACACTTAGGAGTCTATACAATTTTTATAGATTGTATGAATCTGTGTGTGAAATAACGGTATTGATATTACAACCACGCGGACACGGTTCTTTTCTTACCAACTTAGGCGACACACATCTAAGATAATATACGTATCATTACTTTCCTTTCAAAAACTAAGAACTATTAAGCTTTTTCACATCTATTTTCCACTGTCACACATATGTGCAACTTCAGCAACGCACAGTAAAATCTTGTTATAGCCAGTCATACCAAGAAAATCATACTGACTTCACCAGAAATAATCAACGTGATGTTTCACCTCCACAAATTCACCAAAGAGGATTACTTTTCTTGCTTCTGCGTGTATATGTTAATTAGACATCTTTTACTGAGGTAAAAATATCCAGTCTAACATATATATATATATATATATATATTGTAGGCTAAGAAAATATATTCATGGCAATTAAGCTACACAGAGGCCACCCGCGTTTCACCCCCGACGAATCTTCAGGCTAAAAGGCATTTTAGCCTGAAGATTCGCCGGGGGTGAAACGCGGGAGACTCTGTGCAACTTAATTGCTATAAATATATTTTCATAACTTACTACCTTGCTTTATTTACGTATCGAGCACTGTTGAAGTAAATACTGAAAATTGATACATCAAAAATATATCTCCTCATAAAAGTTCATATGGATACAGAAAATACAAATTATATATATATATATATATATATATATATATATATTATAATATAAAATGAAGTAATAAAATAAGGTGTCAATCAAATTTTATTAGAATTCAAAGTTCATGCAAAGCATCCTTAAGTCCTTAGCTTTTTATATTATAATATTAATGCTCTATCCAGTATATTGAGCTTCAGTTTTTTATCCGGATTTTTCACTAATTATAAGATATTAGTTGACGCTTATATCTTTTGTTGGATTGCTTCATATATATATATATATATATATATATATATATATATATATATATATATATATATATATATATATATATATATATATATATATATATGGTCACAGTTTATATATGCGACACGTGATCTTTCGGCTCATTTGTCTTCTATGGTCTGGTTTATCTTTCTGTTACTGCATCATTTTATTACGCCATATAGAATCTTCTC
>OY744553.1:31211091-31223591 GCA_963556195.1 Sepiola atlantica
TCGTGGATTTTTTTAATAATTAGTCGTTACTTTGAAGAATAAAACAAAGACCTCTCTCCCCAGAAAAAATGTTATGAACTAAATTTTAAAAAAAGTAAAATCTTCCCCCTATGTATAATTAAAACAAAAATAATAATTTCGATGAGTAGAAAAAATGCCACCATTCCAATCTTCCTGTCTATAAAATGAGAAACCAATCGGTTATACGTCTTTATTTTCCGCTTGTACATATCTATATACCTACTATTTCTACCTATCCTACATGTATACACATATATACCCCTCTACATGGCACCCACAGATACACATATATCTTCATATGTTTACGCATGTAACGAGTAAATTTGAAACACCCGCAATCAACACAATAACGTTAAAATTATTATAAAATTCCTAACCCTTTCTAGCCATGCTCTTTTAATTTGTAAATAGTATTTTTTAATTTTCTCATAATTTTAAAATGCGTTATTTTTCTTTCTGCCATTTTAAATTTACTTTTACATTTAATCTTTATTCAGTTTATTTATCACGGTTCGCATGTACATCACAATAATTTTTTTATTTCAAAACAACGTCGCAGCAGTATACCGGGCACACATCTAGGGGCAATGTGTCTATCCAGGTGTTTACGTGCGAGCAAAGCTGAATGCATATGTGTATGAGTTAAGAGAATGTAAAGAGCGTTCACGCACGTAAGCTATGGAGAAAAGTGGGTATATATATATATATATATATATATATATATATATATATATATATATATATATATATATATATATAGTGAATGCTTTTATTCTAACATGTACAAGGTCTGCTACACTGGCATGTCGATGTTATCGATCTACAGCTCTCAAGACCTGAGGTCTCATCAGGCAGAGAAGTTTTTTTATGATCCAACCAATTTATATTTATTTTGTATTTCTTTTTTTGCGGATACTTTTTTCAGTCTGTTTACATGTAATCGCAAAAAACGTATAAATTAAATGTTTGAAGGGGTTAACTCCGCTGAGTTTCCATGAATTTCTTTACATCCATATACATCCTATTTGACTCACATGAAATACTTGCAGTGGATTATTTTTCTAAATTTATTATACAGGGTGGGCAAAAATAAGGGTCCTATTTTTAATAATTCATAACTTTTTTATTTATTGATTTTTAAAAAATTTTTTTAAGAATAAGTAAAGGACCCCTTCCGAAGCAAGCATGAGCCGTATTAGCCCTAAGGAACGTACCCTCATTTAGAAAACATTATTTTTGCTTAAAAAAATCAAAACAGTGTAAAAAACAATACTTTAGTTTTTGTAAGTTTTAAGAAGTGTTTTTCGGCTAAAATTTGTTTTGTTTATTTCAAAAAATCTCGGAAGGGTCAGTCTACACACACATAAAGTTTGGTGAGTTTAACTTTTATTTTGTGGAAGTTATTCAAATTCAAGTTATTCAAATTTAAAGATAGGACCCTTATTTTGGCCCACCCTGTATATACCCTAATAGTCATCTTTTAAGTTAAATCATCCTCTATATTTCACATGGGCCACGCTTAAACACGGGTTATCTTAGTTCTAAATAAAATCAAATTAATTAAATCATGAAAAAAGCGGGGTGTTCCTTAACGAAATTAAAGCATTGTTTGTATAAAACGAAATTGTAAAGTGTACGTAGTCAGTGTGGTAGTTACGAACAACTTGTTTTTAATTCGTCTAAAAGAAAATATTCGTAAACTGAGCCAACGCTCATTAAACTACGCCGTATTGAAAGAAAATAGGTATTTTAAGTGTAAACAAAGTGTAGAATCTGAATGTTTTTAAAAATGTTTAATACGCTTGTAAGGAATATGTGTTAATGCTGTTGTAACTTATTTGCGTGAAGACGTCATCTGTTCTGTTCTAGAAAACAGATGGTGAAGTTTAAGAGTCATTTTATTTTACAAAGGGCAGGAAGAGTGTGCTCATTTTACATAATTGATATAGAAACAGTGTTCCCTAACCATTAAATCTAAAATATTTATATAGATATGTACACACACACTAAGAGTATGTAAATAGTCTATGGTACCGTAAGCTTATGCCATTGCAGTAGAACCCTGATATGTTTTGGATCTATGGTTTAATCTATCGATAGTTATTAGATATTTTACTAACCTTACTTATATAACTTATAGTATGTTTGGAAAAATGTGTTTTTCTGTGTATGTTTGGATATTAACAGTATATATATATATATATATATATATATATATATTTATATATATATATATATAAATACATATATATAAATATATATATATATATGTAAATATATATATACATATATATTTATATATATATATATATAAATACATATATATATAAATATATATATATGTAAATATATATATATATAAATACATATATATAAATATATATATATAAATATATATATATAAATATATATATATATATATATATATATATATATATATATATATATATATATATATATATATATATATATATATATATATATATATATACACAAATCTGTTAAATGAACCTGGCTCATCGATTTGGTAATGCCCACATTTGTTATTTATTTTGTGAGTATTTTCTTACTTCATTTCTTAGTGCATTTAAATCTTTATATATTTTAGGCCAATCCCAAGGCCGGCTCATGACATCAACCGAAGCTAAATAACTCGACTATATCGATGGTGTTGACCATAACCTCTACCGGTTTATTAAAATAGTGTATGTATATGTTCATGTATAATCACATATGTACACGTAAATATGTAAGTATATTTGTATGTATGTATTTATGTATATGCGTAGGTATATTTATGCGTATGCATAAATAAGCTTATATGTAGTTATGTAATTGTATATATATATATATATATAAATTGTGTATACATATAAAATTAATGTAGAATTAATGGAAGTAAAATGTAAATGTTTTGTGTTTTGATGTATTTTTATGTATATATTTGTGGGTACATCTGTATATATATATGTATATATATATATATATATGTGTGTGTGTGTGTGTGTGTGTGTGTGTGTGGGTGTGGGTGTTCTTGTGTATTGCAACATGCTAGCATGTACATGCGTTGTTCAATTCTATTTGTATGATTTGAATGTGGGTGGTGTCACAAGTGATTACATTACTAAATGAACATAGTATCTTTACGCCACACTGTGATGAAACACACGTTAATATATAATATAGGCCATACGGATAACACTCTATCACCGAAAGATATACGCCTAGGAATATTGTGAGAGTGTTAGAATATGTGTATATAAACATAGAAGTGTACGAATTGATCTATATTTAGATATTAAGTTGTGTGTAGATACATATAAATATATATATATATATGTATATAAATATATGTATATGTATATATATATATATATGCATAACTGTGTTTGTGCAGATGTATACCATGCCTTATCCACTATTTCCGCTTTCCCTCTCCCTATAATGTATATAAACCATCTCAGTATGTTTTAATATGGCATAAAGATGCTGAATTTGAAAAAATCGCAGCTCAAACATATATGCACATATGTAGCTATAAAGTTGGTATACATAACAAAGATTATAAAGTATAGTTTATATATATATATATATATATATATATATATAAATATAATTTTAACGACCTGACGCGTCAGTGAATTTATTTAAGTTTGTACATGTTTTGTTTGAACATTGAAAAACTAATATATAAAAAAATATGTTTGTTAGATGTAAGGAACACGACACTTTTTATATCATAAAATTACAATATCAGATATTGGACTTGTGTGTTTGGGTTATGTGCGTAATAATTGAAGAATGTTTACATATTCGCAGCTGTTTTTGTGGGACTACATATTGAAGCATATGTAGTTTAATTCGTCAATAACATGTTGCAACAATAAAAAAAATGAAACTTCGCTAGTTAGTCAATTTTTATATGCACGCGTATATACTATTCATGCCCAAGATCTTTAATCCCACAAAATAACTTATAAATACATACGAACAAACACATATTATAGAGAATGAGGAATTGAATGCCTAATGGGAAGGACTTGAATGCCTACTGGGGAGGACTTTAATGTCTACTGGGGAAAACTTGAATGCCTACTAGACACCACCCACGGGTGTCTTCGTTCTCTCTGTACAAGGGACTGTCAGAGACGCTGACATGAGGATACTTTTTACTTGAAGTAAACCCTGACAAAATATTCGAAGAAAATGGTGTGCTGTCTCCTCAAACCATCCAGCACGTCTCTCGAATAGAGGACGGGGGCACTCCCTGTACTCATAAAGGGCAGCTCCGAATAAAGAATTAGAAGCCGTTTACAATGAGGAAATAAATAATAACAAATATAAAGAAAAAGAAAAAGAAATACTGGCAGGCCGGCACCCAGAATAAAACGGGCCCATCAACCTGTTCATACACCAGGCGGGAAGATGTAAGCAATGGTGTCAACCTTCCTCCGCTCTGGAAATTGTGCTCCAGCCAATACAAAGGCCAACCAGGGGCAGCCATCAGGCTTTGAGACAAAAAACCCTGGCGACCTATCTCCATCAAATATAGCAACAAAAAGAGAAAGATACGAGTCTTAAAAGCCCACCCATGGACTGTTGCACAAAAGAAGGTGCTATTGTTTTGCTACCGCTACTCAAAGTTTGAAATGTTGAGCAAAACATCCAATGAAATTCTAGCTGATCTAAGCTCTAAGAATTTACTCTCCTCGAAGAAAAAAATACACCGGTTGCCTGCCTACGATTGCTTCTTTCCCAGATAGGAATATATATAACAGAAGAAGAGAGGACCCTTATGAAAAATGCAGTCACAAGAGAGATTGAAGAATACTACCTTCCTATCAGGGAAGAAGAAACTAGACAGAGACAAAAGTCCAGATGGGAGAGGGAAAAAAGTGGGCACTGCTACGGGCTATGAAATATGATCAAGCAAAATATACCAAACAAAAAAAGAGAACAGAGACCTGGAGAGAAATAAGACCATCCTTGAGGACTGTAGGAAAAGGCAGATAAATCTAAGCATGGTGTGGATCGATTATCAAAAGGCATATGTTAGTGTACCCCCACATGCCTCCTGCGCTGCCTTGATCTATATAATATCCATCCGGTCATCAATAAAACCATGGCAGTACAAACAAATATGTGGAAAACAACTATGGCATAAACACACACACTAATAGATCCGAAGAGGAATCTTTCAAGGAAATAGCTTATCTCCTCTACTCGTTTGCCTGGCAATTGATCCACTAAGCAAATTACTAAACAAAAGTCAGAGTGCCTACAATCTGAGCCAGGGCCGCAAACAAGATCTAAACAAAAGAGTCAACCACCTGCTCTTCATGGATGACCTCAAGCTGTATGCTTGTTCAGATGCTGACAGGTTGTACATACCTTCTCCAAAGATATTAAAATGAAGTTCGACCAGGACAAATGTGGCACGTGTTCCCTCAGAGCTGGGAAGAAGATCCAAACAGAAAACATACAGATTGATGAAACTACTGACATCAAAGACCTTGAACAACAGGAACAATACAAATACCTTGGCATAGAACAATTCAACATGCCAAGATGAGAGAAAAATTGGCAAAGAATATATACACGGTGTTAGGAAAATTTGCAAAACACATCTAACAAACAAAAACAAAGTAACTGCCATTAACCAATTAGCTATGCCAGGGATAACATACAGCTTTTGAATTATTGATTGGCCACAAAAGGACATTAATAGATTAGACACTAAAACGAGAAAAATGTTGACAATGTACAGAGTAATGTACAGAAATCAGTGTCTACCAAGGTTGTATCTCCCAAGAGGAACAGGGTGTATGAGTCTCTCAGAAATCAACATCGAGCCACTATTGTGAGCACCGGTCAATATCTGATTAGCTAAACTTATTATGGCATGCCTACATCAAGAAACTAGAGCAAGCAAAACAACCTCTATCATAAAACTGGCCAAACATTTTGGACAGGACTGTCTTACTAATGAGGCAGAAATCGACAACAATCCTGCCACAGAAATAGCTTGCAAAAGCCGCCAGAAATACGCCAAAACCATCCATTCCAGAAAACTGAAAGAATAGGCCAACAAACAACCTGCTAAGTATTTCCTAGATTAATTATTCCAGGAATATATAGATAAGGAAGGCCCTGTAGACTGGCTGAAAAAAGGATGTCTCCATTATGATCAGGAGAGAATGATAATGGCTGCCCAAAATCAAGGCTTTATGACCAATGCCTTTAACAAGATGAGTGGTCTTAGCAACAATAACAAGTTCAGGTACTGCCACAAAGAATTAGAGAGTGCGATCTACCTGACATCCAGTTGTAAGGTTCTCCTGGGGGATGGCTATTATACAATGCGACATAACGGAGTGTGTAAATATCTTCACTGGACTATTTGTAAAAAGTAGAATATCCAGTGTAGCAGCAAGTCCTGGGAGCATATACCAGAAAGAACAGTTGGAAATAAGTTATACACCATCCACTATGACTATGCAACCCCTATAGCTACATATCTAGAAAACGGAACTGTTAAACCTGACATCGTAATATGGGACAAAAGGGAGAAAGTAGCAACCCTAGTTGAAGCCAGTGTCCCTAATGATGCAGGATTAAACAGAGCAGAAAGGGAAAAGATTACGAAATACCAAGGCCTTATGTACGACATGAAAAGACACAGTAATCTTAGGAAACTCTCCATCATACCAGTAATATTAGGGCAACAGGACTAATGAAAAAGAATGTCAAAAGCTATCTGGCGAGTATACCCGGTGAACCGAGTGCAAGATAAATACAAACAATTGCGCTTAAAGCGACTTGTAGAATCTTAAAAAGATATCAAGGCTGGAGTGTCTTAAATAGCCGATGAATGTCTGGCATATGGTAGGATGCCCCATCTCCAGCAAAAACGGAACGATAAGAAAATAAAATAAAAAAATAAAATAAAGATCAAGCGGTAACCCCAGGAAGAGGCCCTTTGATTCCTGAGAACATCGACTGAAGTAAAATGAAACACATAGAGTGTTTGAATTACCTACCTCGTTTGCATTCGGTCTCTCTTCACAAGAAGTTGTCAGGACAACCTGATATGAGAATACTTAACCCTACAAGTAAACACTGACCAAATATTCAAAATAAGAAAGTTTTCTAAGCATAAATTAGATTCCTTCAACACGGCTATACACTGGCTCATATGAGGAATGGTGCACCTTCTCCAAGTAATGTCACTTCAAGTAACATCACTGAATACACCACTACAGAACCGGCGGGACAGTTATAAAAGTGGGGGGCTCTCCTAAAAAGTGGGGGGGGGCGTTAAACACATGCATATATAACTTAATTATTGATGGGCGTAAAGTGGGGGGACCAAGTCAAAAAGTAGGCTTGAGCCCCCCCCCTACACCCGTCCCCAGGTGCCGCCGTCCATGCACTAGGCTTGATCAATTCTTGTCCTGATATCCTGTAAGATAAAAAAGACTACAATCATAATATACTATGATATAGTTTTTTGGTCAAGTGAGAAGAAGAAAAATGT
Source organism: Sepiola atlantica (assembly GCA_963556195.1). Lineage (NCBI taxonomy): Eukaryota > Metazoa > Mollusca > Cephalopoda > Sepiida > Sepiolidae > Sepiola > Sepiola atlantica. The sequence goes on from OY744553.1 coordinate 31,218,650, forward strand.
GTTTAATTCTTTACTAACTCAACATTTGAGATATCAACGATAAATTTAAAAGAAAATATTCGAATATTTATGTATCTCATATAAGGATTAAGTGTTAGTCCTAAGAAGGGGCCCCTTGATTTCTGAGAACATCGACTGAAGTAAAATGAAACAATATATATATATATATATATATATATATATATATATATATATATATATATATATATATATATATATATTAATATATATATATAAACATAATTATGTCCGTTCCAGGACAAGTAAAATAAATTTACTAAACAGAAATGTTTTGTACCAGTTTTATATTTCCATTACGAAGAGTTAAATTCCGATATAAACTCTTTTGCAATTCTGATCAAAATCCATTACATTATTTTGATTATGGAAAAGATAAAACATTTAAGGCTTATTCTTAAAGGGTTTTGAGTACAAATTAAAATTCAGGAAATCTTGCTGAATCTGTGTATAATAACTACAAATTTAACATCATATATTAGAATTTTCAAATTAGATCTTGTGTCCATATTAGTCGGCCTTAAAAGGTTTTATAATACAAAAAAATAAATTGGAAAATATTTATTAATTGATATTTAATATCAAATGTCATAATTTCACAAAAATAATATTTCTTTGAGTTTTTGTGAAGGGTTGGACGACACCTTTTTGTTAGCTGTGTGTAATGTCATGTACGTAAATTACACACAACTAAAACCCTACTTCCTCTTTACTATGTAAAATTGAAAATAAAAACAAATAGATAGTTGTCAACGTCTGCTATAATTATGTATTTGTGTTATTTCCAGCACATCATCAATGCGGTTCTCTGCATTGCCTTCAGCCTTCTTAATAGGTGTATATATATATATATATATATATATATATATATACATATATATATATATATATATATAATTTATAAATATATATCTGGTATTAAATTAACATCATGTATTAGTTTGATAATACATCATTATCTTTCGTTTCTAAGGAAACACTGGGAACTTAAAGTGCACGGTTTAATATATCCAATGTGACTGATTAATTAGCTGATGTTTGTATAGTGTGACCCGCAATGCTAATTCTCCGTCCTTTGAATACAAACAAGTCTAAACTTTAACTAAAAGGAGTAATCTGTACTCAAAATGTTGTGGAAGTCTACAGACACATAACTTTGTATTATAGAGTATTTAAATAAAATATTTATATAGAGAAATATTTAAGCATTAAAAATATATTAAAACACTACATTTATACAACAATCACCTTGTTACTCTCGTTCATAACAGAACTAACGCCGGACAAAGTTCAGACTACATAAAATTGTTTAATTTGAATAACGTTGTGTCGCTAGTGTACCAACTTTAAATACATGCTAAGTATAAATTGGATATAAATGCATCGTATTAGTCAAAATAAATTCTGAATGTGAGTGCATTATACATATTTTTTACAAAATGCCATCCCACTTCAATCAAACCTAATCAATGATTTGAAGATACTAGCGATACACCTCACCAATGTGGAACACACCATTTTACTGTGTTTATTCTGTAGTTGTTTTATTATATATATATATATATATATATGTTTTTATTAAAATATGAGCTATCATTTGTTATCGAAAAACGAATATACTTATTTACCTAATATAATTTACCTATTAATCTGTAATAAAATTTGTAAAATAGTGTTGAATAAATGAAATACTATATTGTTAAATAATTTTAATTTACTTTTATACCAGACAGAGTGATAAAAAACCTGTAATATCTGGTGTAGTATTAACTCTAATCTGGCTATGTCGGCTTTCTACGAAGGAGGAAGTTTTCAAAGAATATCAAATTTACAAGCGGTGACAAGCCGCGTGTATATCCCGGTCACGAGAATATTACATACGGCGTATAGCGTACCCAAATAGTTACTTATCTGATACTAGCCAGGCTCCATGTCGCTTAACTGCAGTGGGTTAACGAAGACCGGCGTGTCAACGTGATGGGGGGGCATATGATGCTAAAACGATTACCAAAAAATATCTCTAGTTATGAAAATCTAGTATTTATATTACGATTACATGTTGAAAGGTTATGCCACATCAATTAATTTATCAAACTAAGAACATTTGGAATAAATACGTTAAAGTGAAAGGTTATCATATAGGATGTATGAAATGATTTAAAAAGTAAGTGCATTCGTTCAATCAAAAATTTATTTCATGAATGTTATACAATGTTTAATCCTAACAAAGTTATTATTTATTATAGGTAAGTAAATAAAAAATAGGCATCATGTGTTGACCTATTTATAATTAAAAATGTAATCTATTTATTATTAAAAAGTTTTCAAGGTTAACATTAAGAGTTCATAGTGTAACATGCGTTTCTGCGACAAAGACTAGACTAACGATTATGTTAAGGCGTTCTTAATTTCTATGAGTTAAAAACGTAGTCGTAAAATGCGCAACCTCCTATTTTTTGTAGAACTTTTATAATAGGCATTAGACGTCAATTAATAAATATTCCGCTGAATTTCTTGGATCATTTTTAAGGATGTTTAAAGATACTAATAAAGTCAGACCTCGCATTTGAAAATTTCAATATTTGAGATTAGCATTATATTTAATTCATAGTCATCAAACTCTAATGCATAAATATTCCCTGAATTGAATTTTTCTCAAGACACCTTTAACTAAAGCTTTGAATATTTGACATTTTCTAGCAAAATATCATGCAATTAATTTTGATCGAGAATTGATTATCGATTTTAGACAAACTTTAGTATCATTATATCGTCATTTTAATCCCCACAAAAGGGGCATAAAACTGTTCTAAAAGACGGATATTCTTTTTGTTATCTCTACATGTTTCCTTTTTTTACATTCTCTCTTGCTCCCTATCTCTCTCTATCTCTCTCTCTCTCTCTCTCTCTCTCTCTCTCTCTATATATATATATATATATATATATATATATATATATATATGTGTATATATGTGTATATATATATATATATATATATATATATATATATATATATATGTGTGTATATATGTGTGTGTGTTAAAAGATGACAGACGGAAAACAAGTCAAAGTGACGGAGAAAAACAAAAACAAGAGATTTTTTGACCGGTTTCGTTCGTGGGGAACGTCTTCAGAAAATGAAGATGTTCCCCACGAACGAAACATTTTCACACATTTTGTCCATCACGACACTTCATTTTCATGAATTATCGTGTACCTTACCCCATATATATAAATATATATATATATATATAATTTATGGGGTAGTGTTTGATAGACACTGCTGGGGATACATGATAAAAATACAGATTCTTATGGAATACAACTGATGATATCTACAAATGTGTTAAAACGGATGTGAATCTTTGTAAGCTAACAAATACAGTGATTACGAAAGAGTGATAGACTTACAAGCAAAGGAATTTCACAACTAAGAACTTTGGTCTATCCATGATTTTACTCTTCAATATCGTTTTAAAGGTTAAACAACTTCCAAGAATACATATATATATATATATATATATATATATATATATATATATATATATGCGGGGGAGTGAGTCTTTCATGTGCACAATCATATAGTCATTTCGGAGATATCAGATAGACAGACAGCTGAGAAATAGCACGAAAAGTACGTGTTGTAAAAGTGCACGTGTCATGAGTGAGTCCACAACCGAACATTCGTAAATCAATGAATCATAATTTTTGTTCATTTCTTTTTTTTTCTTTCTTAAAATCATTTCGTCGACACTAAAATCTCAAGGGCAGGTTGGTTAGTATTTATATTTGCCAGATCAAAAGAACGGCGGTAAGCAACTCTTTATTTTCATTCACTTTTCTATATTTATAACTCTAACCCTAACCCTTACCCTAACTCTATCCTTAACCTTACTTTGCCCCTACATTTTGCACACGCGTCTCTGACTTCTGCCATCGAGTTTACAAATAAACTTAGTAAGCAATTAAATATGCGATGAAACTTAAATGGAAAACAAAAAAAAGAGAACAAGGAGTTATAATCTATTCACAAACATAAAAAACACCCGACAGAAAATAATTCATACACGTATAAAGTTCATGTTATCTTCGTCGACAGTCAACACTTGAATCTTTACATAGCAGAGGTAATATAGAAAGGCAGGACGAAGACCAGTCCGACGTTTTCCATTACTCTGACATGAGGAAAGCAGCGATCTATCATGCGATCAAAACATTACCTTTTCTGCATGAACGAATTCGGAGGATCTACGTTAATTATGGAGAAAATCTGAAAAACTGAGCCGATCAGCTGAAAGGGTCTTTACCAGCTAAAATCAAGTGACGTCACTCAGCAGACTCAAGTGTGGCTCCCATCTAGACCTTAAATATTGGCTTCAGAAGAGTCACCGCATTGACGACCAAGGCTGTCTATAATGTCCTGTAAGAGAAGAAACAACTGAGCACTTCCACAAATGAAGATACCGTTGCCCCCTTCCGAAGACGATTTGGAGTACGACCGGCTCCTTGTCCTCAGAATATCGGCAAAATGGACCTCCATTATCTAAGTCTAGTAAGACGTCCCTCACCTTTTAATCATTATCATCATCACAATCATCAGCAGTCGCAGTGTGAGTATAGCTTATGACAACTAACATTTGTTGTGTTTCTGATAAATCTATATCACAATTTATAAGTATGGCCGCGGTGAAAACAGTATTATAGTTTTTAGAGCTTTGGGTGCAGCCACTAGTATTTCGAACTCACTCGTGAAAAAAACAAGACAAGGATATTTAAAACTTAAAAGCCACCAAAATTACCTTTCCAGAACGTGTTAAGACACGGGCTTGAATTTCACTTAACTATCTTTGATGCCGGCGATTTTTGTTTACTGCCTGAATTTGTTCAAGTATGTGTGGAAACACCGTTAGACACATGTTTGAGA
>OY744553.1:31228591-31236091 GCA_963556195.1 Sepiola atlantica
TATATATATATATATATATATATATATGAATTAAACTCGATTATCTCCTGTATCTTTAGTAATTATTGATATTGAACCAAACACGTATCTGCTAATCTTTTTCACACACTACTTAGGAGAGTACTTAATGCGTGTTTCCCGAATATATGCTAACCTTTCGTTTTCTTTCAAACGTTCTTACATTTTACCGGGTTATGTGGTTCTCCCAACTACGTATTGCACAAACAAGTTGTAGATATTTTCACTACTTACTATTATTTTCTTCAGCATATTTTACATTCATCCGGAATCTTGTTAATAGAGATAATTCAATTCAATTAACCGTAATTATTTCATTTTTAAACTTTTACTATTTTCTACATACGACACTAGTTTTTTAACATGAATAATGAATGCACTCTTGATTTCATTTACATTTTTCCTGGCGTTATGCATGTATTCGAGGAATAAAAGAATATTGTATTAGATGTTAAACACAGGGACCGTATTCGTAGTCAAGACATCCCTTATTCGGCTATTCATGTCTTCTTATTTATTTCTTTATATGAAACCAAAAGCATCTACTATATTTTTAAATATAAATACTAAATAATGTCGGCTGTTCTGACTGCATATTCTGCATACGTTCTTATACATTCCGGAAGGTGGCGCAATATGCCAATTAAAGAACGTTTGGTTACATGCTAACAGAACAGTTGCAACATGGCAGCTTTTTCTGGAGTCATTCAAGTACGTAAATTATTAAGAGTTTATACTTTTTTTCAGAACACATACTACATATTGCTGCTATTTCAAGAATCAGTTGGATTTTATGGAAAACATCCTTAGACGGGCGCTGAAAGGAGCATGCATTATTTTTGCTAGAATTCATTTATTAAATGTTCTTATTAACGCAAATAGTTACGACAAAGAGAAAGTTCGTCGGGTTAGGGTTATGGTTATGGTTAGGGTTTTGGGGAATCATTTTGCTTGCAACTATATAATACTTTATTTCTTACTTTTGTTTTTTAAAACTTTTTTTACGAATTTTAAAAGTAACCCATGTGTATTTTTATTGATTATACTAGCTTTCACACGAGGGTGTTCAACCTTGTTTTGACAAGCGCTGGAAAGAGCAGACATTTTGCTTACTAGAAATAATTAATTATATATGTTTTATGAACACAAATTGGGTAGCCGCTTGTACATAAACGGTTACGACAAAGCGAAAGGAAGTTGATTTTTCTTTTGGGGAATTATGTTGCGTACAACTATATAATACTTTCTTTCTAATTTTTGTTTCTAATACTTTTTTGACAAGTTGAAATAGTTTCCAGTGTTTGTTTTCTGGATTTTATCAAACATTAAATGAAATATTTTAACACCTTCAGAAAAATGTGCCAAATTACTGACATCCTAAGGAGGGCAGATTAAAACAGATGGTCGATTATTAGTTTGAGTAAAAATATAGCTCTCAAAATGACGCACTGGATTTAACAAAAAAAACATGCTTCGCACTAGAAAGGTGTATACTTCGCTGCACGAGTACAGAACAGTTGATATTTTCAAACTCTGTTTAATCAAAACCATAACCAATCGAAGATATTCCGTGGTTTTGGGAATTTTTGTTATTTTAATTGTTATTTTGGTAATCATTACTATTACCGACAAATTATTTTCAAGAAAATGAGGTTGATATAGTAATCCTGAGTAATTCATGGTATGTTTTACTACCACAAGCATCGTAGTAAACCCTCCACTAAAATCCGATTCTACTTTTTGGGGGCGATCATATGTAAACAACCTAAAAATATTCGCCTTGTAGGAATTTAAACACAATTTTTCATATTTTATAATTTAGAGTGAGGGATCATTTCCCTATATCCTAATCAGTTAGCGGTAAATGGAGATGTGTTACCAATTGTTTTGCAACAATATAAAAATTGCCTCAGTCAAGAAGGATTATTTTACTAACTGAGAACAGAACAGATCGAGATGAAAATCAAATAAATGATGAAAATCAAATAAAACGAAATCTACATAGGGAAAATCGAATCTACCTTGGTAACGGATTTCACAAACATCAAAAAAGCAACACCCTCGCCGTCTTCCTTTGATGCTTGCATTCACAAGTATCCGACGGCTCAGAATCAGCATCTATGAGGTAAGATCCTTGTAAAGACTCGGATATGCTAGCATTAAGTGAAACCAATCTTCACTCCTCCATCTCCTCACATCGATTAGATATGAATAGATATCTCCCTCTCTACTGTAAATATTCTGACAAACAGACGCACGGTCCTGGTTATGACCTTTAAATACATCCAGTAGTGAGACCTCAATTTGGGAGCTGTGGGGAATGTTAGCTGGCCCCTTAGTTGCCACTGCTCCAAGGTCTATTCTGGCCCGGAGTGGTAGTAGCTGTAAGGGACCCATCTATATGTAAAATAGAACTTACTGGCGCTTCCAAATAAGGCTGTATGAAGTTATTGACTTCCTGACTTAAAATGCACAACACATTGAGGTTTAATTGTGTTTTTTTCCTTTGCAAAACTTCATCATGTTCAGAAAAATCCAAAACTAAAATAACAGTTTTCCTCCCCATTTCCATCCCAACCACTGACATATCTCCTCTCTCTCCCTTCCCCTTTTTACTAAACCAAATATCATGAATAAACACTTTGACATATAAAGAACATAAAACATAACAACCTTCACCAAAATTACCGGATTAAGCATTGGATAACCCGAAAAAAGTTTGATATGCCGTAAAACAAAACAACCAAACCAAAGGAAACACGATTAATTAAGTCTTGTACATCTAAAAAAACAAGAAGTATAACATATTTTACCAAAATTTCCAGATCTGGCATTAAATAACTATGAAAAGGTTGATATTCTGTAAAACAAAATAACCTAACCAACAACCATGAGTAAATACTTATATATATATATATATATATATATATATATATATATATATATATATATATACACAATTAAGCATGAATTATGTTATCAAAATTACAAGTTTTGACATTAAATAACCCGGAAAATTGTTGATATGCTGTAAACAACGAAACACCATAGTTAAATATTTGGAGATATATAAAACTTGAAGCAGGAAAAACTTTTACCAATATGACTGTACTCGGCATTAAATAACCCGATATGGTTGATATGCCGTAAAACAAAGCAACCAAACGTGCACACGGACTTGGGAAACATGTTTAGAACACACTGCCCTGTACTAGATAACATACTCTAGAATCAGATGACACCATGTAACACAGGTGTTGTTTATTTGTATTTTTAATGTGTTTATATGTATTTTTTGCTACGTAATTCAAAAATCCCATTCGTTTTGGCATAACATAAATATTTTTTTTACAAAATTTTCTTAATTTAATATTTTCGCGTTTTATACACAACCTTTCTGTACAGCAGTGCGTTGTAGAGATAATTACACACCATTTAGTACTTGTTTCATATATTTAATGGTATTTAATAAATACAATGCTAGTTAGAACAAAACAAAACATACAGCTTTGAAATGTAAATGATTTGATAACTCTTTTCTTAAGATTAAAGTGATTTGACGATCGAGATTTTCTTAAGTACAGACTTTCATCCTTTCTAAGAAGAGACCATATATAATCTCCTATCATAGCAGTATTCCATCGTCCTTGATATATTCTTTCCATTAGTGCCATGTTGTGATCAAATCCCTCACCATGTTCTTCACTGATATCACCCAAGTTTTCGGAGAAGAAATCTAGATGACAATGCAAACAATAAACCTTCAATGGCATACGACAACCCAGCTTCGTGAAGTTCTAAATTAGTTTTGATACTAGTGGTTTGTAATTATGATCCTTGTGATTTCCTAAGAATCCACGAACTACATCACAAAATGCGCACCAAGCTTCTGTTTCACCTTTTGTCATCGCTTTTCTCAGTTTCTCCAACTTCCACATTGTTTGAGGTCCAACAAATATACCACATTTGAGTTTAGCCTCTGATAAATTTGATACATGAGACGAATTTTTTAAAAGGTTTCTCCCCCAAAATCTAAGTCCTTCACAAACTGTTTTACCAATCTTAGTTTAATATGAAGTGGGGGTAATACGACTTTGTTTGAACTTACTAGCGGCTGTCTGAGAACATTTTCCATTCCTGGCTGCAGTTCAACTCGTAGGGGGCAGTGACCTTTCTTTTAATTATCATCATCAGCTCTGCTGTCCCATAAGTAAAGGAAACATGAGTATTTTGTGTATCCCCTTTGCAAGCCAAGTAAGACGGCAAGCATCTTGAAATCACCACAAACATTTAACTTGAATTCAGCATAATGTCTTTTGTCAAGGAATTGTTTGACATTATCATAGTTTTCTTTCTTCTGTACGGATTGTGCAAGAGGAAAAGATGGGTACTTATTTCCATTGTGGAGCAATACTGCATTGAGACTTTGTGTTGCCATTCTGCAGGATCATGTGTGAGTCCAAGAGCAGTAAACACACCAGTAACACCATTATACTAACACAGATCATCACTAATGTAATAGTAAATGTCCAATTCTACATGTCGTTTTCGATACACAAATGTCCCGCAGTCTTCTCTTACTAGATTCCATTCATTCAACATTGATGTAAGAAGTTCAGCTCCTGACTTAGTGAGACCTACATCCCTGATTAAATCATCTAGCTCAATCTTACTTGGAAAGTAAGGCTCCGAAGTCGTTCTTGGTACAAAAGCTACCTCTATTGCCTGGCTGATGCTACTTGCTAACTCTTCAGATGTACTATCCATTGCACCTTCCGTCTGTAAATAAAAAAATAGCTACATATAGCAACTAAAACAATGACTTGAATAACATTAGTATTCCATAAATGTGTAGAAAATCGAATGCATTGTAAATACTTAATATTCAAGTTAATTAAAAGTAAAACTTTTGGAAAGTACGATGACAAGTAAACTGTCATTTTCTGGTGGGTGTGGTGCTGGCCTGCTGTCATCGTGTGGGGCAGGTGCTCTACATGATGGATACTGAAAAGAGTGTCTTCCTTTATACTTTTCCTTACTTTGTCACATCAATCATACACAAGTAACAGTCATCGTGATTATTCCTCGGCTCTCTCCATACTCTGGGAATGGCAAAAAGCATTGACTTTCTAGAGAAGATCAACAGCTTCCACATATTACATGATAAGCCCATAATTTGTCTTCGTCACCCATGGAAATTCTGAAATAAAGTGTGTATGCTATCCACAATTTGGCCCTTTCCATGATCTTATGTAATACCTGCTTTTTTCCAATGTAATAGCCACACACATAGCAAACTGTATCTACATTTAGTAGCGCAACATATAGCATTTTCCAATATATGATGACAATGAAAAAAACAGTAGAAAAAATGTTACATTGAGTGATCAAGCCTACATGTGTTTTAGAGTAACCCTACAATACAGTGTAAACTACGTATATTTCTTATACCGTTCTAGTTCGACCCAGGAGTGTACCCTGCTAAACTTTGTCTCAGAGAACATAGATACAGAACTCTCACGAGATCTGATCGCCCAAATACATGTATTTAAATATTTTAATAGTGATTTCTATAGTGATTGCTTGGCTTTTCGACTCAGACAGATGCAGCTTTTACCTGCATATATAGTTGTTCCATTGCATATTCCATTTAAGATTGTGTATTTCCTAATCCGCCTCCCAGATCGTGAGGACCAGCAATACTAACTTCTCGACCTGTTGTTGACCTCACTGTTTAAGGCGGTGACTACGAGTATACATAGCCCGCCAGGGAACACTGATAAACGTGTGGTAATCATTAGTATAACCTTCAAGTCTCGCCCCGTTACTCAAAATGACGAGATACTTCAAACATGATTATTGGGAATCAATCACAGATCACATCAGAGACGCCCCATGGACTGAAAGATTTTCGCTCTCAGCTGATATATGTTCGAAAATGAGTAAATCGAATTGGTCAAAAGAAAGCATTGAATCACATGTACCCACACAAACATTCTGGAGCAAGCCCCACTCTCCCAAACAGTTCACCTCAAAATATGGTATTGCTCAGAAGCAGAAAACATTCCGTCAATTAAACCGCCTCATGTCAGCTAAAAATAGACAGACATCTGTAGAATGAAACAAATCATTGTCAGAGTGTAATAGCCGTAGCTAAGAAAAGGTATAACGAGATGACGCCAAAATGCATTCAGCCACAGACTCTAGGAACTCGATATTTCTAGAAAATCTATGATTGTGTTGGAAACAAGTGGCGATCAAACATTAGCCAGCTATTTAACTAAAATCATATCGTTTCAACAGCAACTGAAAACACTGAACTACTTGCCCGGCGGGTCAATATCGTCATGTCATTTTAGGCTATTGCGCCACACATCCTTTGGGTCCCGCTTACTGGCAACGAACCGGCTGTTTTACGTATGTCTTCGTTGGTGAGTCAGAAACAAAAAGCAGAAAAAGCCCCGAACGTACGTGGAGACATTTCCGACTTCTGCTGTTATACTCCCAATCTTTGACATCGTGCTCTAATTTTTTGAGGCGCTCCCTCTCTGGCAGCCTCACCATCTAACAACCCCCCCCACCCAACACACCCTCCCACACCCCCCACACACATATATATATATATATATATATTCTTAAAGCTAGGTTTACTACACGTCTATAGTATCTCACTCCGATATATCTGCATCAATTTATTTACCTATATAGTTATTTGTCTATCAATCTATCAATCCATCAATCTCTCTCTCTTTCTCTCTCTCTCTCTCTATATATATATATATATGAATATATATATATATATATATATATATATATATATATATATATATATATATATGTGAATCAACATATACATATATGCCTGTCTGTTTTTCTATTTTTATCTTCTCTTTGTTCGACACCGCTTATCTAACTATTCCTTTACATATGTATGTATATATGTATATATTTATCTATCAATCTATCTTTTTAACTATATATCTATTAATTTTAGATGGTTACAGTTGTTTCCTCTCTCTAAATATACCGTAGACTGCTCTCATAAGCGTTTGATTTTTGTATCTATAAGTATATATAGCTTGATTGCCATATATATTTTCATTGCTTACTAACTAGCTCTACTTACGTATCGAGCACTGTTGAAGTAAATACTGAAAACTGATACATAAAAAATTATATCTCCCTATAATATTTTATGTGGATACATGAAGTACTAATATATATATATATATATATATATATATATATATATATATATATATATATATATATATATATATATATATATATAGTGTGTGTCAGGTTGTATATGAAAATGAATCTAAGAAAGTGCTCGATCATATAAGGGAGCTAATATAATTTAGTTAAATACTGTATGTTACATATTTCAGCAATGTACCGCGGTTTCATCCAAAAGAGCAGATTTAGACATATTTAGTAAATCTGCGTGCCCAGTGGAAACATCGGCAAGCTGAAACGATT
>OY744553.1:31241091-31256091 GCA_963556195.1 Sepiola atlantica
ATTTTTTGGTGTTAGGGAATTATGTTTCGTAGATTTGGTACACCTTGCGTATAAAAAATATAACATGACCTTCTGCATGTGGCTTTTATTGCTGTAATAAACAAATTGGTAGGCACACAACTTAAGTCTTTTCGTAAATCCAGCATCGTCAGTGGTAGTAATGGTTATGTTGTATCTGTCATAAGTCGGAGTTCTCATTCCCAGTGTTGTGTGGGCCATACGTCCGGGTTATGCAGTATCTGAATAAGTCTGAGTTCCTTGTCGCCAGTGTTGTGGCCTTAATGGACCGATAATAAATAAGAAAATACGGTGATATATTTACAAGAGTGTACATTTACAGAAGTACAAAATAGTATGTTACAGAACAACTGAGGATTTACAAACTTCACGCAGATATATAATGTGGCACAAGGCCGGAAGTAGAGATAACAATTCATCGCTCTTATAGAAGGATCACTCTTGTCTCTTAGAAATGGCGTGGTCATCTACGTCTGCATTTTTTGCTTAGTGTGTCTCATTCAGTTAGAAATAAAGTAACTGCTTTCAAAAGATAGAATATAAAGCCTGGGATCATGGACTACTCTGGACTACCAAGGACAAATACCTCAGCTCGACAAATAAAAAGCAACCGAGTTTGCTTTATCTTTGTCGGACTGATTGCCGAGGACGGTATATACCAGTTAGTATGTAGCTTTTACTACAGAAATACTGTTATTAATTTCTATTTTCCCCGAACGAAAATGTAGCACAAGGATGCTATGTTAGGAGAACAAGCCAACGCCTCTAAGGAACATACAATGTTGCTTCTTATATATTCGCTGGACATCCCTGTTGAAATTCTCCATTAGAGCGCTTAAGGCAGTAATAAATAAACTAACTGTTCCCTAAAGATTGGAGGCAAGGTCTGGAAGGGTGGATCTCCGAGGATTACACAAGACCAATACTCCAGCCCCACGGATAAAAAAACACCGAATTTCCCCAGTTTTCGTCGGGCTGATCGTCGAAACAGACCCTAGACTAGTATATACCGGTTTGGAATCTTTCTACAACTGATTCTAAGTAAAACTGCTCCTCGTTCGTTGTAGGCCTCTCTATACATGATGTGCATAAAAGTCTATATAGTCACAAAATAGGGTAGACCACCATCACACTATTTGACGTTGTTCCCAGTTAAATAGACTTACTGTCTGGAAAGCCACTGGTGAGGAAAATGTATTTATTATTCAGGTTGCCATAGTTTCAATGTTTCGGCTGTTTTAGCCTGAGTATATGTGATAATTGCTAACCTTCTGGGAAATTACATCTGCATCTTTTATTCAAGGCACGTTTGAATTGCACAGTCCACGGCATAGAAAGCAAAATGAAGAGTGTGATCAGAAAATATCCAGACAGAAGCTGTTTCTAGAAAGAGAGTCTTATCAATAATAAAAGAAGTGCGATTAAAAAGGTTTTAGAGTGATGCTATTTTCACTAAAAGAAATAAAGGAAAGTGAAAAAGTCGATAGGTAACAAAGAATGAATAAAGTTAGAAAATACTACGAGACGAACAAACAAAGTAGATAACACTAAGACCTCAAATATTCGTCGTGTGTCTATATCAGAAAGGTAGGTAGATCTTATGTATATAGTCTCTAAGACTTCAACTGATAAGTCGGTGGAACATGATCCAATCAGAGAAAACAATTACATAACACTTCGATGTAAATTCGGGACTAGTAAAAAAGTGCTATCTTATTGCAAACTCCGATGTAGAGAATGACTTTTATGTACACTTTCAAAAAAACGACGAGCTTTTTCGCAACATCTTGTACATGATATAGATATTTACTTATTTGTCTAACTTAAAAAGGAGACTTAATAAATGATCTAATTGCTCATTAGAAATACAACTTACAGCATCGAATGTGATGTTTCGGTCTAGTCTTGGATTGGCGTTTGAAAAAAATTAAAACAGAAAATATTATTTTTTTATGTTTTTAATTATAATCACATGTAAGTAAAGACCGTGTTACTTAGTTTCCGTTAATTTAGATGGATTATCGTAATTCCTGATTTGATACTCATCGAGATTTTTATTTACTTTCTTTTTTTAGAGTTTGAATTACCTACAAACACTATGTTCGAGTGTATTCGGTCTATCTCTAGAATCTGGTGATACCAGATCAGGTTGCCCTGTGGCTCCCTGAGACGAAATTCACCTACATTGACGTTTTTTTTTTTTTTTTTTTTGTAAAACTTAATTATGTTCTACAAAATCAAAAACAAAAACAACAGCACCTCTCCCTTTCTCCCTCCCCTTTTTTATTTTTATTTTTCCTACCCTACTCCCGGTCCTGGATATGACCTTAAACTACACCTGATGGTGAGATCCGGCTTACGGACTTTGGGGAATGTGGAGCCTCCTCTTAATTACCATTGCTCCCAGGTCCACCCTGACCCGGAGTGGTAGTACCTGTTAGGGTCCCAACTATGGGTTAAATAGAAACAGATATTAAAAGGGGAAAGAAACAAGAAAGAGAAGAAAACAAGACAAGATTCGGCATTAAATAACCCAAAAAGGGTTGATATGCCGTAAAACAAAACTACCATACCAAACTACCCTATCTCTAGAATAGTTTGTCATGGACCAACTGACAGTAACATACTTCACCTTACACGTAAACTCTGACCAAATATTCAGAATAATATAGTATCTGAAGCCCAAATAAGATTACTGTCGACACAGCTATTCACTGGCTCATACGAAGAACGGTGCACCTTCTCCAACCTGTGTTACCTCATATAACAGCACTTAGCTGGATAATGTACCAGACGAGATAGATTATTGTCCTTGAATCCGCTAGGATCGAGTACCACCAGGGCATATATACTATCACATACTTAAATGGTTAATTTTGGAGAAGAACATTAATGTTTGTATTTCTTAATAAACTCAACTGTGTGAAGATAAAAGAAAGGTGGAATGGGATATTTGGATATATATGTATCTCATATAAATATCAGCTGATTGCTCCAGGAAAATACCACTTAATTCATGAGAACTTCAACTAGAGTAATATGCAACACTATATATATATACAGGGTGGGCAAAAACAAGGGTCCTACTTTTAAAAATTCATAACTTTTTTATTTATTGATTTTTTTTATTTTTATAGAATAAGTAAAGGACCCCTTCCGAAGCAAGCATGAGCCGTATTAGCCCTAAGGAACGTACCCTCATTTAGAAAACATTATTTTTGCTTAAAAAACTCAAAACAGTGTAAAAAACAATACTTTAGTTTTTGTAAGTTTTAAGAAGTGTTTTTCGGCTAAAATTTGTTTTGTTTATTTCAAAAAATCTCGGAAGGGTCAGTCAACACACACATAAAGTTTGGTGAGTTTAACTTTCATTTTGTGGAAGTTATTAAAATTCAAGTTATTCAAATTTAAAGATAGGACCCTTATTTTGGCCCACCCTGTATATATATATATATATATATATATATATATATATATATATATATATATATATATATATATATATATATATATGATCCTAACATCGTCACGGGAGGAATCTGAGAATATCTCACCACATTCTAAAATTCAGACCCATGTATACGGTTTACTGTTGAGTGCCCTGATGCTTCTGGATCCCGATCACTTCTAGATTTTAACCATAAGATTTCCGATGAGGAAGCTCTTATAAAAAATTCTACAGGAAGGCAGCTACCAGAAACCTCTTTGTGCCAAAATAGGATATACGATGAATGAAACACCACGCATCAAGGACAAGTGTAGTTTATTAACAGACAAAACCGCCTGCACTAGGCAATTCCATCAGGTGCTGGACTTGACTGGATACCGTAACACTACTATCAGGCACATGGAGCACCCTGAAAACGGATGGCACGCTTAACACCAAACACCTACTTCTTTAAACTGACTCATCTCAGTGGTAAAATCACAACAGCAATCCACAAGGCCATTAGAAGAGAGGGTTTGAACATAGAGCTTGTCTATTCGTGTCTATCACTAAATAAACAGCTAGCTACACGCAGACACAAATATAACCCAACACAGTATACCCTGGCTAACTGTCTAATGAATACTACGGACATTTGTCACCGAATATATACGCTGTACATATCAGAATGCACCATCTGCAACAAATCTTACATAGGTAGTATCATGAGACCCCTACATATCAGGATTAAGGAACATCCACAGACACAAGCACCATCATTCTCTAAACACCTTAACACATGCAAACACAATAACAGACTTATCAAAGTTAACATCCTACTCACGGAGAGGGGCAGTGGCAACCTTCGAATTAAAGAAGCTCTATACATATCTAGGTTATGGCCTGAACTTAATAGCAGGCTTAACTGAATTCCTCATTTATAATATGATATATAGTATAGTATATATTGTATTTAACTTTAGCCCACACGCCTTGCATTAACACGATTCAATGTAAACTTGAATCACTTTAAAATATATACATTAAAGGATCATGAGTAAAACACCGCACTTGGTATATGGATTTACAATTACTCCCTCCCCCAATAAAAGAATAAAGGAAAACATAAATTAATTAAAGAATGT
Organism: Sepiola atlantica; assembly: GCA_963556195.1. Lineage (NCBI taxonomy): Eukaryota > Metazoa > Mollusca > Cephalopoda > Sepiida > Sepiolidae > Sepiola > Sepiola atlantica. The sequence continues at coordinate 31,245,682 of OY744553.1, forward strand.
ATTATAAAATAAAAGTATTATTAATAATAATAGTTAAAAAAATAACCATGACTTTAATATGCATACTGCGGCAATATTACCATCTACTGTTGTATTCAATATTACAGTATTGCTGTTAAAATAGATACATTATGTGATAAGTATATAAATACAGTAACATAAATAAAAATAAATATTATTATATTAATATACGCACTTAGTATATAGATGCATATTTCATCTTCTTCCTCTACAAAATATTAAAAGAAATCCCAAAATAAATTCTATGAATAATAAAAGAGAAAAACCTAATATTAAATATATATATATATATATATATATATATTCATAAAAAATAATAATGATAAATAAATGAAGAAAAAATTATATTAATAAATATATAAGTTATGTGAAAATGTTATAATAGAAAAATAGAATAACAAACTTACAATATAGATTCACTTTTACCTTTCTATAATTGAATTATATATATCCAAAAGTAAGGAAAAATATTTAAAAGTTTCAAATAAGTGTTTAAAATCCTGTAAAATAAATTGTATACTAGGGATTAAAAATTTAGTGTTATATTTGTATGTATGTGGGTATGTGTATCTGTGTGTATGTATATATATATATATATATATATATATATATATATATATATATATATATATAAAATATATATATATATATATATATATAAAATATATATATATATATATAGTGTGTGTGTGTGTACATTTGTGTGCGTATCTGTTGGTACACATTGTTATAAGGTAGATAATTTATTACTATTTCACAAGGGGGTCCCTCTTTCTCGGAAGAACAAACATAAATTAAATTTTGATTTAAAAAAATAAATAAATAGTGTATTAAAATATGAATCTTAATAACATTTTACTAAAATCATAATAACATTAAATAGTCTCAAAGTAAGTTGATAATGATAACATTAAAGATAAATAAAACAAGAATTAAGGAATTATTCAATTAAAAATTATTCATTTTGTTTCCTGACCTTTATATTATTTTTACGGATAAAATATATATGTGTTTTTAGGCAGAAAGTTGTTATTTATACACATCTGACTTGTTTTACACTATACAACTACAGTAACACTAGAAGTAAAGATAATTCAAAAATGACCACTCAAATAATACGAAAGAATTATTGTACACGCCGATTGAAAATCCTAGAAACACACACACACACACACACACACACACACACACACACACACATATATATATATATATATATATATATATATATATATATTTATGAATAAATTATAGAACGTATTAACTATTTTTAAGAAATATTACTGAATTAAAATTTATAAATGTCTGCACAACCTTTAGGAGGTACTAGTATTGAACGAAACATTCAAAATGGGGTATTAGTGGGTTCCCCCACGTGCGAGTTTGCTCTTTTTCTTTGTTTTTTGTTTGGTTTTAACTCCAAAATAAACCACTGTATAGTGTAGGTTTTTAAAGACACTTTAATCCAAGAACCTCTTACTCTTTGTGAAGTTTTTCTGAAGATTTTGTAATGTAACAGAGACGATATTGACATTAACACGTTGTTTTGCACAAGACAAATGAAACGGACCGTAAAAAATATATCTCACAGAAATGTTATGTTTTTTGGAAATGTGAAAAAATAAAAATAATAAAATAAAACCATGATTATTGGAATATAATATGAACCTGGCTTATATATATATATATATATATATATATATATATATATATATATATATCTAAGAAACAAGCATGCATTTATGAAATAGCCATTAGCATCGGTACTAATGTATTTCACGTCTTACATGATTAATGTTTAAAAGATGATAAATAAAATAAATATAAAAAAACTAAGATTAATCATAAATAATTATAACAGACATTCATAAATAAACAACAGGCTATTAGAAAAATAAACATTTGGTCACTCTCACTTTCTTTATTTTGCCCTTATATCCTCACATTAAATGAGCAATGTTTCTGACGAAGGCAGAAGAGTGCTATTTCCTGGGTCTCATTCTAACGCTTGTCGTTGGAGGATTTTTTTGTATTTTGAGGTAATATTATTTGGCTCTTTAGATCAAGTGGCTTAATGCCTTGTCTCGAGCTATTTCCATAAAAAAACCTCAATTATACGCATTTTCTCTTTCGTTCGTCTCCTGCCAAAACTACCGACACATGTATTAAATAAATCGTACAAGAAATACAAACACAACGTCACGTCGAGAGTTTCAGAGTATTATTCTTGGATTACATTATTTTGTTTGTGTCAGTGAGTCACTTTTTTAATTACTTGTTATCTTTTTGTTATTGCTATTATTGTTGAACTTTTGTGTTACTGTTTTGGAAATAAACCATTTTCTTTCCTTTTTAACGTACATGGCTGATAATAGTCTTGCACCGGGGCGTTCAACAAGGACTACTGACTCCGTAGTCCAAGATAACCCAGTTTTATCAGAGAGACTAACTATCCTCTGTGGCTATAAATGTCGAATATTTTGATTCAGAAGTGAAACAATGCTTGCATCTTGTCATTGACACGGTTGATATAACGGCTTTGGAAGTGTACAATTAGAGGCCACTTTTAATGTTCCTCATTAATAAAAAAAAAAGCGAGGACACTCATTCGAGCCACGAAAGAGTTATTTAAAATGTTAATTTCTATCAATAATTTGTGCTCCAAAAATCTACTAAGGACAAGAGAGCACATCACCTAGCTCCGATGTTCGTTAAAAAAAAAGGACTGCAAAAAACAAACGTTCGCAGGAAAAGATTTTTACAAGTGACCACATAATGAGTATTTTAATTATTGAAACCCTCGCGATGTTCAAGGAAAACACCTAGTTGGCTATCTGTAAAAGTACGGTGACATTGCGTCAATTGACCATAATAAGTTCAACGCAACGTGGAAGTTTAATATATTATTGAACAAAGAAGTGTTTTCGAAAATTTACTATTACCAAGAGTTAGAACACCAAGTCTAGTATGGCGTACGATCGTTTCCAAAACATTCTGGAAATACTTTATTTTATTCTTTTTAAATTAAGAAAGCTACTCCAAAACGTCCTTCATCTGCACCTTTGGCACCACGTCTTACAGAAATTCAACGAAAAAGTAGCAAACCTGTCGTAGAGGAACACCTATTGATAGGAAGAGTCACAGAGAATAATATTAGGAAAAGGAATAAGTTACACATTTAAAATAAAAATAGCAAGATAAAATGATAATAATAATAATAATAATAACAACACATTATACGAATTATTTTTTAAAAATAAGAATGAATATAAAATATGATATAAAATATGAAAATAAAAGGATGAAAAATAAAAAAATAAAATGAAAAATAAAATAAAAAATAAAGTAAAATAGAATAAAATAAAATAACACAAAAATAAAAGTAAATATAATAATAAAAAATATAAAAGCATAAATATATATATATATAAAAAATATATAAAAAAGTTAATAAAATTATAAGTAAATAAAAAATAAAGAATAAAATAGTAAACTAATACTAGTTGATAATGGTAAAATTAAAAAATAAAGGTAAAATAAAAAATAAAAAATAAGGATATAAACAAAAGTAAAAATAATGGGATGATAATAAAAATTAGAAATACTAAATGAAATATAAGATGAACGTAAAAGAAATAATTGACTAAAAATGAAATAAAATAAATAAAATAAAAGTATAAACTCAAAACAACTTAGGAATATAAATAAAAATAAAATAGAAATAAAAATCAGTTTAGAAAACAAAGGTTGAATATCATCAAGGCTTTTTTTATGAAGTTTTTTTAAGAAAACATCCTGCAAGAAGATATGTATGGCAAGTGGGAGGAGGAAGAGCACATGGGGAGGTAGAATAATATACTTTTTAGAGGGAGAAAAGCACCATATTTCTGACTACAATAAAATTAAAAACCTCAAACCAATAAAAAATTATATATTAGACGCAATAAATACTTGCAATTGTAGAGGTAAAATAAACTCCCAATTTATTCTAAATTAATTATGTAATTTATGCATGCATTATTTAATCTTGAAAACACGTGATAATAATAATAATAATAATAATAATAATAATAATAATAATAATAATAATAATGAAAATACATTATTACATATTTGTTTATAGCATCACATACTTAAATGTATTTGAAGTAAGCTTGATTATTTTTTCAAATATTAATACATTTGTATTAATACCTATTCCATAGTTAAATAGAGTAATTAGGTATTACAGAAACGAATAGTATCTCTATAGTTAATTTTTTCGTTGTATACTATCTCCTATAATGAATATACATTTATATAAGTAATTTAGCCATCTAAGTTTATTCCTTGTATATATATATATATATATATATATATATATATATATATATATATATATATATATATATATTCGTGAGTGTGTGTTTTGACATACATACTGCCAAATATCTATTTCGAAGTTTTTATATCTCTTTGCGTTTCCTAATAGCCAAATTATATATGTTATATATAAATGATGGCCATTAAGCAGAAATAACATCTACTTTTTATGTAGACGGATGCGACATATATTTTTTTCGTATTATCATGATATACGTTCTTATTCCAGTAAACATGAATAATACCACATTATTATGTTGTTTTCTTTATCTGATATAAATGTCCCCCTGCGAATTAATATAGTCAGCCTACTGGCAGGAATTTCTAAGAACCATTCCAAGAAATGTCTTTCTTCTTGTAAACCGAATTTCCATGAACTCTATTCACAAGAAATGGCGCTTCCAGCGATGTTGCAAATGGTATGTAAGTACAATGACAGCCTTAACTCGAATATCTAATTCGTTATTCGAAACAATCTATCTACTTTTTAAAAAGTTATATACGCACAACTCTACTTATAGCAGCCGGCTATAAATAATATAATGGATGCCTGTTCAGACTTCGGAAACTGCTATACGAGTTCAAATACCATCGGATCAATTAACTTACATTACTCCTATTTATCTACGTCCCACAAAGTAGAATGTGACACAAGGTCGGAAGGTGGGAATTTGTACTCTAGAGAAAGAGTATGGAGTTTCTTAAAAAATTGCCTGGGCAGGGCGCCTCAGACAGTAAGCAATAAACTTACTCCTCCCCAAAGAGGGGAGGCAAGGCCTGGGAGGGGGTTAACCTCCCAGAACTGCACAGGACAGTCGGAACAGATACTACACTTTGATCTTAGCCAAAAGACCAAGGAAGCATCTGAAATTAACTTACATTACTCGCACAAATATTTAATTTTGCAAGTATATATAATGTAAGTGTTCAGTTTGCTAATACACAGCCGATTGTGACAATTACTTGGTGACGTGTATTAAACATCAACAGTAGGATGTAATATTTGGAGAGGATAGTCTTATGACCACATAATATATACAACATTCCCCACAGAAAGAAGGTAACGCCTGGAAAGATGGGATCATGACAGCTAACATATACTACAGTATCGGCCATACCTTGACTTGAGCATTGAAAGAGTGTTCAATAGTACATTAATAGAAGTAATAGTATAGTTTCGCTTCAGATAGAGAAATGCCAAATCTCCTTTGATAATAGATTTACACGTTAGTTGTTCTCACACGAGTCATTGTCAGTGATCGCTTACTGGAAAGAAAAGCTTGAGTTCTGTAGAGGCTTAGTGACAAGAAATGGCTCTCCGTTTCCTTGATTACCGTTTCAAATCTCTAATTATTCTCGTAATAGCTGCATTTTCGTTGGTAAAAAACGTTTAATTCCCTGGAATCTGAGTACAATAATGCTACTTTTGATTCCCGTATTCTCGGTGACCTTCGATTGGTTGCCTGGGTGATTCTTTTGCTTTTCCAATTTTGTGGTACACACCTATATTGGTGCCACCTGTTTTCGTGGAGCTGGGGGTATAAACTTTGTTTGCTTATATTTCTACCCTAGAGTTTCAGTTCCCTTGATTTCGTGTATTTTTTTAATTGCTGTATACGAAGTGTTATCTGGTGATATGAGTTTGTTTCCGCACCTAACAGTATGCCCTAATAATTTAACTCTGTACAACGGTGTCGTGATTCTAATAGTGTCAATCCTGTATTTGATGCATATTTGGTCCCCCGATTTATAAAATCGGGGGACTTATGTTTTGCAGCATGTCCGTCCGTCCGTCCGGATTTTTCTCCGTAACCATCCATTAGATTTCTCTGAAATTTTGCATGAAGTTGTAACTTTGGTCAGGTTAGAAAGTGACATTCTCCGATTTTTGAAAAATGTTATGTTTTGCCCCATAACTTTTCATCCTCTGAAACTTGGCCAAAATGCGGAGGCAATTGTTCCTAATAGAAAATAAGTATCGCTGACCTTGGAAACAATCTGGTTCGCGCCCCAGGAGGTCAAAAGCCCCCAAAATGGCAAAAATGATCCTTTTCTCCAATAACGTTTGATCCATCCATTCAATTTTTCTGAAACTTGGTCAAAATGTAGAGGCAACTGTTCTGGATATAAAATGAGCATCATTGACATCAGAAACATTCTAGTTCGGCCCCAGGGGATAAAGGGTTGGTGGTAAAAATGCCCCAAACTGCACACATTTATTGCATTTGTCACTCGCCACATCAGGTCACATACAGAGAGGGACCACGCACGCGCGGCTTGTTCTATTTTTTTTTATTTAGCTTTTCGGAACTGTTTTTTAGTGCTATAACAGTTATTAGTACAACTATTTTTCTTAATTGTACGTAATCCATTGAATTTACTGGTAAGCACAATGTATGTGCTTAGTTATTCTGCCTTCATGAGACTCATCCTCTTAATCAGCTGAGACAGGGAATTTTACTATTCATCACGTGTTCTTGCTTGGATGTCCCAGAATTAATGCTTGTCTATTTTCAATACTAGTTCCAATGTTTCCATTACTATTTGTACGAATGTTCAAAGTGCATTCGTTTGAATTGTTTCAAGTCGATTACCTTCCCGACCAATTCATGTATGTTTGTTTATAGTTTTATACGTGTTTGTGACATTCACTCACTATTATTATTATTATTATTTACTCACTAGGAGTTATCACACTGGTCATCGTCAGTGATCACCCACTGCCAACAACCTGTGGTATTCCCTGGGGTCTGAGTGACAAGTCTCCTCAGACTTCCAGTATGCTCAACCTCTTTTCGTTCATCACCGCTGATGACCTTGCGGTATCGCAACAGCCACCTACCACCGATTTCACGGTGATAAGGGCCATTGGTCTTCTCTGGGGCCCGGTGGCTACAAGCCTCCCCACGGTCCCAGAGCTGTCCGCGCTCTTCCAGTTGCGGTCTGGTTTGCGCTTTATCTCCTCGACCATCTGTCCATAATTTTCGTGGCGTAAGCCTATGCTTTCGCCTCTCTCTCGCTGTTGTATTTTCCCCGGTTCTGTTGTCTTGTGCTTCCATGTGTTTGTTCTCCATTCGTTGCTTATGTGGGTTGGTTTCCGCATTCGAGGACATTTCTCAGGATTGTAGCTGTTTTGATCATTACTGTCCTTTGTATGGTCTCAGTTATCCCTATGATTCCTATTTCTCCTAGTCTTTTCTCCATGTTTTTGGTGACTGTTCCTAGTGCTCCTATGATTATTGGTGTTATGCTGACTTTCTTCATGTTCCATATTCCTTTCAATTCTCTGGCAAGTTCAGTATATTTGCTTCTTTTTTCCGTCTCTTTGATCTTCACTCTGTGGTCCGCTTGAAACGGCAAAGACTACGATTTTGCAGGATTATTCTTCCTTGTTGATTATTATCATATCCGGTTTCCTTGCTGTTATGGGTTTGTCTGTCTGTACATTCATATCCCATATATGATTTTGTGTTTTTATTGTTATTATCATTATTATTATTATTATAATTATTATTATTATTATGATTATTTACTCCCTAGGAGTTCTCACACAGGTCATCACTGATTGTTCACCGACAACCGGTGGGTTTCCCTGGAGTCTGAGTGACAACAAGTCTCCCCAGCTTTCCAGTATTCTCCAACTATTGTCGCTAGGCACCGCAAATAAACTTGCAGTATTACAACAGCCGTTTAGCATTGATTTCTCGCTGGTTAGGATCATTGGTCTTCTCTGGGATTTGGGTGGCTCTAAGCCTCCCCAAGGTGCCAGCAGTCTCTGCACTTCCAGTGGACGTCTGGTTTGTGCTGTCCCTCCTCGGTCTTCTCATCCTTCTTGAGTATATGCAAATATTTTGTGTGGTGTCAGCCTAGGCTGGTACCATTTATTATTATTATTATTATTATTATTATTATTATTATTATTATTATTATTATTATTATTATTATTATTATTATTATTATTATTATTATGTACTGTCTAGGAATTCTCACACAGTTCATTATCATTCATTGCTCACACTTATTATCATTCAGCCACTAAGTGTTTTCGCATAAGTCATTATTAGTAGTGGATCATTAACAAGAACAAGTTGTCTTCTCTAAAGTGTTGGTGACAACAGATAACATCTGATTCTCAGCGTTCTTCGCCCCTTTTGATAACTGTTGCAAATCATTTTGCGTTGCACAAACAGTAGGTTATCATTGATTTGTCGATGGCAAATCACGTTTATTTCTCTGGATTATGATTAGGATAATGAATATGTACTCAAATATCACCGCAGCCTGGTAGCCAAAAGCGGGCATGACGCCACATGACTAAAAGAAGGGAGATTAATAGAAGTAAACATCGGTTGGAAGTCTCAGGCCGAACTAAACGGGTAGAGATGACTTAGGATCGAAGAAAAACAATATGGCAAGGGACCTAATATCCGTAAGTCGGAATGATTGCGCTTCCGCTGAAAGAAGAGAAGGCAACACCAACATATTAATACAAGGTACTTCCTTTAATTTTTTGTTTTGTTTCTTCTGTGCTGTTTTGAAACATTAATTACAGGTGTCCCGGTCATGGAAGGAATGGTTAACACTAAGTTGGAAATAATTGTGCTCTTATGATTTGCGATTGCATTAATAACAACTCATGTATTTTATTTGGTTGTTATTTGTGAGACATTAAGACCTCGCCTTGGAAAGGGAGGTAATGTAACAGCAAAGCCCATAACTTATAGACGTTTGATGCCATATCAATTTACTCATGATTTTATTTGATTATTGCATTCACTAATATAATTATTATTTTCTTTACTTCATGTAATTTGATCTAAAAATGTCTAACGCTATTGCAAGCCTCCATCTGATCTGGAAACTATTTTCAAAAAATATATTAACCCTAAAATATTTGTTTTAATAGGATATTCAACGAGCATGTGTCAAAATGCAACTTGTTTCACATCTGCAAAAAGCATGTTGGCATGTGTGAGTAGGTATTAGTATAATGTTGTATCAGCACACCCGTAAGTAGGTAATCGGTATCTACGATATCACGAGCGCGTGTCATCGGTGTGTTGTCTGCCTCATTCAAGATGCTAATCTTTTACATCTAGTCATTTTAATAGTAAGTACACATTATTTTATAATTCTCTAGTGTATTATGTTTATTTAGATTTACATATATTGTAGTGTTTTGTTATGCATGTAAAATATGCCATTAAATGCACATTTGCAATATCATTTATTTTTGTTCAGTAATTTTTTTTTTCTTAATAATTTATACTACTTTATATTACTATTATGAAACGTCTTTGAGTTTAATTTTTTTAACACCAATATCAAAATCTAGCATTTAGGGGTGAATACAAGCAGGAACACCAGACGTTGTTCGGGGTTGAATGAGGATCAATATGAAGGAACTTTTGTAACTATGCTCATACAAACATTTTATTTACTGCACTCTTTATGCATTTTCGCCTCCTAATATAGTCGGGAGTGGCTAAAATGGTAGAAACATTTGTTTGAATTAGTGTCTTATACACATGGTTTAAAGTTTTTAAAACTTTGCGTATAATTACTTATAGCCCCATAGTTCACTATAAGGTGGATTTACGTAGCTAATCGGCACACGCTCAGAGCTTGCATTATTCCATAGTCTCATCAGATCATTTTATACATATGAGATAAATGTTATCAAAATAGTATACATGTTAAGTTTATAGGGGGGTATACCTCCATAGCCCCTTTAAGCGTGTATTTAGAGATTCGGAGACACTTTAATTTTTTCCCGGTAAAATTTACATGAAAATACACTTAGAGATTTTATGTAGATTTTTTAACCAGTATGTTTATAGGGAACACACAAACATCGCACACAAACATCATACACATACACACACATACAATGAGTTATATTGATAGAGATATATGTTATGTCTCTATAATTGATGTCGCTATTAGTAACATGAATATATTAATGAATATTTAACATATAGAAGTCATCTTATCTGATGTTTATATACAATCGGACGATGAACAGTA
>OY744553.1:31261091-31266091 GCA_963556195.1 Sepiola atlantica
CGTAGGTAATAAAGATTCTCCAGTACGTAATTCTTGTTCCTCGCTTAGGGGTCAACTTAAATTGGCAGTTGCGCAGCAAGATGTATTTTTACATTAGTTTTAAATTCATGCATGTCAGTGCCGTCGTGAAAACAGGGGGCAGGAACGGAGTTCAAAAGCCCAGCAACACGAGGAAAAAAGCTATTGGAGAAGAAAGCACTCCGGCATCTGGGGACCTCCACAGTGAATGGATCGGATTTAGCTGATTGTCGAGTTGGTCTAGTGAATTTACGTCGAGGGGGCACCAGAGCAGCCAGTTCATCGGAGGATACTCCATTGAAGTATTTGTAAAACAAGCGCAAGGATGCTACATTGCGGCGATTGGACAAGGACTGGATCTTGGTTTACAGTGAGGGACCTATTAAGGTGGCGACTCTTTTTGGGATCTTGTCAAGGAGGGAGAGATTAGTAGATGATGCACTAGCCCAGATGTGGCAACAATACTCCATACGTGGGCGGATGGGGCTTTGTAGAGATACAGGATAATGTTTAGGTGTGAGGAGTTTATTAACACGGTAAAGGAAGCCCACCTTCTTTTGCTGAAGCCTTGGCAATATCTTCATTGTTCCAATTCATGTCACCTGTGAAGGTTAGGCCGAGGAGTTTAAATGTTGACCTCTCAGGCAAGGTGCAATTTGCCATGAGAATCGGTGGTTGGAGAGGTGTATTGTAGTTATTGAAAAAAAGGCGCTTTGTCTTTGCGGCATTAAAAGTTACCAACCATTTATGACTCCAATCCACTACAGCCTGGAGGTCATTCTCTAAGGATTTAGCCATTGCCTCGGATATGATCGCGTCTGTTTTCCAACATTACGAGAGTAAAGCGTGATGTCGTCAGCAAATAAACCAATCTCAGACTCTATCTCATCAGGGAGATCGTTTATGAAGATCAGGAACAATAAAGGTCAAAGGATAGATCTCTGGGGTTCACCAGCATTTATGTCATATTGCTTTGATGAACGGCCATCGATGACAACATGGATCTTTGTTTTGGCTAGGAAAGATCTAATTATATTAAATGGATATATCAAGCGCTACTGCCCTAGCTTCGTCTGCCTTGTCGAGTGTATGATACATGCGATCAGAGATGACCGTTAGGATGTCTGCAGTAGATCGTGTTTGTCTAAATCCATACTGGCGGTCAGAAATAAGTTTAGCATAAAGGTGCCGGACTATCACTAGATTGATTAAGGATTCAAATATTTTAGCAAAGATGGGCAGTAGACTGATTTGGCGGTGGTTCTGAGGATCGGTTCTATTCCCAGAATTAGTGTAGACTGGTACCACAGAGGCAATTTACCAGCTATCGGGGAAGCAAGATTCAGCTATGCATTTACTGTAGAGTTTAAATAGGACAGGACCCAGTTCAGCAGAGCATTTCTTGATTACTATTTTGGTATGAGATCACGCACACATAGCCACTCTGACACAAACGCACGCACATACACAAGTCATTTACTCTTTCACTGCCGTGCGCATACACACACTAAAGTTTACACACACACACTTTTTTTAATCCCTTTTCAATGTCGTCTGACGATTGAAAGCAAATGCATAAACTTAACCACTTTAATACTTCATACATTTATTGCTGAACTTTCTAATATGAAAACAAATGAGTATTGACTCTATTTAACTACTTTCCATGAAATGAAATTCATGTAATTGAGTGAGGAAGTTTTGAACGATTTTTCAGACCCGTAAGTAATTTACAGCCTTAAAGTATCAACTCAGTCTTCCTCGATATCTTAACTAATGAATCTTCCTTGTTTTGCAGGGCACTCAGATATGAACAATTATTCTATGTTTTCCTATTTTGTAAACTTCCCTTTTTAAACATATATAAAATATCTATTTGGTTAATTCATGCTTTTCTTGGCCTTCTGGCTAAGATCAACGTGTAGTATCTGTTCCGTCCTGTGCAGTTCTAGGAGGTCCACCATCCCAGGCTTCGCCTCCCCTCTTTGGGGAGGAGTAAGTTTATTGCTTACTACCTGAGGCGCCCCTACCTGGGAATGTCGACGGTGCTATCCAGGCAATTTTTAATGGCCAGAGTGCTCACCTCTCGGGCGCTGGCTTTTCAAACCCCACTTTCCCGACCTTGGGTCACATCTTATTTGTAGGAGTAAGGTAAAACTGGCCTTGTGCCTAACTCCTGGAGAGGAGTAAATAAATACTCTTTTTTGTGTTTGTTTATCATATAACATTCTTCTCGCTCTCGCACACATTTGAATACTACTTAAAACTGTTTTCTTTAAAATAATTCTATAAAACTGGCCGTTTCCAAAATCATCCTCACAAAAAATAATACCCTAAAAAGAGTCCCTTTAAACGTATACGTAAACATATCGCATTACCGTTTTTTTATCAATATCCCATTGTAGGTTTATTTTTGAGCGAAGAATATAACCTTTATACAGCTTTTGATGCATGGCTTGTGTGTTTTCGATCAAGTATTTGGGAAATAAATATATAGGTTTAGGGATACATACCATCCTATACTCTCTCTTTCTTCTCTTCATGACGCTTTCTATTTCTCTCTCTCTCTCTCTCTCTATTATTATCTAAGTCATTCTAAACTTCTCGTCATTAGCCATTCAATTACGGCATTCGCTTTTTTGACGTCATCAATTACTTCATGGCCATGAGTAAGTTAGTTGTTTTTTATCGGCACACCCACTTTGTTTTATGTATGCATGCTTTTTTTGCGCATACGAACTCGGACATTTTCGTATTAAATAGAAAATCAAGGTTTGAGATATCATATTACTTATATTTCTACATCTATATACATATATGTATATATATATATATATATATATATATATATATATATATATGTATATATGTATATATATATGTATACGTATATATATAAATACATATATATATATATGTAGATACTTAAGTACATCTAATGTGCCGCTTGTAAATGCATTAGGAATAACTTTTTCTCATCTTCTTTTTATCGTTACTCCGATGGATACATCTTACATCATAATTCACTTATAGCGGCCATGTTCTTCCAAATTCATTCTTTGCATCATTCATTTCCACCGGAAACATATATCACCGAACCCAAAATAAGCAAGAATAAGCAAATGCATACATATAAATAAGTAAGTAAATGTGAGCGTGCAATCTTCATCACCTGATACATCGAACGAGGGTAGGGTCTGCGAAATCAACTTACGTACGCGAATACAATTCTAAAATTGACGCGATGAATAAGTGTTTGTGTGATGCACATACATAGGTTTGTTTATCTTGTTTGATTATTTGTTAACGTATGTCTACGCCATCAAATCGTAATACGCATCTACTGCAAAAAAACAGACTGGTTGCATCTTTCTATACTAAAGAACACGCATTTATATTTTAATCTATTAGTATACAGACGCTTAGTCAAACAACATTGGTTTCCTAAAGGCTTTTTTGTTTCTCGCTATATATATATATACCACAGAAAACACAGTAAATCTTACTTACTTATGGTAAATAATATATATATATATATATATATATATATATATATATATATATATATATATATATATACAGGGTGATTCATAAGTCACTTCACTTAGCTACTTAAAATGATTACCATATGAAGCACAAACATACTATGAAGTTTTGATAATCGTTATCTTACTCTCTAATTACTGCCATTTATAATTTTTAATTTGTTCCTTTATATATTTGTTTCTATATATATTTATTTCATAAACGATCAAATATGCTACAAAGAGTCGTAAATTCCTTGCAAAAAAGAATTGAGCTATGCATGCAGAAGAAAGGTGGAAATTTTGAAATTTTGCTGTAATTTTAAACTCCCATAAATGAATTGGTTGAATAAACTTTCTGTTCTGTATTACCGTATTTTTTAAATTTAGAATAAAAAAAAATAGCTAAGTGACTTATTAATCACCCTATATATATATATATATATATATATATATATATATATATATATATATATATATATGTATATATATATATATATATATATATATATATATATATATATATATATATATATATATATATATATATATTAGTAGTAAGTTTTTGAAAGGCTGTGGGCAATGCAAATTCCGGGTAAGATGGAAGTTGTAAGGAATAAAAACAATAAGAATAAATCGAATACGAAATATGACTTACTATTTATTTTTCCTTTTTTTTCTAAAATCTTACATAACAGCAAGAGTGTTTTTAGCTGTTCGTGTGATGTCCGAGTGATTAAAAATCACTATTTGATATTTCAGGAAAAGACATTCCTTTTGTCAAAAATAATTAAACCAGAAGAAATTTTCTTATTCTGATTTAATTATATTGTATTCGATTTATTGTTATTAATATACTTTTTGTTCCTTACAACTTGCATCTTACCCGGAATTTGCATTGCCCACAGTTTTTCAAAAACTTACTACTACTATACCCAGAAATGCTTCAAGCAAACTACCATTCTCTACTATATATATATATATATATATATATATATATATATATACGTGTGTGTGTGTCTGTCTGTGTGTATAACTATTAGAATACTTTCTCGGCCTTTGGCTGGGATCAAAATGTAGTATCTGTTCCGATGGATACTGCCCCCCATATACGGGTATGGTCTTTCCCTTTGGGGCTTGATTTACGCCGGTCTATGGGTTTGTCCTGTGTCGTTCTAGGAGGTCCATCCTCTCAGGCTTTGCCTTCTCACCCTTTGAGAAAGGTTTTGTTAATTGCTAATCGCCTGAGGCGCACCTACCGGAGAATGCCGACGGGACTGTCCAGGTAAATTTTAAAGGTAACAGGTTCTCTTCCTCTAGAGTGCTGACTTATCAAATCTCACTTTCCGACCTTGTGTCAAATTTTACTTAGTGGGGGGTAGATAAATACCGCTATGAGAATACAAAAGCTGAATCAATGAATCTGTTGCAAACTTTGAGTACTATCGACACTCTTGT
>OY744553.1:31271091-31286091 GCA_963556195.1 Sepiola atlantica
TTTCCCACATCTTTACGATTTGGTTGGACAAACACAACTATCCGTATGCACATCTATTCTACAGTCGACACTGACCGTAATGAATGAATAATCAGCACATAAGAAACACTATTTCGGCACAGGATACAACACATTTCCAGCCACATACATACATATATAAACAAGGAAAGTTTGAATTACATAGTGGTGAGTTTCAATTACACTATCTTCGAGTGTTGTCGGTCTCTCTGTACAAGGGTCTGTAAGGATAACCTTACATGAGGATACTTTACCCTACAATAAACAATGACCAAATATACAAAATAACATAGTATTTGAAACCCAAATAAAATGTTCTCGACACAGCTATAAACTGACCTATACAAGGAATGCTGCATCCTCTCCAAATAATTATTTTCTCATGTAACAGAACTTAGCTGGATACTCCGACAGACTCGATGAATTATTGTCCTAGAATCAAGTAAGACTAGGAGACCACAAGTAAGATATACTATACCATAGTTAATTGGTCAATAAGGGAGAGAGAAAAGTAATGTTATTAACTCATTTACTAACTAAACGTTTGACAAGTAAATGGCCACTTTAATGGAATATTCGAAACGTTATGTATCTCATTGAGAGAGCAAGTGTTATCCACAGGAAGGGTTCCTTGATTTCTGAGAACTTCAACTGAAGTTAAATGAAACACAAAGTAAAATAATGTTAAAAATGCGAAACGCAGAGCTAGGGTCTGATTGTTTGAATCAGTGTAAAGTGAGTGTTCAAACTAAGTTAAATGTTTATAAAGAAAATACAAGATACAAACTTGTATTTCTGTTCGCAATATAACCATCTCTCAATTTATCTTTCTTTTTATCGCTTTTACCATGCCTATATAGGTAAATCAGAATTAATACACGTGGGGAATTTCATTTTTAATTATAATAGACTATCAAAATTTTCGTTTTTACAGTTAGTTTTATCACATTTTTTCATGGAAATAGCTCCAGACAAGGCATGACACCACTTGATGTAAAGGATCTAATAATACAACTTCAATGTCAAACATTGCCAACAATAAGTTTTACAGAGATTAATTCCGACCCATAAAACAACAATTCATGTTCCTTTGTCAGAAACATCGATCATGGAATGTGAGGACTACATGACAAAATAAAAGAAGCGAGAGTTAAATAAAAAGTTAATTTTCTACTCTTTGCCTCTAGATAAACACACTCACAGAGTGACAAAAGAGATGAGAAGAGTGGATGGAGGTAAATATGGAAGTTAATGTGACGGAAATTGTATGAATAATAGCACATATAGTGAGAGAGTGTGAATTAAATAGACTGACACAATAAAAGTTGCGGGACTGCATACTAATTTATAGATATTAGAATGAATGTACACGTTGGCAAAGTGTTAGATTCAATGAATCATCGAAAGGTGAGTTTGCGGAGCCATTTAATCTAAACAGATGAAACACATTTTTCATTAAACATTTTCAACGCTAGCTGCAGAATACGCACTAAGATAGCTGAGTGTCCTCATAAGCCTTACGATCTTGAGCCAAGGTGTTTATTTGGTTTATGTTCATGCTCGTTCATTCAAAGATAGTGTCTATCCATCTTTTCTCTTCTGTACCTTTCGACCGGGTTCCTTGTATGATGCCTTAAACGCATATTTTGCATAGTCCCACACTGGAATGCTTAACGGCACCAAACAATCTCAAGACTTTACATTTGATGACGTAGGATATTGATGGGATGCCATTAAGTTTTTGCAACTCTGCAATACTGATGTGATCAAATAGTTTATGATCAGTAATTAAGCGCATGATATGGCTTTGTAAATTTTCTACTTCCTGAAATAATTTTACAATCCAGTTAATACATTCAAGTCTGTATAAGACTACAGGAAGAACATATGCGTAATAGATTTTCGATTTTATTTTGTGTGACATGCGTTTAGAAGTGAGGGTGTTTGTTTCTTTTGTAGGCGGCTTTACCTTAGCAGATTCTGTGATTTACAGCTGTCTGCTAGTTTATATAAACATATAAAAAGACAACATCTCAATTAAGTCACTTCATGTTTGCTATATTTTCTCGATCTCTCTGTCTTTCTGGCTGTCGAACTCAGCAACGACTTACTTCTTCTTATTATTCCTAGGTCATCGTTTAATTGATGGTGAAACATTTATAAATTTCGAGCGCCTGTATTTTAACTCAACTATTGAGATCAGAAGGAGGTGACGGTGGCTAATTGGTTAACGACACAGACTGAATACCGGAGTGTGTCCAGTTCTTTCCACAGAAACCCTGTCACTAAGGATATTGGAAACCTTCACGTGGCTCTTTCTGTAAATACTCGATATCTTTCTAGAAATAATTCTAATAAAAAATATATGGGGGTAACATATGTCAAGAAAAGACTCATCTGATTCATACGAAATAAATGAATGAATTGAGATCAACATCCCGAGAAGTCAGTGTCTTTCTGCCGAATAGCTTTTATTGTATTATGAGGTATCTCAGCTTGTCTCTTAACCATGTATGTGTATGTTTCCTCATGTCGATCATGTCGAGATACATGTCAAGCCAACGCCAAATACATGGTCTAATTATAATAAAACATACGAGTTATATCTTCAGCTGTTATTTCCTCTATTCCATATCAGTCTTCTTTATTTATTACCTTTTATTATTAATACGTAAAGTGAATGTAAGGGAGTTACAGCAGCGAGAATGATAGCAACAAATATACAAAATAGGAGCAAGAAGTCAGACAAGATTCAATGCGAGTGGTTATAGAGTGGTATGCAAAAAGTTAGTAAAATATGGGTAACTTAGAGACTTTATTGCAAATTAAAGCTGATTATGAAAATTAAAATGTATTCTAACACATACGTGTTTCTAAATGTAAAATATATGTAAGCAGGTAGATAGATACATGTAAATATATGATAGATTTAACTTTCATTCAAATGGATGTATATTTTATCAAATGCTATAAGTGTGAATATGTATCATTGCTATACATACACTAGTGGTACATGTATACATACTTCAATGCAAATGTCTTAATGTGTGCGTTGACTCAGATATGCTAAGTGAGGGATCCAATCTTTTGAACTTACTCTGAATATAGAAACATGACGTCAACATATGCCATGCACATGTGATTTCTTGTAGCCTTTTAATCTTCAATTACGTAAACATTTCCACAATTAACCGTTAGATAATCCTGATCCTTAACGAGATCTGATATGACGATGTTAAACATCTTGCGAAAGTATTTCATGGAGTTTGTGGAACAGTTATAAGTTACTGTTTAGTTGAAGTTAAGACTTAGTTATAATTGTATCACTCCTTATATCAAGTGGTTTCATGCCTTGCTGGAGCGATTTCCATAAAAAATAGCTAAACCATTTTACAAATTCATGTTGTACAGAACAAACCATTGATATAATATGGCATAAAGGATGTTTGGTTTGTGAACATAAGGTAAACCGTACATGCTAGACCTTTGAAAGCCGACAAGTTGAAATCTCTTGTAGATCTCCATTAATATAAACTTTATGTTGTAACAATTGAATATTAATTAATTATTAAATGTAAATATCTTGAAAATGAAAAAAGTTAAAAAATATTTTGAGAAACATTAAAGGGAAAATGTTTCAATATAAGTCTTGAAACAGATCATACACGATTCAAACTATGGTGTATGTGTATATCATATGAATGATCTAACCTCTTTAAACGGTCCAAATAAAGAAGCTGAACCATGTTCTATGTTTTTCCGACATTTTGGGTGATATAAGGAATAGTATTTAATGGTCAGAAATAATCCGGTCATTTGGGCCTGAATGATACTTGACAATTACTCAAAGAACAATACAATAATGTATACATTCATGCCTCAAAAACGCACACGGCTTCCTGTATGTGACTTCTAATGGTTCAGAGGAAATAGACGTTGGAAGTCGAAAGTATGAATGGATGTTTTATTTCCTTTGATTAAATAACCTTACTTATTATTACTGTTACTTACTTGTTATTATCCAATACGTTTCACACTTTGGAGATATAATGAACATAGTTTAAGATAACAACACTTCAAATGGTACATTCGAATTCGACGTTGAAGTCGAAACTATAACTGCTTTATCTCCATGCCAAAAAGTATCACAATGGCTTAACTCACCTTACTTTACTTTTTATCATCGAATGCGTTACACACTTTGGAGATATAATGAACATAGTTAAAGATAACAACACTTCAAATGGTTCATTCGAATTCGACGTTGAAGTCGAAACTATAACTGCTTTATTGCCATGCCAAAAAGTATCACAATGGCGTTAATCACCTGACTTTACTTGTATCATCCAATACGTTTCACACTTTTTAAATATAATGAAAATGGTTAAAGATGACAACACTTAATGAATTTTCTGGTTGAGTGTAATAAAACTATCAGAGTTCGATTTAAGTAATTTTGCAGTAACAAAATGTATTTTCTGCCAAATTACATGCATGTAGTTAGTTAGAATAGCAGAAAACTATTGCCCTAATTCCCTTAACTGCATGTTAAAGTTCGTTAATAATTCAGGACAAATATGCATATGTCTTTTTACTTGATATTATAAGAGTCCGATCCCACTAAATATTTGGATTATATAAACATTGGGGTGAGAAATTCCAAATTCTAAACCAGCAAACAATCTGTTTCAGTGTTGTAAAGAGCATAACAACTAATTAAAACTGTATTTATCGAGAAAAAATGTCTTAGTGACAATGTTTTTACTGTCATTTAAAAACATATTTCGCCTATAAATATCGATGTCAGCGTAATCTATTTTTTTACTCATTTAGCATCCGATTTTCTTAGTTTTTAATTCATAATTTTGCCATTCCACTAGAACTTATATGTCATTATTACTGTCGTAATATATATATATATATATATATATATATATATATATATATATATACTACGAGTTTAATAATGCCATTTTTTTATAAAGTACTTATGTGTTCGTAATTTAATAATAATTGATACTTATCGCTATGAATTAATAAATTCGGATCATTTTTCATGATACTAAAACTGGATTAATTTAAAAAGTTAAAAAAAATATTAGTTGTTCGGGCATCTGTACAAGGCTGTCTAATACAGTTAATAGGCTCAATTAACTATAAACAGTATTTCCACTATACACGCCGGTTAGGGGCGTACCCTCATAGAAACCTTAAATAAATTTATGAGCTATGACTCCACTGATTAATTTAAATCAAGCACATAAGACTAGTACTTGTTATTACATCTACTATTTTTCTTATATACTTATTCGTAATATTTAAAAAAACAAAACTTTTTTCAGTCTGTTTAAAAACAATGAAATATGCTTCCACCATGAATATTTAATTGTATACAAGGAGATCATACTTAAATAATACTGGCGTAGTTACGGCTCTTATATTTGAGAATATGCACACATTTATTTATTAATTTGTTTAACTCTTGGGCCTTGTTTATTCTAAAATTTCATTTTGCAACTTACTTTTATTTTTGCTTTTCAGTGCAGTTTCCAGAAATACGACCAACAATTTATATCAGTGACGTACACATGACGTCAGCATTACGTATGTACGAACATGAACAGAAATAGAAGAACGAATGTACGCGTTTCCATATGATACCGAAGTCAACACTATTTTATTTTGTTATTTTATGTCAAATTAAATTACTTACAATACGGACGTTTCTCAGATTATAAACGTTGGCACCTCATGCCTGTATTATTTCCTTTTTCTTATTGCTGCTAAAAAATAGCTGTCAATGTTATATAATCTTTCACAACCAGTAGAAAGTTATAGACTTTTTTGCAGGGAAAAGGGCCTAGTTAGTTACCCAATGTTGGTATTTATGTGTTGAAAATGACTTCATTTCTTATCTTAACTGAGCGATGTTTTTATAATAAATTTAAGATATTTAAACCAACAATTTTCTTAATACAAATTATTAAATACTAGATAATCGGACTTGCCTGGACAGTAAAGTAAAACGTACTTTTAACAATTATGTATTATAAATAAAATATGGCCGATTGACTACGAACAAATCTATGTTTTATTTAATGACCAGGGCTGAATGTAAGATGCATGATGAATATTGTGTATGTATTTTGATCAAGGTTTCTTTCCCCGAAGGGATCCACGTTTTTTTGATGAGCTGCATGAATCAAATATATTCGTTATTACATGTTTATTGCCGGTTGTTGGTCTATGCGTGAAACGATCGTCAAGTTGCACTGAATTGAAAGTGTTGGTCAGTGGAATTTAGCATGCCCTTGCGTGGTTATATGTGTGTTTAATGTAATTAAATTTTTGTCATGGTATAATGTGTTGCTGTTTTTCATAATACTACTATTTATAGTATTACCTTCGTAAGAGATAAAGATTAATGCAGAATATTTCATTATTAGCCGCCCATAAATTTATAGGACACATTTTCTGTTGATTATATATATATATATATATATATATATATATATATATATATATTCGAGTAAATTTAAACAAACATACATAACACTCTTATCTAATAACGCGTCCAAACGAGAGTGACACCTGACTTCAAATTTCCGAAACATATGTCAACAGAAGCTGAACAGAGCCGGATGGCTAAGTCCTTCGGTGCTTGAAACCCACGGTACGAATGTTATACTTACTTTTCTGTACCAACATATATTATATATATATATATATATATATATATATTAATTGCATACGCACGTAAAAGTAGTCTATGGTTTATGGCTATGAACTGTCACATATATATATATATATATATATATATATATATATATATATATATATATATAAACATGAAAAAGGAAGGACCTAAATGAGTCATATATTCTACAATGTTTCATAATTATTTCAAATTCGATAATGGTTTGTTTAAAAAAAGAAAAAAACATAATTCTACTTGATAAACGCATAAGACAGTTTGAATTATAACGGCGATTGTTTGAAAACATACATTGTTTTCACGTTAAAAATATTCATATATGTACATTTTATATACTTATATATATATATATATATATATATAAATATATATATATATATATATGTATATACATTTATATACATATGTATATACATTTATATATATATATGTATATACATTTATATATATGTATGTATATACATTTATATATATACATATATATATATACATTTATATATATATACATTTATATATATATATATGTATATACATTTATACATATATATATATATATATATTTTATATATATAATGATTTTTAAATTGTAGACAAGTTTCATAATTACTCTGACATTTTCTAAATTTATATTGAAAAAAGTGTACTGAAATGAACCGAAGAAGCATTACTCTGGAAACTTGTTAAATTACTTTTTTTAACATCGAGGTTTTAATTCAATTAACACCACGGTTGGACGGTGAAAGAATCACATATTAAACTAAGATTTTCGCTGATGCAGTAATGGAGAATTGATAATGGGGCATTCACACAGAATTCTGAATTAGTCTAGGCTCACGTGTCTGTTATAGAAATTAAGTCAAAATAGGAAAAATATTGATGATAAACAACGTGATTGACAGGAGGACACCCGGTGATGTTGAAAAAATATGAATTGAACCACTTTTAGTCAGTGGCTTGAACACATCAATGCGTGAAAAGACACGTTCATACTTACAGACACTAAACACATTTAGTTCTATTATATTAACGCTATGCTGCACCCCTGTGCTTGTTATACAAATACTTCCAAAGAATATTCTTCGACGAACTTACTGCACCCGTTACCTTTCATCGTTACTACCTTCGATAAATCCGATTCGCGGCTAAATTTCACCCTATTCGCTATGAAGGCAACCATATATAAGAAAACATTCTAATCGATTAGCTTCTTTCCTAAAATCGCAACCACCTTATTTCATCGACTGCAACAACATGCAGAAATATAAATACAATGTGAACACACATCATTCTATACTATTCTATAATCAGGTCCTCAGTCACAACAATCTCTAAGGTCTATCCTAGCGTTTCTCCTTGGAATGCTTTGCTTGTGAATCCCCTGTTTACTCACTGTTTACCCGATAGTACAAACATGCAGAAATTAAAATGTAATATTTATAAACATTTTGATGCAAAACTTCTTACTTAAAACTGGTAACTAATCACAATGTCTTAGTGAAAATATGTCTTGTTTAAGGTGAATACAAGTTTGGAAAAAGTTTAAAATTATATTGAAAACTATTGAAGTAAATACAAATACATATGCTTATATGCAGGTTGATTCATAAGCCACTTAACTTAGCTATTTAAAATGATTACCATATGAAGCACAAACATACTATGCACTTTTGATAATTGTTATCTTACACTCTAATTACTGCTATTTGTTATTTTAAATTTGTTCGTTTATATACTTCTTTCTATATATACAGGGTGTTTCAAAAGTCTTGGGAACATTACAAATGCGTTATACAACGTTATGCTCCCAAGACTTTTGAAACACCCTGTATATTTATTTCATAATCAATCAAATATTCCACAAAAGAGTCGTAAATTCCTTGCAAAAAATAATGGAGCTATGCATGCAGAACGAAAGTGGACATTTTGAAAATTTACTGTAATTTAAAACTCCCATAAATGAATTTGTTGAATAATCTTTCTGTTTTTTATTACCGTATTTTTTAACTTTAGAATTTGAAAAATAAATAGCTAAGTGACTTATGAATCACCCTGTATATTTCATATTGTACTAACCAGTTTAACCAGGTCGCCATTGCTTAAAAAAGTTTGTTACTTGAAAAAAGTTAAACATTGATGTACAATAAGCATTTCTATAAGAAACCTGGTTGTAAACACGAAACAAAATAATTCTCATTTATTCATATACATAGATACACATTTACATTTCGGTAATTTCGATACAAATGTATTCATCTTTTAAATGTGACCGTACAGAAAGAAAGAAAAGAAGAAATAAATATAGCTTTTCAATTGCAATTTAGGAAAATATTGTAACTTATTGAAAACCATTTGAAGACAAATGCTAAATATTTGTTCCAGTACATGAAACAATTCTGAGAAACATAACTATTTCTTATATCAAAATGAAAACAATCATCTTATATAAATATGGATTTGATCCGTCCGTCAGTCATAATTTTTTCAACCTATTTAATAATACACTGGGAAATAATTTTGTTGGTATGATATCATCGTCCCAGCAATTATCTCCTATTTTGGGAGGATAGGATAATGTTCCTGTGTGTTAGGGGGGCAATATATATATATATATATATATATATATATATATATATATATATATATATATATATATATATATATATATATATGTATATATATGTATATATATATATATATATATAAAATATTTGTTATTGTTTATATCTATGGACGTATACGTTTCGTCTTTTTTCAATCAAGACTCATCAGCATAGAAGTACGACTATTCATCACCGGTCACACGATTCGAAACCCTGGACTACAAGTATTTTCCAACTCCCGTCCAACGTCGCTAACCGCTAGGCCAGTTCTGAACAGCTTATAAACAATGATAATTTTAACACGTTAACAGCGGCGAAGCGACGAGGCGTTCAAACTTCTATAAGTGAAGGAACGATGCATTTAAAGCAAGTGACGCTACGCTGTGTTACTACTACCATTTTACGGTGCTCTACTTTTTAACGAGGAGCTTCAAATATAAAATATTTGTTATTGTTTATATCTATGGACGTATACGTTTCGTCTTTTTTCAAACAAGACTCATCAGCATAGAAGTACGACTATTCATCACACGATTCGAAACCCTGGACTACAAGTATTTTCCAACTCCCGTCCAACGTCGCTAACCGCTAGGCCAGTTCTGAACAGCTTATAAACAATGATAATTTTAACACGTTAACAGCGGCGAAGCGACGAGGCGTTCAAACTTCTATAAGTGAAGGAACGATGCATTTAAAGCAAGTGACGCTACGCTGTGTTACTACTACCATTTTACGGTGCTCTACTTTTTAACGAGGAGCTTCAAATATAAAATATTTGTTATTGTTTATATCTATGGACGTATACGTTTCGTCTTTTTTCAATCAAGACTCATCAGCATAGAAGTACGACTATTCATCACCGGTCACACGATTCGAAACCCTGGACTACAAGTATTTTCCAACTCCCGTCCAACGTCGCTAACCGCTAGGCCAGTTCTGAACAGCTTATAAACAATGATAATTTTAACACGTTAACAGCGGCGAAGCGACGAGGCGTTCAAACTTCTATAAGTGAAGGAACGATGCATTTAAAGCAAGTGACGCTACGCTGTGTTACTACTACCATTTTACGGTGCTCTACTTTTTAACGAGGAGCTTCAAATATAAAATATTTGTTATTGTTTATATCTATGGACGTATATGTTTCGTCTTTTTTCAATCAAGACTCATCAGCATAGAACTACGACTATTCATCACCGGTCACACGATTCGAAACCCTGGACTACAAGTATTTTCCAACTCCCGTCCAACGTCGCTAACCGCTAGGCCAGTTCTGAACAGCTTATAAACAATGATAATTTTAACACGTTAACAGCGGCGAAGCGACGAGGCGTTCAAACTTCTATAAGTGAAGGAACGATGCATTTAAAGCAAGTGACGCTACGCTGTGTTACTACTACCATTTTACGGTGCTCTACTTTTTAACGAGGAGCTTCAAATATAAAATATTTGTTATTGTTTATATCTATGGACGTATACGTTTCGTCTTTTTTCAATCAAGACTCATCAGCATAGAAGTACGACTATTCATCACCGGTCACACGATTCGAAACCCTGGACTACAAGTATTTTCCAACTCCCGTCCAACGTCGCTAACCGCTAGGCCAGTTCTGAACAGCTTATAAACAATGATAATTTTAACACGTTAACAGCGGCGAAGCGACGAGGCGTTCAAACTTCTATAAGTGAAGGAACGATGCATTTAAAGCAAGTGACGCTACGCTGTGTTACTACTACCATTTTACGGTGCTCTACTTTTTAACGAGGAGCTTCAAATATAAAATATTTGTTATTGTTTATATCTATGGACGTATACGTTTCGTCTTTTTTCAATCAAGACTCATCAGCATAGAAGTACGACTATTCATCACCGGTCACACGATTCGAAACCCTGGACTACAAGTATTTTCCAACTCCCGTCCAACGTCGCTAACCGCTAGGCCAGTTCTGAACAGCTTATAAACAATGATAATTTTAACACGTTAACAGCGGCGAAGCGACAGGCGTTCAAACTTCTATAAGTGAAGGAACGATGCATTTAAAGCAAGTGACGCTACGCTGTGTTACTACTACCATTTTACGGTGCTCTACTTTTTAACGAGGAGCTTCAAATATAAAATATTTGTTATTGTTTATATCTATGGACGTATACGTTTCGTCTTTTTTCAAACAAGACTCATCAGCATAGAAGTACGACTATTCATCACACGATTCGAAACCCTGGACTACAAGTATTTTCCAACTCCCGTCCAACGTCGCTAACCGCTAGGCCAGTTCTGAACAGCTTATAAACAATGATAATTTTAACACGTTAACAGCGGCGAAGCGACGAGGCGTTCAAACTTCTATAAGTGAAGGAACGATGCATTTAAAGCAAGTGACGCTACGCTGTGTTACTACTACCATTTTACGGTGCTCTACTTTTTAACGAGGAGCTTCAAATATAAAATATTTGTTATTGTTTATATCTATGGACGTATACGTTTCGTCTTTTTTCAATCAAGACTCATCAGCATAGAAGTACGACTATTCATCACCGGTCACACGATTCGAAACCCTGGACTACAAGTATTTTCCAACTCCCGTCCAACGTCGCTAACCGCTAGGCCAGTTCTGAACAGCTTATAAACAATGATAATTTTAACACGTTAACAGCGGCGAAGCGACGAGGCGTTCAAACTTCTATAAGTGAAGGAACGATGCATTTAAAACAAGTGACGCTACGCTGTGTTACTACTACCATTTTACGGTGCTCTACTTTTTAACGAGGAGCTTCAAATATAAAATATTTGTTATTGTTTATATCTATGGACGTATACGTTTCGTCTTTTTTCAATCAAGACTCATCAGCATAGAAGTACGACTATTCATCACCGGTCACACGATTCGAAACCCTGGACTACAAGTATTTTCCAACTCCCGTCCAACGTCGCTAACCGCTAGGCCAGTTCTGAACAGCTTATAAACAATGATAATTTTAACACGTTAACAGCGGCGAAGCGACGAGGCGTTCAAACTTCTATAAGTGAAGGAACGATGCATTTAAAGCAAGTGACGCTACGCTGTGTTACTACTACCATTTTACGGTGCTCTACTTTTTAACGAGGAGCTTCAAATATATGAAAAAGGAAAACCAAAAAATGGATGTTATTTATGTGTACATCAACGTTTCGTCTTTATTTATAAGACTTCATCAGGATGATATAATAGAGAAAAAATGTCATGCAAGTGCAGATACAGTAGTCCTTGCTCACCCCATCCCTCCATTTTTTCCCCACTCACTCTTTTCAACATTCATTTCTATTTCTCCAACAAATACAGACGTCCACCCAGCAGCGGCCACTATTTCATTCTATTTTTCCTCCCAATATGTCTACCCTACATGTATCTGCACTTGCATGACATTTTTACTCTATTTTATCATCCTGATGAAGTCTTATAAATAAAGACGAAACGTTGATGTACACATAAATAACATCCATTTTTTGGTTTTCCTCTTGCATTTTCCCATCACGTCGGATTACTTTCATCCTTCTCTTCCCATATATATATATATATATAGTACGTTCATAATGGTATAATTTCCCCGCCCTAGCAAATATATGCCACAGAACAGTTTAATTTTGAAATATATATATGTGTGTGTATTAACATCACATAACTGCCCCCCTCTGATTTAAGACCACTTCTTGTTAATAACACTAAGATTATGCATTCCGAAACCAATTTAAAAAATAGAAAATACACAACAACCTAAAATTAATAACATCATTTATGCAACCAGTGGTAACATTTTAAAATGGATAACATTATGGAATTGTATTCTGTTATACAATCCAGCGTTGCTGAATTACAATCGTCAACGACTTCCTGTAAAAATGCGTAAACGTTGTCTGCGCGTTTCTCTGATGCCTTTTTAAAAATCGTCTTATTACTCCAGCTTTTTTGTTCATTTGCTCTTGACACTTAAGGATGATTCGACGAAGAATCGAAAACGCTTCAAAAGGTATTTATTTTACCTATGCCTTCTTAAATTTAACAATAGATGCTTTAAAAAAAATATATGAACCTTAAAACACTTATACAAATAACGTGCTGCATTCACGTTCTTCATATTTGATGGTGGGAAAAAACAACTTGCCCATTTGGCCCGGCTGTAATAACAACAAGCCGGTAAAGAGATAACAAATACAAATCCGATGACATCAGGATATATTACACACCGAGGATGCCAGGTTTTGGCGAAATATCTGTATCACTTTAAACTAACAAAAAAAAAATGCTAGTTTTAATAAAAAAAGAAAAAAAAATCGATTTCGATTTATTATTTTTCTTTTTTATAAAAAAAATTGATATCGCATCTTAATGCTTCAAAAGGTATTTATTTTACCTATTCCTTCTTAGATTTAACAATAGATGATTTAAAAAAAATATGAACCTTAAAACACTTTATATATATATATATATATATATATATATATATATATATATATATATATTTCTCCTTTTGGTTCATATAACTTTAGTCGAAGTTCCAAGAAATCAATGAGCGCCTTCTGAGGGCTAACACTTAGTCTTCATATGAGATACATAATAGATATTCTACTATTCTATTAATGTTTTCTTTACTTGTTAAACGTTGAGTTGGTAAAAAGTTACAAATATAAAATGTTTCATTCTTAATTGGAAAGCTAACAGAGTGATGCTATATATTACTTGTGGTGTTGAGACTTACGTGATTCCAGGAAAAAAAATAATCTAGTCTGGTGTATTGCTGATACTAGAGAAAACCTCACTTGGAGACGGTGCACCATACACCGTATAAGACAGTGTTCGTTATGCCACACCGATTAAATCTCATACAGCTTAGAACTCTGTGTAATTTTGTAATATTTAGTCAGGGTTAACTTGTAGGAGCAAGTATTTTCATGCCCAGTTCTCCTGACAAACCCCTGTATAGAGAGACCTTAGACACTCGAAGTAAGTGTCTAGTAGGCATCCAAGTTTTCTCCCGTATATATACATATATATATATATATATATATATATATATATATATATATATATATATATATATATATATATATGCATGTATTAAACATATATATATATATATATATATATATATATATGCATGTATTAAATATATATATATATATATGCATGTATTAAATATATATATATATATATATATATATATATATATTTACAAATATGTAAATATATAAACATATATAGAGAGATATCCAATAAACTAGGTACTCGTGCTTTCTGGAAAATCTACAATTGTGTGTATAAACAATGGGCAATCAACAATTCCCCGCTATCAATTCACAACGATATTGTTTGCACGGCAAGTGATGAGGCTGAACTACTGGCCAAGCTTTTTGCCTTAAACTCCACTTTGGACTCGCCCCCCCCCCCCCGAAATTCGCATTGCGGACTGAAGCCACACTTGAGAACTTGTCATCAACCCATCTCAGGTCAAAGTCATCATAAAAAATATTGACACCTCCAAAGCCTGTGGGCCTTTTCTTATACTAGTAATTTCAATAAAGAAATGGTCTGCTGATCTGGCCCCTGTCTTCTCCAAACTATACAATAAATACCTTGCTGAATCTTGTTTCCCTGATAGTTGGAAAATTGTCTATGTGGTACCATTATTCA
>OY744553.1:31291091-31306091 GCA_963556195.1 Sepiola atlantica
GCCCATTATCTCTATTATATAAATTCTGGTATGTGTATATGTTTATATATTCCTATGTATAGGATTCACGCCTTAACGTACTAACCAATAGTGAGTGACGGTAGCTAAGCTGTTAACGACACGGACTGGCAACCTGTTCCTTCCACAGAAACACTTTCATTTAGGATGTTGACAACTTTCACGTGATCCCTCTAGTAAATATCTGATATATTTCTAGACACATTTATAATTAGAATCATATCGAAGGAAAAGAATGTCAACAATAAAATGATCTGATTCATACAAAATGAATGAATGAATGTCTAACGAATCATTATGACTTTTAGAACACAGCTACTAGGCAGATGCGTATGTAATGCACGCTATATTTATTGAAATAGTTTGTTATACAAAGGAGACTAAAACGTGTTAGAACACTTCCTGCCACGTCACATATCTCTGATTTTATATAAAATATTTAAGGTATGCAATATACATCAATAAATATGTATTAATAATATGGTCACAACCTTTAATTTAAAAATTAAAATATTTCAGATTTGCATTAAATTTGATTAAACACTCATTTTAACAGAATTTCAAATTATTCTTAAGATCTCTGTAAGTCTTAAGACCTTTTCTAAAATAAATATCACTTGATGGGTTTGTATCATTAGAATAAGGATTCTAAACATATCATTTAGTTTGGTAGTTTGGTAGTTTTGTTTTAAGGCATATCAACCCTTTTTGGGTTATTTAATGCCGAATCTGGTCTTGTTTTCTTCTCTTTTTTGTTTCTTTCCCCTTTTAATATCTGTTTCTATTTAACCCATAGTTGGGACCCTAACAGGTACTACCGCTCCGGGTCAGGGTGGACCTTGGAGCAATGGTAGTTAAGAGGAGGCTCCACATTCCCCAAAGTCCGTAAGCCGGATCTCACCATCGGATGTAGTTTAAGGTCATATCCAGGACCGGGAGTAGGGTAGGAAAAATAAAAATAAAAAAGGGGAGGGAGAAAGGGAGAGGGGCTGTTGTTTTTGTTTTTGGTCTTGTAGAACATAATTAAGTTTTACAAAAAAAAACAACAAAAAAAAACAAAAAAAAAAAAACGTCAATGTAGGTGAATTTCGTCTCAGGGAGCCACAGGGCAGCCTGATCTGGTATCACCAGTATCATTTAGTTGCATCATGTTTTTATTATAGTCTTTCTAATGTGACATGAAGTTGTTGCCAATCTGCTCCGCTCAGTAAGTTGTTACTACCCGTATGTTTCTAGTGATATATAAAATGCATTTAAATTATTTAATTTAATTCTCATCCTCCGCTGTGCAAATCTAAACGGTTTCATTTGGAGAAGGGGATATGTTTCTGAAATATTACGTCATACGGACCCTACAAAAAGCGGCACAGCTGGCAAGTAAGATTTTAATTATAATTATTTTAAAATATTATATTGATAATTAAAGGTAGAAAACTTAAAAACTAATTACACTTTCACTACGTATGTCTTCATTTTCTTTCAGTCCGTTTTTGTTACACTTCTGCATTTGTATCGCCTGCTATACATTATCTTTATAAAGTTAGAGTTAAGTCGAGCATAGTGTAATATAAACATGTCATGTTCAGATGCCTGTATCGTTAAACACGCAAGTCGAATGGACGCATCAATCGGCTTTTGCATATTTCATCCGTGTATAATCAAAGAGGACAACTACATCATACACCAGACAGAAAAGATGGACAAAAAGTAGATAAAGCAGGTAGATGAAAAGAGTTGTTGACGCGTGTAATCACAGTTGTCGTTCGTCTCTGTCTAATGGCGGCTAATAAAATAATATCAAAAATAACAAGAGAGGGTTTTGACATCCAGACTACAACAGTATAATTCAATTAAAATAACGTCTACTGAATGAAATGTCTGACTGTTTCGTTTATACTTCCTGTTAGATTGATATATGTTACCTTGGAAGAGTTTGTATTCTATAAATTGACTGAGGACATTACATATAACATTTGGTTAAATGTAGAGACACTTTTCTTTATTCTAATAGAAAGAATATTTAGATATTTCTCATATTTGTGTATATAAACTGTTTCCACACACACACACACACATTATATATATATATATATATATATATATATTATATATATATATATATATATATATATATATATATATATATATATATATATATATATTAAAAGGTGTACTAAAAGCGAACTTTTAGGAAAGGTAAAACCCTATTGTGAAGAGTATACAGCTCAATATCCAGGATAGAGCAGGTAGAAATGAAGGAGAATGGACTTTTTGGCAATCGGACACTTGCTTGCACCCTGGCACAGTTTTGCCCTGCGTTTCTTTCCCTACAACTTTTATTTTATTTTTTCAAATTTTAAATCTTGGCCATTGCCAACTTATCTATCCCAGCGACTTCCTCTGATGATAAGATTTTGATCTTTGAAAAGCCTGGCTTAAGGAAAATTTAACTTGAATAAATTGCCTTTTTGCGGAATATACCTTGCTTTGAACTTTTGAATTGAATTCTAATTTGGCTTTTGCTTTCTCTAATTCCTTTCCATTCTCCTTCATATATATATATTAATACATATATAAATTTATATATATATATATATATATATATATATATATATATATATATATTAGTATTTCATGTATCTACATACAATTTTATAAGGAGATATACTTTTTTATGTATCAATTTTCAGTATTTACTTCAACAGTGCTAGATACGTAAGTAGAGCTAGGTAGTAAGCTATGAAAATATATTTATAGCACTTAAGCTATACAGACGCTCCCGCGTTTCCACCCCGGGGGGAATGTTCAGGCTAAAATGTATATACGCCTGAAGATTACCCCGAGGAAAACGCGGTAGCCTCTGTTTAGCTTAATTGCTATGTATATATTTTCATAGCTTACTATATATATATATATATATATATATATATATATATATATATATATATATATATATATATATATATATATATATATATATATATATATGAACGGCATTCGTCAACTCTGGGATGTATGTGCGTTCGTGTCCATTTGGTGTGTTATGTATGGAAAAAAATGTTAAAAAATCTACATAAAATCTTAAAGTGTATTCTCATATAACATTGCCCGTAAGAGACAAAGGAGGTGTTTCCCGAACATCTAAGTGAAACCGTAATAGAGTTATGAGGGCTTAACCATCTTTAAACTTCAAATATATCCTAGTTACATTAAAGTTTACCTCTATCCAATATTATAAAGAAGACGATGGAAGTGTTATTAAATCTCTAACTTACACACTTTTACTGTGATATTCTATAGGCATGCCTATGGTTAGAGAAGAAGTATCCACGGAAACTGTAGTCTAAGCCCGAAAAATATAAACAAACTGATACGAAAAAAATATATATTTGTGCCTAAAGCAAATTGACAAATAAAGGTAAGTCCAGATTTACTACCGATTTTTTAAATGTATTGTTAATTGCGTATTAGTTTGAAAATTCGGCAATATAACTGTATGCGTTACATACCCACACACATATAGGGGCAGTTTGAATTACCTACTAGACATAAGTGTCTTCGGTCTCTCTGTACAAAGGTTCGTCCAGACAACCTGAAATCAGGATAACATAGTATTCACAGCACCAATAACACCATTTCAGCACGGCCATATACTTGGTCATACGAGGAATACTGCACCTTTTCCTGTTGGTGTTACCTCAAGAAGCTCCGCTTAGCTGGGTACTCTACCAGACTAGAGGTATTCTTGTCTAGGAATGTAGTAAGACCAAGCAAACAATACTCAAACATAGTTACATGATCCATTGGAGAGAAGATGATTCATGTTTTTATATTCTTTCCTAAATCAACGTTTCAGAAAAAAAGAACTTTAATAGACTATTCGAACATCTATATATCTCATACAGAGATCAAATATTAGAAGACAAGTCCAAGTCCGAAAGAAACGGTGGGCTAATCCTGCCTTGTGCCAGAAATGTAGTAGTATCTTTCTAAACACTTAATATATATTTTAATCTATAAATAATTTCACGTCTCTTTTTTTCGTTCTTCAATTTTGTCTACTATCTTTTTCAGTGTATCTCCTTCACCTGTTTCTTTTTTCAATATTTAAGACGATACACATATATTTGTTTTGCTTGTTGAAACATCTTTCTCAATTTCGAGAAAATAAATTTTGGAATTTCCATTTGTAAAGACAAAATTGTTTCTTCTTTATCTTCTTTTCTTTATGTTTACATTTGAAAGATCTATAAATGTCTGTTAAAATTATAAAAATAGTAATATGTATATACATAAATACATTAAGAACCATTCATTTCGTGTTAACGAGAAGGTTATGCATGAAGTGTGTATTAGTTAATATTAATAAGTTACTTCCTTCAAGTATAGCAACTATCAAAGCGATAGAGAGCCGGCAGCGCCAACTAATAGATACATAACTAGATACATAGATAGGCTTATAACAACATAGTTATACACATAGGTAGATTCATTAATCTCTCAAGTGCAATGAATAGAAATGGGCCAGATGTTTACAGCACGGAATATATGATAAGTCCGACTTCATTTACATCGTCTGAACGAGACGTTAAAATATTCATTAAGTCAGCTAATATTTCCGCTTCTCTTGGAATATCAACTTTTATAGGTAAGTGTGTTTGTACCTTTGATCTTACCACCTGGTGTAATGTTCACGTCTAGAAAAATATAGATCTCAGTTGGCTTTCTGCCAAATATGACCACGCCGCATGTAATTGAAAGCGGCTTTTAATTCATCTACGCAGGCGTCTACATTATATTCAAAAGTAAAGCTTCGAATCTGATATAATACACACTTAATATACATATATATATATATATATATATATATATATATATATATATATACACATATATATACACACACATATATATATATATATATGTATGCATCGATATATATATATATATATATTGATATATATATATATATTGATATATATATATATATATATGTATCGATATATATATATATTGATATATATATGTATATATGTATCGATATATATATGCATATGTATATATACATACATCTATATATATATATATATTACTATATATATGCATATGTATATATACATACATCTATATATATATATATATATATTACTATATATATGCATATGTATATATACATACATCTATATATATATATATATTACTATATATATGCATATGTATATATACATACATCTATATATATATATATATATATATTACTATATATATGCATATGTATATATACATACATCTATATATATATATATATATATATATATACATATATCTACATATATATATTCAACTAAAACTATTCCTTAACGAATTAAAACACATAAAGCGAGTTCTAATTAATAATCAATTTCTCAGATGTATAGTAGACGAACAAATGAAATTAATGATTAGAAACTTCGACAATACTAATACTAATCAGCTAAATAATTCCCACTACATAAATCTATTCTACTGTAACAAAATGCATAGGGACTTTAAATTGGATGAAAAGGCGAGTAAAAATATAATACTCCCCTACATAACCCCATCAATTCTTATAATTAAAACCAATTCATCATTTATTATAAAAAAAATAAAAACCAGTTAATTAAAAATAACACTTCTCAAACCCGAAATACATTAGAAAGAACCAATGTAATATATCAATGGCAATGCCTAACAGGAACATGTATCTCCGACAATAATAATCACACTGATGCTTACATCGGGGTCACTACCACAACAGTTTCCCGAAGATACACCTTACATCTTTTTGATACTAGCTCTATTTATTCTAACACCTATAAAATATTGGTGCCTTTCTTCTCAATATAGACGCATACAAGTTAACTATACTAAACATCTAAACTAAATATCCCTAGTTGTTATAATAATAACAAAAAACACTCTACAATAAATACATAGTAAACAAGAAACCAAGACTAACACCGCCTGAAGATGGTTTAACGAATCAAATCAAAAGTACTCGCTAAAAAGGAAAGAAAATGGAACAAGATACATACGGAACTTAAATACACCAATTTGGCCGAAACACTAAATACACATTCGGAAAATTAAAAAAAGTATTATCAAGCGAAAACACTCCGTGTTATTTAATAATGTTGGGCTGCATTAAAATATGCTGCCTAAATACACACAGTATACATATATTCATTTAAGCTAACATTGTTAAACAAAACAGAATCCTGAAGAAGACTAGCAAATGTAGCCTCCTCCTGCAGAACAACGCTCCAGTCCACAACTCGCCAGATCAGACGCAAGAGCGGATGGCTATGAAATCCTCCCCATCCCCCTTACTCTCCTGACTTTGCACCCTCTGACTTTCATCTGTTCCCAGCCATGAAGTTGTTTTTAAAAGGAAAGCGTTTTCCAAATGATACAGCCTTGATTTCTGAAGTTACGACCTTGGCTGTTCAACAAAAACGGTTTTCAGAGCTGCATCAAACGATAGGGAGAAATTATAACTCTGGGTAGTCCATGTGTAGAGAAAGACTAACAACTGTGCCACGTTTCCTTAATCTACTGCTATTAGACATGGCTCAGGGGCATTACTTATTAGACGATCCTGGTAGGTGTATATATATATATATATGTATATATATATATATGTATATATATGTATGTATATATATATATATATATATATATATTTATGTATATATATATATATATTTATGTATATATATATATATTTATGTATATATACATTTAGGTATATATATATATATATATTTATGTATATATATATTTATGTATATATATATATTTATGTATATATATATTTATGTATATATATATATTTATGTATATATATATATGTTTATGTGTATATATATATATGTATATATATATATTTATGTATATATATATATATTTATGTATATATACATACATTTATGTATATATATATATATATATATTTATGTATATATATATATATTTATGCATATATATATTTATGTATATATATATATGTATGTATATATGCATATATATATATATATATTTATGTATATATATATATATTTATGCATATATATATTTATGTATATATATATATATGTATGTATATATGCATATATATATATGTATTTATATAAATGTATGTATATATATATATTTATGTATATATATATATATATGTGTTTATGTATATATATATATATTTATTTATGTATATATATATATGTATACATATATTTATGTATATATATATATTTATGTATATATATATATTTATGTATATATTTATGTATATATATATTTATGTATATATATATATATATATATATATGTATATATATATATATTTATGTATATATATATATATATATATATATATATATAGTATGCATCACTAGTTAGTATAAATATAAATTTATTGAACCTTGATTTTACAAAAGAAAATATCAATTCTTTTATCAAAATACTATATCTTAAGGTTTGCACTGGTGATACCCGGGCATAATCTGTCTGGCAACCGACGATGTCGTGTATACGGCTTTTTTTTATATTCCAGAAGGTTTAATTAGTCCCGTAGCGAGATAGGAGTTTAAAAGCGGAAATTAACTCGCAGTAGAGGAAAACCGTACCGTTTGTAATGTAAAATATTACAGGGGTTTTTATTGAGTAATAGTGAAAGGTTGTTTTCTTATTGGGTATTGTTTTATTATATATTTATTTGGTAATCTGTGTATTTAGTAAGGTCATGTGAAAATTGTTGCCCTGATTTTTCGTCGGAACTATTATAGGCTGTATAATACAGTTATTGTCTTATCATTTACGGATTATTTTTTCTAAAATATAAACAATTTTATGTTCATACATTATTTATATGAGGATTGATAATTAACATTATTAGGACTATTGTTCTCGTCTTAGATATTCTTCTCACAGCGTTTCGACCGATGTGACCACGGACCTTCTTAAGATGTAGTTTTCCGAATACAGGAATCTCTCAGTCGAACGCAGGAATGTGTACCGCATTTCAAACGGAACCCTTTCTTAACACAAGGGGGTATCTTGTTCTCGTTTTGTCCGCCATGGCCGGGTAGAAGTTTTAAGTAATTCGTAATTGCCGAGTTCTACATTATACACCTGAAAAGTTCGGAAGTTATATTAGCCAAAACACTGTGACAATTACATTAAATATGAGAACAATACTCCAACTAATTAAAATAATACATATTAGGGAATCTAAGTCTGTATAGAATTTCGAATGGAAACCTTTATTCAATCGACGGAGATAGCTTTCTATCGTTCTGTCAGGTATCACCGGGTAGAAAGCTTAAATAATTATTAATTGTACTACATCTAGAACCTCTAGAATACTGTAACTTCGTCATTTTATCCGTTGCGCTACGAGCCTTTTCCAGTATTGAAGAAAAGTAAAGTGTGCATACTTATTACGGACAATACCAAAAATACGATCTCGAATTACTTAAGACTACTAACCGAAACTTGACTGAGTTACCCCGTCGATTGAATAAGGGGTTACTTCGAAATTCCATACAGATATTTGAGTTTGACATTAGAATTCCTGACATTGAAAATATACACCTGAATAAGTCGGAGATTACATCGGCCGAAACGTTGTAGGAATAATATCCAAGATGAGAACAATACTCCGAATGATCTAGATAATACAAATTATCAATCCTCATCTAAAAAAAGTGCCGAAAGATAACATTTTTACTTTTTTATTTTTTTTACATATCATCATTTATTTCTCTTGTTTTTTTTGTTGTTTTTTTTTGTCTCAATTTTTAGTCATTCCCCTTGTTCGTTCTTATTTTATTCTTCTTTGTCAGCCATCTTTTCCATCCAAAACTTCCTGTTCTCACATTTTACGTCTTTTTACTACAATCAGTCGATCTTTCTTTGATATTCCTGTTTACACCTTAGAGAAAATTTCCCTTTACCTTTAAATCAACTCTTTTTACACCATTATATTTCTTTTTAAATTCGCACACAAAGAAACCACCGGTCTATAATACAGTGCAACAAAAAATACTGCTGATATTAGCCTCGTTATCATATTTTCAGATTACAATAAAGAAAAGTATTCACTTCCTCCTAGCTAAGAAAAAAAACGAATAATTTTGTTAGATCCGTACTCGCATTTCTAGAAGAGGATATGTCCGTTAGTGACTTGCTCTGTCACGTTGCTCTATAAAATATTAGGTTGCCAGAAAATTCGCTCAACGTTTTGGTACTTCATGTTTCGACACGTTAGAACATGTTACATGATTGACAGTTATAGTTTACTAACATTTCCGGTTAGAGCATACTTCATTCTATCTATTAAAAACGAAAGGTTATATAACATGAAACTTGTGTTCATTTCTGAACCCTTTTGAGAATGGAAAGTAAGACCCATTTTAGAGACTTGCTGTTTTTCTATTTCCATAAAGGCAAAATATTCCTCAAACAACAAAAATATATGTCAGTCCTCGATGAAGATGGTTTAGCAGTCCAAACTTTAGCTGGGGTTTAACTTTAATGATGAAAAATACTTAGGCAGATTGGCGTCTACACAGACCGACCAAATGAAGACATTAATTGAGAATAACATAAATTACACAACACGATGACAAGCAGTAATATAAAAATCCACCATTTATTGACATTTATTTAAATTTGAGTGCATGAATTAAGATGATGTTTGGTGGCCATATGATTAAAATGCGACACCAACTTTACGGACCAGCTAATAGAAATTGCAATGATAACAGTCGATGCTTAAACGACAACATTTTATTTTAGATGCATTGAAGTATTTTTCTGAAAGGTTACGTTAATCAGTTGGTCTGCCACGCTACATTTTAGAATAACGTTTTTATTTCCCAAAGTTTTTTTTTTACCTATATTGACACCTAACCAGACAATTGGTACTGGGAGGTAAGGGAGTACACTGAATTCGGGTATAAATTAATAAGAACATCTTTAGTAAAGTTTTTGTGTCGCGAGATGTTTGTTCACATCCAGTTGAAAATTCTGCATGTTGGTACAGTCGGGGAAACAGGGAGTGAAATAGAATTACAAAGGCAAGCAGTTCGGGGAAAGAAGTGTATATGGTAGACATCTAACCTGCATCTAAGGACTTCAACAGTCAGTTGCTGATATTAAGGTTGATCAGATGGATTTACGTTTAAGGGAGATAACTGCATCAAGTGCTTTTGAGAAAATTCAATTGACGTACTTCTAGTGCAAGCACAGGGGCACAACATTGTGGCGACGTGACAGAAGTTGAAGCTTGATCGACACTGAGGCATTTATTAAATAAGAGGCTTTATTTAGGACCCTGTCTGAGAGGAAGAGTCTAGTCGGTTATGAACCCGCCCTGATGTGGCAACATTACTTCATCCATGGGCGAATATTGGTTGTGTAGAGATATAGGATACTGGCATATGAAATTAGTTTTCTAGCCTGATAGAAAGAGGCCACCGTATTTGCAGTAGACTTGGCATTATTATCTATGTATTTGTTTCAGGTTATGTTGAGTTTAAAAATCTTCTGTACTCGCTTGAAGTATGTGCATTGTTAGTCTGTCAAGCTTAAGTTTAAGATATACATGTTGATAAGGGTATGTACCTTATGTTAAGTATGTATGTCGTACCTCCAACTCAAACGTAAACCTCACTCTTAACTCTAACTCTTAACCATAACCGCTAATCCTTATCCTAATTCCTAACACTTACCATAACTCTAATGTTGTTTTCTAAATGCATCCTAGAGTTTACTTATTGTGCTTGCCCCTAAGTTATATATAATATGACTGGTAATATATAATACACCATATACAAATAAAACATAGACCAGACGTAGGTATGCTTTGATGTGCATACTTTGGGTCGCCTGAAAAGAAAGGTTGAGTACCACTGCTCTATGTTATTGTTTCGGTACAATTTATCTATAATTATTCACTTTTTTAAAATCATTTTAATTTAGTTTATCTACAGGGAGCAAAGGGGCCCTCTGAGGCTAACACTTTATTTCCCTATTAGTAAA
The DNA here is from genome assembly GCA_963556195.1 of Sepiola atlantica. Taxonomy (NCBI): domain Eukaryota; kingdom Metazoa; phylum Mollusca; class Cephalopoda; order Sepiida; family Sepiolidae; genus Sepiola; species Sepiola atlantica. Next base: position 31,302,174 of record OY744553.1, read on the forward strand.
ATTAATATCCGAGGGTTTTCTAAGGATAGATGTTGTTCCTTTTAGGGCTGCTATCTGTACTTCCCTACAGTTTGGTCTTACCGGGATTGTTTCGAAGATTTTCGTAGATTTTTTTCACTAGACCAGTTGCCCCCATTACAACCGGTATGATGTTTATTTCGTCGAGGGACCATGTTATTTTTTAATCATTTTTGAGGTCTTGGTATTTTGTTAATTTTTCCCGTTCGGCTCTATTGAGGCCATAGTCATTTGGAACACTTGTGTCATTAAAACTGTGTCATTTTAACATGTGCTATTACAAGCGAACAGATGTGATAAGGGAAGTTGCCAGCCGAGTAGAGGTCACAAAGTCTACCAACTAACGGACCGACAACTGAAGTCAACGAGAAGCTTTTTCAGCCATCTTCAACCCCTAACAGTCTAACGGGAAAGGACAAGTCTGTTGAGGTAAAACAGTTCATATTGCTTGATAGGGTTACAATACTGACGAACATATTTGCGAATGCGGAAAGGAATATCATACGGCATTGCGTTGGTGTCCCCTACTAGCCAACAAGCGTACCTTGATTGATCTTGCACTGCACTATAATAATGTAAAGGACTGCGTTAAAAGAGGGAAACTCTCATATAACTGCATGCTTCAAAGACACGCAAAGAAAAGAAGACGATTAGCGACCACCACCATTTTATATGTATCCCTGCTTCATTTAAAGTATCTAGTTCGTATCTCTGTCATGCTGAAGATAAAAATATAACTTACATAACTACGCACACAGATTAACTGGACGCATCTTTAGAATTCCGGTGTGTGTTCTTATTACAATGAAAAACATTTGCTTCCTTCTCTCTCTACAAAAAAAGGTTATTTTCTATCAATCTTCTTTTGTCGGTATTCTTTTGCTTTTATTGTGATTCTATTTAATTAGGAATATGTAGCGAACTATGGCAACACGGAGGAAAAAGTGTTTAGATCAGCGGAATTCTTTTCCCTTCAAAGTTCAGCGATCACCTTAGGTGAAAAAAATTCGGACAAACCGGCCTCGTTCGTGACATTTGCACAATAGACATTTTCTTTTTAAATAAGGCGTATCCATTTTTTATTCTTTGTTATTTACAAGACGTCAAACTTATAGTTCTGCTTAGTTTGAAATGAAGAAAAATTATACAATTTCTAGCACGATTTCAATGATTCCTCTTTGTAATAAATCTGTATCTATATATGCATGCCTATCTAATGCTATTTATATATACATGTGTCACTTCTATATAATTAAAGTGAACGTACGGGTGTCCGGATCGCTTCAATGCTCACGCATACAAATGTAATTTGTATAAGCACATCATTGAGACACTTAATCTTAATAATCACTGATAATAATATCAAACAAAAGCGTAAAACTGAAAAAAGTTCTGCATAGTAAGGAATGAAGATATATCAGACACAATGGCAGGGTCATTGCAATAATTAACATCTCTCTCCCTCAATCTCTCTCTGTCTTTCTCACCTTGTAAATTAAAATGTATCAGTTTTGAATTAAATTTGATCTAGTCATTATACACTAATTAAAAATAATTCCATGAATTTAAATATTTACAAAATACACCATCAGTTTGCAACTTAAATTTAAGATATTTTCTAGAACGAAATAAAACGAATTACATTAATATCAACATTCGAATAAATATTTTAAAATTTGTAAAAAGAAGTACAAGTCGTGCAAAAAGAGTTCTGATCATGGAATTAATTTTCCATGTCCAGGGACGGGTAGTCTCCAACTAGCTTCGTAATACTAGTTAATATGTTGTGTCTGAGCCCATACGTCTACCTGAAAGCACCACTACTGTACTGATGAGAGTGCAAGCCCGAAACGACGTCGTCTGTAGGTATAACAACTTTTGATATTTAATTTAAAATACAAATAATGTATTTAAGAAAACTATGTGTTACATACGTCGTTTAATCTATATAAACTGTTTTTTTTTTAATTCATTAAACACGTCTATCGCCCATAAGGAATCATCAGCGCCCCGAAATGCAACTTACATGGGGAAATCGCGTTTAGATGCTGCCTTTTTGAAACGTCCATTTTGAAGAAAGTACCTGTATCATAGTAATATTTTTCTTGATAGGATTTATTACATATTTAAAAAAAAAATATTTTAAATTTATTTATAGTTTTGTATGTTTATAGTGATCTATTTTATTTTATTAAGTGGTTTGCTTTTCTGTTCATTTTTTTATCGATACTTTCGTATTTGTTTAAGGGATGTATATATATATATATATATATATATATAGAGAGAGAGAGAGAGAGAGAGATAGATAGATAGATAGATAGATAGATAGATAGGAATGTTTATGTTTTAATAAATAAACGTATGTTATTTTATTCACATCTCATTATCTATTTATCGCATCATCTTATATCACCGGCCAACGAAGAATTAGAATACTCAGAGTAAATAATAGTATGGCACTGGAATAAATCAGACTCAACATCTTCAAACCACGGGTTTCAATTTTCCACTGTAAAACGGAGTGATTGTCAACGTCATTGGCGAAGGAAAATAATTAATATTACTTCGCTTAGATCTATCAGGACTTTCTGACATCAATCGTCATTAGTAGTATTAAAAATGGAGAGAATTTTAAAATTCAATATCTGTGTAATTTATATATATATATATATATATATATATATATATATATATATATATATATATGTATAATTATATATATATATATATATATATACATATGTCGATAAATATATTTATAATTATATATATATATATATATATATATATATATATATATATATAGAGAGAGAGAGAGAGAGAGAGACCGATAACTATATTTATAATTATATATATATATATATATATATATATATATTTGTAAATATATATATATATATACACACACACACATATATATATATATATATATATATATATATTATGAGTTAAATTCCCTGAACAGTTTTTCATGGTAAACAACTGATGATCCCTTCAAATAGTGTTAGAAACAAACTAATATAATAACTGTAAAAAGTAAATTGACTTACATGAGTGATTTTCCACTGCAAGACTTGGGCCTAAAAGTTTTTTTTGTTTTTTTTTAATATAGTTTTAATGGTTGAGAAACTTCCGAGACTATATATATATATATATATATATATATATATATATATATATATATATATATATATATATATGTGTGTGTGTGGGGGGGGGTGTATGATTATTTTTATTTAGACAGACATTTAAGATCGGATCCTAACTCTGCATGATGATATCTTAGTTTATAATAGCTGTTGATCTATTACATCGACATGGCAGTGTGGCAGATTTTGTACATGTCTTTGTAAATAAAAATAATCTTCTATTATCTTCTTCTATTCTCCTATATAAAGGGCACTTGTCTGTATGTCTGTCTGTCTGTCTGTTTGTTTGTCTGTTTGTATGTCCAGCTACTCCTCAAAAACTACTCGGCAAACTGTCAACAAGTTGACATCTTTAGGACCTGACAACACCTGGGAGCATAATATCTCAAAATTACAACCGAAAAAAAAAATGTCCCCGGGGGTCAACGGGGCTTGTTTTCGGGGGGCGGGTCTGGTTTTTAAAAACTCTTTCAATGTTATTTACTGGTGATTTTGAAATAAGCCAATGTATTCATGTAACAACTTGATAAACATGCACTGTCCGGTTGTATCAAGTCATCCCATAACTTCTGTCCGGATGTATGAATAACAGTGATACAAGGGCGGCTCAATCACATCCGCTTCTAGCAAACTAAACTTATATCTTTAAAAATAAAAATAGTTGTTTGGGGGGAGGGGGAGGGGGGAGAATGTTTGGGACGCGGTGGGGGGGGGGAGAATGTTGTAGGAGTTGGGGGGGGGGAATCTCAAC
>OY744553.1:31311091-31376091 GCA_963556195.1 Sepiola atlantica
AAAAGAAGTGGCAATGCCTTGAGGAATACTATCATGAGCAACGAACGAACACATTCTACACTTCACCCCTAAAGGAAAAGGTAATGCCTGGTAGAAATGTATCCTAAAAGAACATACACTAGAGTATCCCACATAAAAAGATGAAGTAATGCCAGTGAGTATGATATCATGAAAACATAACAAATATTACACTACTCCTTCTTTCCAAAAAAGGAGAAGATAGTCCCTGGGTATATGATCTCATGACAACAGAAAATACAACATTGCCCCATTTTCCAGGGGATGATGTAAAACCGGGGAGGATTCCGTCCACACTCTTAAAAAAGAAGGAAATGATTTCTATAAAGACGGTCCCAGTAAACAGTACGGGTACTAGACTACACATACCCTTATAAAAGATAACCTGGGAGGATTTTCTAAACGAGGAGGAGATAATTCCTTGGAGGGCGCTCTTATGATCACAGAACCAATACTACACTATACACCCCAGTTTAAAGATATTCTGATTGAACCAGTTTTTTTTAATAAATTTAAATATGCCTGGTTAAACTAAATTATGTTTATGGTTCCTTGCTATGTTGGCTATGATCAGAGCGTAGTAATGTGCTATACATTACAGCTACATCATACCTATTAGTATAGCTGTAAGATTTCACTGTAAATTCTCATGTAAAATGAAATTCTAAAAAAAAATGTAAAACGCTATATTTTTGCTTCATTAAATCGCTTCAATTAATTACATTAATAATTATAATACTATTGCTATCGGCAAAAATATAGTATATGTATATATAAAAATTTCGCGATACAAATTGGAAATGTACTTTACAGAATATTAACTTTTTAGAAAGTCTTTATATGATAAATATGCAACTGAGGAATAAGTATAACTGATACAGTGGGTTTGAAGATTTCTATATATACGGTATTTTAAATAGTGTTTTATTATTAAAATGAAATATTCATAACCAGTTTTGATGTTCATATTGTTAGGATAAATGAAAAACATTCCTGAGTATACTTTGTTTTTCCTTTTGTCTCATTCATACATTTTGTCACGGCATTCCATTTTATTAAATATCGTGTATTGTACCATACCCTTCCACGCCGACCACGTGACACACAGCCATATCAACATTTTCTATCTTCGTCAAAACACCTAGACGGGTATTCAACTTGGCCACGAGAATGTCTCAACCAATAGGAAAAAAGAAAAAAAAGAAAAAGAAGAAATATACTTCTGAAGATGGTAGATTTACCAAAAGTACTCAAGTTTATAAAAAAAAATGTTTTTAAGATGAATAAATAATTTATTTGTAAAAACAAATAATCTGCGTTGTGCAAGGTTTTCTAAATATTTCATAAAAAAAATATCTTCGTTATTATTGCCACCCACCGAACGCTTCAAATTGTGTGACTTTCCCAAATACCCTTCCACGCCGACCACGTAACACACAGCCATATCAACATTTTCTATCATCGTCAAAACACCTAGACGGATTTTCAACTTGGCCACGAGAATGTCTTAACCAAAAGGAAAAAAGAAAAAAAAAGAAAAAGAAGAAATATACTTCTGAAGATGGTAGATTTACCAAAAGTACTCAAGTTTATAAAAAAAAATGTTTTTAAGATGAATAAATAATTTATTTGTAAAAACAAATAATCGGCGTTGTGCAACGTTTTCTAAATATTTTATAAAAAAATATCTTCGTTATTATTGCCACCCACCCAACGCTTCAAATTGTGTGACTTTTCAAAATACCCTTCCACGCCGATCACGTAACACACAGCCATATCAACATTTTCTATCTTCGTCAAAACACCTAGACGGATTTTCAACTTGGCCACGAGAATGTCTTAACCAAAAGGAAAAAAGAAAAAAAAAGAAAAAGAAGAAATATTCTTCTGAAGATGGTAGATTTACCGAAAGTACTCAAGTTTATAAAAAAATGTTTTTAAGATGAATAAATAATTTATTTTTAAAAACAAATAATCTGCGTTTTGCAAGGTTTTCTAAATATTTAATTAAAAAAATATCTTCGTTATTATATATATATATATATATATATATATATATATATATATATATATATATATATATTAGATGGGACGTTTTTTTTCTAAAATAGGCAAGTTTTGAGAGGGGTAGAGTTTCTCCCGTAATATCAAAATAAAACAGGAATTACAAGCATCCAAGACTTTTTTTTATCAGTAAGTGAAAGATGAACTCAAAAGTAAATGAATACTTGAATAAATATCGAAAGTATTGTCTCCGTTTATTTGTTTGTGTTTATTTTTTCCTTAACTATTTCGTTTTCGTTCGCATTCGCATTGGGCACACCTTATTTAATACCGATATATCCAGGGGTTGGACAACATAATGGAAACACCTTGAAATTGTAAATAAATCCAGCCTTGTTTTTTTGTTGAAACAGGATTATCCAGATGATTGTTTAGATCAGCTGTAATTGTGGTGGTTCTTTCTACCCAATCCTTACAAAAGCTCTATCATCTCTTTCAGACAACTTCGGCTTTCTCCGAGAAATTGGTTGAGAGGAGGATGTTTTCCCTTCTATTTCCGCTCAACATCTTCCAGACAGTTCTTCTTGATATGGCTACTATCTAAGCCACTTCCGTTACAGTAGAACCTGCCATACGAGCAAAAACACTATGTCCTCTTTGGAAATCTGATAGATTTGTCATGAAAATATTTCTCACTAATTGTTAAATCATCTGTAATTTTAGTGGTTATGTGCTCTTTCTTCCCAATACTTACAACAAATTGAGAGCGTCTAGATGCCGTAGCTTGAGTCGTCAGACAAAGATTATCTGCAAGTAGCAACACTTCATGCGCTTCAACTGTTTATCCTTAAGGTTTGTTCAAACAAAATAGAAACCAATGTCTACACTATATCCGCTATTTGTTGGAAATTTTTTTTAAAATACTCCACCATTTGATTAATATTAAGTAATCGATTCATGACAGAATAGGTATGCGTAATTGAGCGTCAATAATATATGTGTGCTTGGTAAACTCCGAAACTATTGAACTTACCATCATAAATCATAGAATATATAGTCTACGGAACAGGGTGAGTAACGTGGGTTGATTATTATTTTGCCATTTAGGGGGTGAATTCGAAATCGTACGTACGTCATTCCCCGAAGAATGTAAGAAACATTAACATTTCAAACGAATGTTATATGTATTGCCAATACTCGTTCTGGAAACTGATCTACTCATATCTAAATGAATAAATTCGATTTTGTTTTTCATTTATCCTTACTATATTAAAATGAAAACAATTCGCGCTTATTTAATTCGATGATACAACCTAAGATCTTTTTATATGGTATATAGAGTAGACGTCAAACACCCACAAACCCCGTTTCGTCTTCTTAACTTGCATATTAATGTCATAAAAATTTTATAATAAATTAATATTCTGTAATATTCTGTAATATATAGCTGTAATTTGACATTGTCATATATATGTATATATATATATATATTGGTACAGAAAAATGAGTACAACATTCGTACTGTCGGTTTCAAACACGGAAGGACTTAGCCATCCGACTCTTTTCAGCTTCTGTTGTCATCTGTTTCGGAAATGTGAAGTCACGTGTCACTCTCGTTTGGACGCGTTATTTGCTTAGAGCGTTCTGTATGTTTGTTTAACTTTAAATTTAAATTTAGCGTAAGCAAGGTTTGAAAAAAAGGGGGTGAAAAGTAACAATTGAGATTTAAACTGAAGGAGGTTTAAAGAGATAGGAAAAGATATGAAAAGATATAAAAATAAAAATGAATATAATAATAATAACATATTTTTTTTTAAATATGTATATATAAAAAAAAAGAAATAAAAAAATGTAAAAATATAAAAAATATAAAAAATAAAAAATAATAAAAAATGAAAAATATGTTGTACTAATTTTTCTGTACTAAAAAAATAAATATTACGCTCTTAATTTTTAATTGTTTAACTTTAATTCTTAATTAATCGAGCACTCTGCTGGGATATTTCCTGCTATATTACAAAGAAGTTATATATATATATATATATATATATATATACATAAACACTATTGTTGTCGATAACAAAACGTCTGATGTCGCAGTTTTTCTTAGAACAGGTACTACATTTTTGTCTAGGCCAAAAAGCCAATAATCCATACAAATAATGTTTCTATGGCCATGCATGTTTGAATAGAATGTAACACAGACAGTTCAATCAATTATTGTATTATTTTTTACTAGTGGTGGCTCGTATAGTATATTTTCTCTTGCCATGAACATTCTTTTTTTATAGGGCGATTCTCCCAGGTAATACCCACTTACGATATCATTATTCCATGATTATCCTGCCCGTTGAGTAGGGGCTTCTTTGCTATCTGTTTTGTTGTCATGATATCATCCTCCAAAGAAATTAACTAATCATTTTAGGGGAAGGCGTTCGTCATCATATCTTCTTCTCACTTATAACTTCATGTTTTGAAGGTTAGTGTAGTACATATAATATCATCATGATATATTTTCACGCCAGGAGAGAATAGGATCAGAAGGAGCATATATTTGCTAATATATATATATATATATATATATATATATATATATATATATATATATGAAGTAAAATATTTTGAAAATCAACAATCGTGCAATTTAAATGAAAAATTCATATATTTAATTTTTTTGCAAGCTTTCTTTGTAGAACAAATTTGTAAGACGATATTGTCTCATTGTTTTTTTTCTTCTTTTCTTCCTCCGCATTTTTATTGTATCGTGATTCGACCCCTCGGGGTTAACACCATCTAAATGAGGAGCAAGAAAAGAAAGAAAACAACTTTTTTAAATAAATTAGAGAGAGAGAGAGAGAGAGAGAGTTTCTAGCAAAGATATGCGTATGCTAACGATATTCTTATTCTAGCCGATAATAATGATCAAACTTAAACACAAACTTAAATACCTTTTCATAAACAGATATGTTCTTAAATTCACCATAGATAATACGATACCATTTCTAGATGGTCTTATTTAAGGCTCTTATAATTATTTAAACATTTCTACTTATAGAAAAAAGCAGCCAACTGAAATCTTAGTCTTTGAAATTTCAATGGCGATTGCCCTATCGCTACAAAATAGCTAGTGTTAAAAGCTATCACACCGTGTCAAATTAATTTCATCCTCTAAAAAGATAATATTCATTGAATAAAAAAATATAAAACATGCACACATTACCAACGAATTCACTTATTGATAAATAATTAACATGTGTATCTTGAAAAACGTACTCTGCGCGTTTCTCCGTTGGCTTTTTAAAGATTCTCTTTTTTCTCCAGCTTTTTGTCATTTACTTTTGACACCTGAACATTATACGACAAATAATCGAAAAAGTTCGTGAAATCTGTGAAACTTATTGAACATTTCTTTTTTTTTTGATTTACTACAAAAAAAACATAACATAAATTGAGAAAATTCAAAGGGTATAATTAAACAGAGACATTCAGTTATGTTAAGCAAGTTTATATTAATGAGAAAATGCTTACATAATAGACACACTATATATATATATATATATATATATATATATATATATATATGTATATCCGGTTGCAAAGAAAGTAATGTCGTATTTTTTACTTCATCACTTTGCAGCCTCCTAAGTTGTACACAGTTCTTATATTTTTTGGTGAATTGGTGTCTTAATATATTGCTTTGCCTTTCGGATATAGTTATTAGTTGGAAAATATTAATGTTTACGGTCTCAGCCCGCCCTTCCCCCCCAAAAAAAAAATTGACATTAGCGAGGAGCATATGCGACATTGCATGCTCTATGAAATCAGAAAAAGAAAACTGCAGAAGCTACAAGGAATATTGGAACTGTCTATGGGATAAATGTTCTGAATGATCGAAAATGTCAACGGTGGTTTGCAACATTTTCTTCTAGAAACTTTAACCTGTCCGATAGGCGACATTCGTGAAAGGCCAAATCAATTGATAAAGACGCCATTTAAATTGCTGTGGAGGTGAATCAAATGTGAACCAGCAGAGAATAAGCTCAACCATTTAATACAACCTATTCGACAAATATTTCATGCCTTCACGAGTTAGGAAAAGTTTCAAAACTTGGACTCTTGGTTCCCCACGATTTGACCGACGCTCAACTGAATCAAAAATTGACGGTTTCCACATCTTTGCTTTTCAGGAATTATCGAGAACCATTTTGGCAAAGAATTGTGGTTGGAGATGAAAAATGGGTTCTTTACAAGAATACCCAACGCAAGACAATGGTTAGACCGACACCAAAGTCAACAGCCTGTTCCAAAACAAGGATTACACTCGAAGAAGGTTATGCTCTCTTTATGGTGGGACATGAGACGACTGATTCATTATGAGTTACTACAGCCTAATCAAACAATCACAGCAGTCAAATATTGTTCGCAGCTGCATGATATAAGAATTGCTCTATCAATAAACGGCCAGCATTACTACATAGGATGGATTTAGTGCTTCGGCATGATAACACGGAACTTCACACAGTAAAACTCACTTAGTAAAAGGTCATTCGTTTCAATTTGGAAGTTTTGCTTAATCCGTCTTATTCATCTGGCATTGCTCCCTCCGACTACCATCTTTTCCGGTCGCTGCACTATCACTTTAACAACAACATTTATGAAAATGACGACCGTCTCAAAAATGACCTAAATTTGTTTTCTCTAAAAATCAGAGTATTTTTTGGAAGAAGGTATTAAGAAGCTAGTTGATCGTTGGACATAAGTACTAGTAAATATAGGAAATTATTGTAAAGGTTAGAATGCCCTAATTTAAATGTTTCAGATGAAATAAATGTGTTGGACAAAAACGACATTACTTTCTTTCCAATCTGATATATATATATATATATATATATATATATATATATATATAATAATAATACTACTACTACTACTACTACTAATAATAATAATAATACTACTACAACTAATAATAATAATAATAATAATAATAATAATAATAATAATAATAATCCATGTAAAACACCCACAGGGTAGTAATCCAAAGAATTTCAACCGAGTTTATAAAAAGTGCTCAATATCAAATAGAGATTTTATATATGATTATTTTAATTTCCAAATATGATCTAAGGTTAAGTTCGGATTCTAACCCTGCCTGATGAGATGTCAGTTCATAATAGCTGTTGATTGATAACATCGACATGCAAGTGTCGCATATTTCATCCATGTCTCTGTAAATTAATATATATATATATATATATATATATATATATATATATATATATATATATATATATATATATATATATAAATACACGATATTTCATGAAATGGAATACCGTGGAGACAAAATGTATGAAAAAGACAAAAGAAAAAACAAAGTATTGTCAGGAAGAAATCTTCAGAAAAACGCAAGATTTACTGGGTTTCTTTGGATCAACGAACGTCTTCCGTTGATCAAAACAACACTCGTTTTTCTGATGATTTCTTTCTGTGTTAAATTTGGTTTTACGTTTGTTCTTTTTCATATATATATATATATATATATATATATATATATATATATATATATGCCCATTGTTTGAATGTTAACACTGATAAGCGAATTGAAGTCATAGACACGATGAAATCGATAAAAAATCAAATATATTGTGTTTATGTATTCAGCTTTATCTTAGCGTTTTCTTTCTTTTCTATCTTGATTTTTGTTTTAATTCTTATCTCTTTCTATTTGTGCATTTTCATTTTTATGCTTTAAACTTTCACGAAGACATGTAAAATTCTATTCGATCGAAATTTATGCTGTGGTTGTTCTAATCTTTATTTAACTTTATTTTATCATTTCTGTGAGTTGCTTCTATTGTTTTCTGAGTGAACGGGAGATCATCCTGTCGGGTGACATATCTCTCCCCTTGACAGTATCTAACGCATAGAAAGGTTATCTGGCGCGTGTGGCCGGTAATATCATCGAATCCGTACGACGGTAAAATGTTAGTGATAATTCAAGGAGAATTTGACAGAACACAAGAGGTTCTTCAACGCGAGCGTTTTGTTTAAATTTTATTTTTTCCAGCCAACGCAGCACAAAAAAAATAAACTAAGAGGTTAATAACAGAATAGAAATTATGCGCAGAAAATACATTTTTACAGAAGATGTTGTTTTTTTTTTTAGAATACCGGTAAAGAGAGTAAATACAAAAAAAAACGAGGGAATGAAATGGCGGGAAATAAAATGTATAAATGGCGGGAAGACGATAGTAAAAGGAATAGAACATCGGAAATGAAATGGAAGTTGTATAGGTCAAATGTTAAATTCGAGATAACGCGTGAAGCACCAATAAGTATAGATAAAGTTAAAAAGAATGTGAATACGTTTGTGTAGAGAAGCAATAATGAAATGTTAAAGAAATAAAAGTCGATGGAAAAGATGAGGAAGTAGAAGTTGGCTAATATCTTTTTTTGAAAAAGTGTCTTAATGAAATAAAATAAAATAAAATGAACAATAATTATACGGCAAAAAGAAGGAATAACAAAAATGGAATAATTACAGACAAAAAGATAAATAGTAAGCTGAATAAGAAGGTGATAAGAGGGTGTAGAAAAAATCTGATAAGAAAGTGAAGAAGAAAATAAAAAATAAGAGGAAAGAACAAGAGAAGGTAAAGAAGAAAACAGAAGTAGAAAGGAGAGACGGGTAAATGAAGAAGAAAGAAAAATGTTTGGAAGATTATATAGATGAAATAGAAAACGGAAAAAAAAGAAAAATAAGAATGTTATTAAGTCGAGGTATGAAAACGAAAAAAAAGAAAAATATGTCGACGAAGGTGAAGAAGAAAGAAAAACAGATGGAAGTGGAAAGAATAAAAATAAGAATAAGATCAATAAGTAAAAAAGACTCATTATACTTTGTTGAAGAAAAAGATGAAGAAGAATCTGTGGCTGTTCTAAAAGGAGATAAATATGGAAAAGAAGATAGTGAAAATAATAAAAAGAAGCGGGTGGAAAATGGGGAAGTTGGTGAAGAAAACGAAGAAGAATTCGAAGGATATGAAGAGAAAATCAGAAAGAATAGAAAAGGTGCGGAAGACGGTAAAAATGAAGAAAGGAAATAGAACAGAAGAAGAAAAAGAAGTATGTGAGAAACTTGAAGATTAACGATGGAAAATAAGAAAAAGGTGTAGATGAAGGCGACGAAAAATCGATGAAAGTAGAAAAGAATAAACAGTGTCTGAAAACGAAAAGAAGACAGAAGTAGAAAAAAGATGGTTAAGAAAAAGATGACCAAACATGTGAGAGGGGTGAAAAAGAAGACAATTGTGGAAAATAAGATAAAAAATTACAAGAATGTAGAATAAGAGGGCAAGGAAGACGATAAAGAAAGACAAAGACGGGCGTAAAAAGGTAGATGAAGAATATAAGAAATAAAGGCACGAGTTGTTGTCGAAATAGCAATGAGAAAATATTTTTAAAAAACAAAATGCGTAGGAAAAGAAGATGCATAAGTTGTCTAATACTTATCTTTGGAAGATGTTCTTAATACAACCAAATGAATTATATTAAAGGAATAAATTGAACTAGAAAATGAAACAGAAAACATAGGAAGAATTTAAATAAAGAAAGAGAGAAAAGAACCAAATAATTAAAAAATATATTAAAAAGTTGAAAAGCTGAAAAGAGTGTATAGGGCAAGAAAGTAGAAAAAGAATAAGAAAACTTAGAAGAAAAGTAGAAAAATGGATAAAAAGATAGAAGTAAATAAAAATAAATTCAAAGGGCAAGTGGTGGGCTTGAAAAACACGAATAATGATATGGAGTATTAAGAAAGTCAATATAATACCAACAATCGTAGGAGCACTAGAAACAGTAAAAACAACGGAAAAATACTGGAAGAAATTGGAATCTAAATAATAACTGACGCCATACAACGGACGGTTATAATCAAAACAACTGCAATCTTTAAAAAAATCCTCGAATGCGGAAACCAACCCACATAAGCTTAAAACGGTAACCAGTCACATGGATGTTACAACAGCAAGAAAACAAAATCACAGAAAAAACACGACCTCATGAAAGCAAAGGACAGAAACGTAAAGAAACTTCATTAATTATGACCCCCCCCCCTCAAAAAAAAAAAGAAAAGTGATGGCACCAGCCTCGGCTGATACTTTACTATAGTTGTGAAAAGGTCAAGAAAAATGGGAATGCCGAGGAGAGAGGTCACAAACCAGACCGCCACTGGAAAGGTGCGGAGAGTACTGAGTCCTTGGCTAGGCTTATTGCCACCCAAATCTCAGATGATACCAATGAGCCTTACTAGGAATACATTTATAGTAAATGGCTGTTGTGATATCGCAAATTCATTTGCATCGCTTATCGAAAAGAGGTGCAGAGTACTAGATATCTTGATGAGGCTTTTTGACACTTAGATTCCCGGGAACACCACCAGTTATTAACAGTGCCTTGCGTGAGAACTCCTAGTGAGTACAAATATTACTACTGACACTACTACTACAACCACTACTACTACTACTACTAATACTACTACTACTACTAATAATAATAATATATACTTTGGCCTTTTGGCTATGGGTAATTAGAGTATATGTTCTGATACTACACTTCATCTTTTTTGCCCTCGGTCAGTGAAGGAGAAACCATTCAAGACTGAACAAATTTTAATTTTTGTTCAAATGTATAGTTCGCCTTGTTGGGGAGCTGCGTTTTTCCTATATCAAAATATTTGCATTGTGTCTAATCATGCCCTGGTAGGGAGGCAAGTAAATAGAAATAATAATAATGAAATAATATAAAGAAGAAGGGTAAGAATAAGAAAACAAAGAATGAGTTAAAAAATTAAGCGAAGGTGGTGAATAGCTATGTGAATTAGAGAAAAGTCGAAAAAAGACGAAACAAGACTAAAAAAGACGAAGAAAGACGAAAAAAGACGAAAAAATACGAAAAAAAAGACGAAATAAGACGAAAAAAGACCAAAAATGTAAAGAGAAATACGAAAAAATACGAAAAAAGACGAAAAAAGACCATAAATGTAAAGAAAAAGACGAAAGAAGAGAAAAAAAAAGAAAAAAGACGAAAAAATACAAAAAAATAACAAAAATGTAAAGAAAAATACGAAAAAAGACGAAAAAAGACGGAAAAAAAGACGAGGTGGAATGTAAAGAAGCTGACAAAGAAGTTGGAGAAAAAGTATGTGAGAAAAGAACAAGAAAGCGAGTAACACTTTCTAAATGCTGATAACGATCTTAAGAAACATAAGCGGTTGAATAAACATACAGTGAAAAAACGGCGGGAGAGATACATAGATAGCTATGAGAGGAATATGTTACCTGTATCAGTTTATTATAAGTGTATTATAACTTAGGGCCAATAAGAACAATTAAATATAATTATTTCAAACAGAATTCAATTTTAAAAATACGATATATTTTATCAAGTATTTTGTGTTAATAAATGTTATATTAAAAGGTATGTATTGAAACAAACGTTGATAGATAATCATAAAGAGTTCTATGCCCAATCCGTTAAATATTAAGTGGACGAACAGGAGCAGGTATCCCATGAGTTTTGGAGGAAAACAAACAAGGTTCTGGACTGATGTTAGGCCTCTATCGCAACTATCATTAATGGATCACTGGTGATATCAGAATCTAATAAAGCCAATATTTTCGCAAAGAAATTTGCAGCAAATTCTACTTTTTTGCAATCAGAGCCATATTACCACAGAACCATCCATATAACACTATGTGACATCAAAATAGCAGTTAGTGATGTCACCAACAGTATCATGAATCTCGATGCTAATAATGCAACTCGCCTCGGCAACACTAAAAAAACTGCTTACGGAAAAAGATCCTATCATTACAGAGCTGTACACTCGCTGTTTTGAAGAGAAATGCTTTCCATCACTTTGGAAGACATCGTTGCTCTCCCTTGTATTTAAAAATACACCCCAGTAACGACTGATCACACTCGTTTGCATCATGAGTAAGTTAGTTTAATCTCTAATAAACCAAAAAGTTGTAATACTCATTTTATTAGTAACACATAATATAGAGTACATCCTGCAAGATCTACAGCTGACGTGCTGACTGTGATATCGGGGGGTTATTTTCTAGGGCGATAGCTATTAATGCATTTATGGTATTCGACAGAACAGTTTTCTTTACAAGCGTGTTAATTATGGACGACCTACAAATGTATTTTCAACCAACAAAATACAGTGAAAAGCGTCGGGGGAAATATATAGATACCAAATACGGAGATAGATGACTTGTTCACTTTATTATAAATAATAGCTAACCGGAATAATAAATATATATTTATTTAAAACATAATTCAATTCCAGAGGAAATGTATATTTAAGCATGCATTTTATTTTATTAAGTTATATATGTACATTTTTTTAAGGAAACAAACGTTGCTAATTCACATTGAGTATAATAAAAGATATAACATATCCTGACACAACAGCAAACGGGGCGCTTAGTCTCTATAAATTAACAGTTAGGTAGGTGTATTTGTTTATATAATTGTATATACAGGATTTACTCCTAAATTAATTGAATTATCATAGTAAATTGTTGACTGTAACGCATAAGAGGTTTTAATGTGTGCTATATTTAATTTAATTTACGTTAATGCAAAAGTTGTTAAAAAGGTGGGAAACCCTTCGCGAAAATTAAGATGCCTTCGATTTTTTAAAAATTTATTCGGCACACACTCTTTAATTTCTACTACTTTGTTTTTTATCTCCCCGGGCAACGCCAGGTTGCCCTGCTAGTAATTTAATAAATACTCTCTAAATGTCAGTTTCTTTGGAGTATCTTATATTGTTTCAATGAGTCTGGCATAATATCTGCACAATCTTTCATTTGAAAATTCAAATATTTTTTTTTTCAAATTAGCTTTTAATTTTATAGATATATACGTAATATAAGTACAATTACCTGACAACATTGTATGCATATCAGGGGCGGCGGCTTGAACACGTCTTCTCTGCTTAAAGTGTCGCCAAAAAGAGCGCACCCCCCAAAAAAAACAAAAAGGTATGATTTGTTCAAGCCTCACCAAACAGATCCATCTGACCATTGTCTTGTCATATAAGTATGCAGTTTCTTTAGTGTGCCGGTAGAGACATACCACATTTCAGAGCCATACAATAGGACACTTCTGACACATAACGAGTATACACGACCTATCGTAGATGTTGTCCGGTGTTTGTTTGTCAGCTCTCTAAACGGTCTGTAGGCAGCCTTGCAAAGTGTAGCTGCCCCGCGTTTACAGTCTTCACCCGATGAAGGGGCGTCTCCAAGTTAACAAAACTGAAGACAAAAATATAAAGCAAATAGAAATAAGCTACAAAACAATAATACCAATGATTAAAAAAAATAACTAAGATAACAGAGAAAGTTTACGTGGTTGTCAAAGATGGTAGCCTCTTTCCTCTTATCATGCGAAGCACCTGTCAACAACGGCTTCATAAACAATTTCTGATAAGATATTCGAATTCGTTACATCACTGTGTCAATTCAGAGATAAGTAATTCAATTAAGTCTTAAAAAGGGAGTTTTACAGCTTCGTTTTTTCAAAATAAAATGTCAGATATAAAGGTCGTCATTATGATTTTTAAAATTACCAGACGTACACCTTATCATTGCCACAACTTATTCAACTTTTACTTCATCCGAAAATTCATATAAAACTAAACGTTAATATTGGCGACATACATTGTTTTAAAAGAAAACGCAGTTAAGGCATGAGTCAATTTGTTTTGCTTTCCCTACTCTGTTGCTACCAATTTGCTTAAAAAAGTGTAATATTTAATATGTAATATATAATAGAAGCATATTTATTGACCGTAAATATTGGTTGTGAGTAAAGCCACCTTTAATTTAATGGTTTTTATTAATGTGGCATCCTTTTTCATTTCCGGTCAGGTAACGTCAGGTAACTTACCCCCGTACACAAGCTAGATAACGGCCACCGAATAATTTACTCACAACTAATATCTACGACAAATAAACACGCTTATATTTTATATGAAATCCCTAAAAAAACACACTCTTGCGCTCCCTGATAATCTTCATATTTCTATATGCGTATGAGTCGTGAACTCTAACTGCGGACCAACGATACAACCAACAGAGACGATAGGCTCCCGAAATATACTAAAACTACAATACAGGGGCCTAATGACGAGGTTAAGAACATACTCATACAAGTAGTCGGGTCATATGAGTATCTACTGACCACTGTTAAAAATAGGAAAATTAAGTGGTAAGGTAATGTCACACGTTCATCCGTTCTCGAAAATTACATCGTGCAAAGAAACTGTAGCGGGAGAAAGAAGTAGGGGCATATATAGAGAGAGATGAAATGACAGCATCCAGAAGTGGGCAAGGCTGGCGCGTAGTAGTACGCTCAGGGAGGCAGCACATCGGGAGGAGGAGAAAGCTGGTTGCCCGATAATCTTGGCGCCCCAACGGTCATCAAGACTACGGGGCAGCAGCTGCTGCTGCTGCTGATGATGATGATGATGATGATGATAACTATTAAATGTTTTAAATCAAATAGGTTAAGAATGAGTAGGAAAATCCAAAAGTAAATTGATTTTGACTAATTTCCCCCCTGTATTCTCTGTAAGATAATGTATGTCGCCAAGAGTAACATACACCTATATATGTTAAAACATTCTTCTTTGATAAATGAAACTAATGGCATGTAAACTATTACACAAATGATTAACATCGAAGTAAAGAGGTCATTATTTTGCCATGTAAGTCAAATACATACGTGCAATGTGTACGAACACACTTTGTAAATTTGATGGTAAAATTATGCAATTAAGAAGCGACTCTGAAAAAAGAGAGACGCGCTTTCTCTAAATACGCATACACACAGCACCTATAATAGAGAGTGGTTTCATTAGCATTGACTCAGATATAGCGAAAAAAATACATAACTAAGTAAATGAAGTGCGATAATTTTTTTTATGAATTCTTCTTGCAGAACTAAAAATAATAAGTAAGTTTCATTTATAGCTAGTGCTTATGATTATTATAATTATTATTAGTATCATTATTATCATCATTATTATTATTTTTTTTTTTTTTTTAATGTTATTCTTATTATTTTAATTTTATTAGAATATATATCTATCAGCATGCCGCATATTTTTTGCTAACCTGGGAGGATGGTATCATTGCGAACGAACATACAGTACCTTGCCCCCATTCCAATGGAGAAGGTAATGACTGAGAGGACGGCATCATGTTAACAGGTAAACTACCAAATAGAGTATGCAAACCCTAGGGGTATGACATTATGACCAAAGAACATATACCGCACTACTTTCATAAAAAGTGAGAAGGAAGACTACGAGAATAGTATAATATCGAACAACCATATACTACATTGCCTACTAAAAAAGGAGGTAATGACTTAGAAGATGGTCTCATTAAAACAAAACATATACCACACTCTACCCCTCAGTTTAGCATTGGAAAAACGCATACTAGTCTGAAATAGTAGAGTAACCTGAACTAGGTGTTAAAAGGTAGTAATAATAAAGTTTAGCTAAAAACAAAACATACATCAAATCTCCATTAGTCATATAAGTAATAGTATGGTTTTGGCTTTAGGCAGACATAAGTTGTGGCCTTTGTAAAGAGAATGTCTTACCATTAGGTCTTGTTTCTCTGGCGACGCCACAGTAGTTGGTGCTTGTATTCGACTAACGAAACTTCGAAATACTTGAAAGTAACTGCTATTTGCAGGGCATTAATAGAGATTTTGTTACTGTGTTTTCAGATTTACCCGTGATCAAGAAAGAATGGTTGTCGTGAGCAATTTAAATGCTTTCTTAAATACTCTTTTTGATAAGAAAAATAATAATATTACTAAAAACAAATAAAGCAGTAAAAGAAAAGTTCAAACATTCGACTATATTATCCGACATTAATTTTAAAAGTTCTATATTTTTAGTGTATTTCTTCACTAATAACTTGATTGTTTGTCTATATTAAAATTATTTGTTTGAATTTTATTTGTTCTGTTTTTTTTTTTAATTTTTCGTCCGTTTTCATTTTAAACAAATTCATTCAGCATTTGTTTTCATTTCAAACGGTTATATTTAAAATGTTAGCTCTCCAAGTAACTGCCAAATTTTATAGATTTTGTTTCGTCATTTGCCAAGTGGTGACAAAGCAAATTAATCCACCGTTTTAATTTGTTTTATTTTTAGAGAATTTCATTTCTTGCTTTAATCTTTATTTTGTAATATTAATAATCAAATAATCAAATCAACATCTTTATTTAAAATGTTGCAACTCGGACTTAGGGTTATTGGACAGGTTAAATTAGGGGTTTTAGTACGAAACAAATAATAAAATCAAACAATGTTTATGAAAATGAAATATATTTCAAATTATACATCATAATAATGACGTACTTAATATAGAATATTGCGTAAGAAATTGTCTTTAAAAATACGATTAAATCCGAAAAACCAGAAAACAAATATTTTCCAAAATAAAATAGAAAGAAAGAACTCCGCAAACTATCTAATAGCAAATGAATACAGTGGATAAATTGACTCGGACGCGACTTGGTAAATCAGAAAAAAAGTCTATAAGATTTGGGAGCTAACCCATTCAATATAACAGTTTTAATTAACTTATCGTTTGGTTGAATATTTTTGTGATTAGTGTGTGGTTTTTATTCTAAAATTATTCATCTTTTGTTTTGAATTTGTTTAATTATTGTGTGTTCCCTAAATTCATAATTGCAGTATTTGATTGTATTCTGCTTCAAAAAGTAAAATACACATTGTAAGCAGCAATATTTTCTATACAACAAATAGGTTTATATTGTAACTGTAAAAATATATAATCTTCATTGTGTAGCTTTGCAGTTTTTAATAACTTCTATAAAGAACTTTTCAGATTCTGAACAATGAAAAATAAATGAATTGTATTCTTTAAATTAATTAAACAACGTTTCTGCATTTACATTTACGCAGCAACACAACCTGACTTAATTATTCTTTTTGAACGAATTCTTTTTTCTCGTGTTTTTTAAAAATTAATATTAAAAAAAAATAGGTTTCAGTATAAATTGTGTTTCTTTTTTCCTTTCTTTTATGCATACTTTAAAGTTTTCTAAAAACTTTGCTTAAAAACCATCATTCATCCTGACTTGTCAACGTTGCTCGCTTACCCAAGCAAAGTGTATGACGACATTTTAAAGTCAACAGCTTTTGTTTACGTAGGTCGTACATCAGCTACATATCTATTCGGAATAGATATTGTTTTTTTTTTTTTGTTTTTTGTTTTTTACATGATTCACCCCAAACAAGGCAGGACGCCACTGTAAACGTAAGGGGCTACTGAGAAAAAGGAAAAGGGGAGAAGGATTAGTGGTTCAGCTTAAATTGGGATCTGAACAGCGAGATGTCTGTTTACATTAGTTTAAAATTTCTGCATATCAGTACTGTCGGGGAAACAGGGGGCAGGGAGGGAGTTCCAGAGGCCAGCAGCACGAGGAAAGAAGCTATTTGAGTAGAATGCTCTCTGGCATCTGGGGACCTCCACAGTGAATGAATGAGATTTAGTAGAATGTCGAGTTAGTCTAGTGAATTTACGTCGAGGGGTCACCAGAGTAGCCAACTCATCGGAGCATAATCCATTGAAGTATTTGTAAAACAAACACAAGGATGCCACATTGTCGCGATGGGACAGGGGCTGGAGCTGCGCTGACAGTGAGGGACCTATTAGGTTGACTACTCTTTTTTGGACTTTGTCAAGGAGGGAGAGACTAGTAGATGATGCACCAGCCCAGATGTGGCAACAATACTCCATGCATGGGCGAATGGTGGCTTTGTAGAGATACAGGGTAATTTCAGGTGTAAGGAGTCCACTAGCACGGTAGAGGGAGCCATAGATTTATTATTTGGCCATCTAATTTACACATGTTTTGCAGTGTGTAGAGAGACGCATATGTACATGAATAAGAAGCCAACACAAAAAGGAAAGGCAGCATTTCTATAAATGCTTATCGATACATTAAGAAATATTATTAAGTGGTTGAATAATTGTAGAATCAGGGGAGAAATAGATAGCTAAATGAGACTTGAGGGGTCGTTTTTATTAAGTTATAAATAAGTGTTAATTGAAAAAATCAAATAATATTTGTTGAAACGTAATCAAAGATCACAAGAATCAAGTCTATTTTAGCATGTATTTTGCGTTTTGAAAGTATAACGGTAAAAAGCTTGACTGAAACAAATATTGATAAACTCACTTTTCGTATGATGATTGATATAGAATATACTTGTTTCTTCAGTAAACAAACTATTTCATGTGTTTTCTGTTTTCGAAATATATGTTAACATTCATTTAATCATTTAAACGAAATGGGACTGCCATATTATTCCATCAGTTCACGAATATTAACAGTATGCAAAAGTATGCGTGGCTTATACACACTATATACTTTTCAACGAATTTATCATTATTCGATTTAGTTAAAATTTGATAATCGCCTAAATTTCAGTTCGAAATATGTATTTTACGTCTAAACATGCATTTTAAAATAAAACCAATCCTGAGAGCTGCAAAAGCACATGAATTCAATGAAATTTGAAATTTAGAGAAATGAATTTTAAAAATGTATTGAAATATATATATCAGTTTTCTGAACTATTTCAAAGATAATATAAATATAACAATAAATACAAGTCTAAAAATACTGAATTCATAAAAAAAAGTACTTGCATATTACTAATATTTGCATAATTATAAAAAAGGGTGCTTGTATTTTAAAAGTACGAAAACATTTTTTGTCTTTTACTGTATGAGAGGTAAATAAGGGCCAGTAACTCTTACTTTGACCAATGAGGTGAGACTCGTAAGTGTGCACTCTGATTTTATGTAAGCAAAATCAGCTTTTCCACGCGCCCATAAATAAATAAATGTTAATATTTCCTGAATAGGTAATTTTGATTTGTCAAATATACTTTTATGTCTAATCGACGTGTTACTTGCACATGTGCAACGCCAATTGAAGCCATCAGTTTTTACTAGTGATGGCACAGGTCGCATCTCAAGGCCACAGTTACAGTAGGTTTCTGCACCAGAAATAAGTTTGTGTGCTTGCAAAAAATCAATCTATTTCGCACTGTCTGATGTAAAATACAGTATGTCTTCAAACTTGAAAGGGTTAAGATCCGAACATTTACGAGTCACACTTCAATAGTCAAAAGAAGGGTTACTGCCCCTTATTTACCTCTCATACAGTAAAAGACAACAACACACTTTTTTTCGTACTTTTAAAATACAAGCACCAAAAAAAGTAAGATTAACATTGCAATCCAGACGTCTCTAGAAATAGAATTAAATAGCAACCAACATTGACACAAGTATGTAAGATTTTAACCGCAATAATTCTTCATTTAATTAGTATGATTATGTAACCTGCCGGGTGTTGATATTGTCTGCTGCCTTCAATTTGTATTTTTTTCTTTCCAATCGTCTGCATTCTCAGAATTTTCTGTCATTAACAAAAATATTTTTTTAAACCAAATAAAGTTAAAAAAATATTTGTGAAAAACTATTGGAATAACATGATTGTAATTATTCTTGGACGTGTCGTAACGTTAATGATTGCTCTTTAATTTATAACTAAGAGCGTATTCTAAACGTGAAAAAGAAAATTTAATTCGATGGCTACAATGACACATTTATTATTCATTATAAAAAAAGAGCCAAAGCAATTATTTATTGATTCTTAAATAGAAGGCACATTTGAAAAAAAAAAGATTATTTATTAATGAAAACAAATACACACTTATATTTTATTCTTCTGGATGATGTTGATTTATCTCTAAACGTGAAATGGACGCGTCTACTAATCTCAGAAAATAAGGATTGACGTCGAGTGCAATCACAGTCGGTTTATATACTAATCGCTTACCGTATAATTTTAAGTGGATTATTTGTAAAATATAGTCCCAAATTAAGTATTTTTCAGAAGTACGCACTGTCTAAATTTCATAATTTTATTTTTGTTTTCATGGTAAAAAAATAATATTACGTTGATAATTGCAGCGTAATAAACAAAATCGATTATTATCAAATAAACTTACTAAATAAATGAAAAATATTATAATATTATTCATAAGATCCTTTTATTTTTCTTGTGAAAATATTGAATAAACAGTACTTTATGAAATGATAATATCGTAAATTCGATGAATATTATTCTTCGGGGTATATTGTATAAATGAACACGCAATGTTGAGGTTATTTCTAATATATAATCACAATATTTTAAACATATTTTTTTGTCAACATATACATTATCCCAACATGTTTTAAATAAAATAATGGATGAATTATGTTTCGTGATCAAAACTACTTCTGAAGTAATTTTAGTTTTAATTACTAAAAACAAGATTAATACGTAGCATTAAATACAGCCTATATGTGATTATTTTTTTATTTAAAAAAATATTAGTATCTCATTTTTTAATAATTTATACAAAAAGAAAGTCATGTGATTTATAATTATTTTAAAAAATCTGTCCAGTAAAAAAAAAGTTCACCTCAGGTAGAAATAAGAATCAAATATCCATGAGTCTGTAATTCAATACACATATTTAATTATGGGTATGGAAATAACGCCCACCAAATAAATATATTGTTTTATGTGTGAATAATACATAAATTACGGAATTACGGAAACAAGCCGGGATGTGTTGGGCCACTCTCACTCCCAATCGTTGTACTGTACGACCGACACAGTCAGCTTCACATTGACATTTATAATGGTATACTATGTGGCTTTTTCCATCAGTAAGGGATTTTCGGATAAAATCACTTCAGCTGTTTCACGGTGCTATTTCGCAGTACAGCCTCGAGTGGTGTTCCACACAAGGACTGCTTTCCCAGCTTTCAAGAAGGACGTACTACCGACACTTCAAAAAACCCACGTAGTATACCATTTTAAATGTCAGTGTGAAGCTGACTATGTCGGTCGTACAGTACAACGATTGGGAGTGAGAGTGGCCCAACCCATCCCGGCTTGTTTCCGTAATTCACGCGCCCTGAGGAGAAATGCATCGACGGACGTAGCCGGATCTTTGCAACGAAGATCCGGACGTCTACAAAGTACATTTGAACGCTCACAGGTCCATGATTCATCTATTGGACAGCACCTATACGATAACAAAAAATGTGGCGAGAACTATACCGATGATTGGTTTCGTATCGTGCACAAGGCCCGTTCTAAACACCATCTGAAGGTTTTGGAGGCCGTGAGCGTTACCAGACGAAAACCATTACTCTGCAGGCAAAAGGAGTTTTCTCATTAATTAGATCTATTTAGAGACCTCTAAAAAAAACAAAAAAACGTTTGCCTGCAGTATGTCGATTATCATTTTATCCATTTTGCGTTATTGTTTCTAAGGTTTTGGCGATAGTTCATTCATTTCCTGTGATTTGTGCCTAATTTTTTCTTTTTTCTTTTTTTATTGTTTTTTTTTCTTTTGCTCTCCATGGTTCTTTATAAAAAAAAAATAAAAACACATTTTTTTCTCTCTCTTTCCCCCTGTAAAAACCATCTTTTCTTTTTTTTCTTATTTTAAAACGATATTCCACCGACGTTCCCCCCTTGAAAATGTGTCGGACGAAAGGTACCTTGGGTTGGGGTTTTTTCCCACTTTTATTCGTAACGAAACATCTTAATTGTTTTATTCGATAATTATACTTGAACAATTTTTTTTCTCTTCTTACTTTTTACTTGTGATATGGCCCTTTATTCAAGATGGCTCCACTTATTTTATTTAAATGTATAATATATATGTATATATATATACATATATATATGTATATGTATATATATATATATATATATATATATATATATATATATATATATATATATATATATATATATATATACAGGGTGTTTCAAAAGTCTTGGGAACATTACAAATGCGTATATCTCATGAACTATTCCAGGTAGAAAAATGAAACTGGTGCCATTTTAAAGCTTGCTTAATCAAGTTTTTGGTCATACTAATGATTTTCGTGTTATCTTTCCAGGTGCAGTAATGGCGTTCTCTAAACAAGACAAGGCATTTTGCGTCCTCCAATTTGCAAAGACTGAATCGTGGACATGTGTTCAGCGTGCATTTCGCAGGAAATTTAAAAAAGAAGCCCCTGAAAGGAAATCCATTGTCAGATGGCATGCTAAATTTGTGAAAGATGGGTGTTTGTGCTCAAGTAAGCGAACAGGTCGCCCTTCAACTTCAGAAGATGCAGTTGAGCAAGTTCGGACAGCCTTTCAGCGGAGCCCCCGTATATCAGTGAGAAGAGCCAGCAGGGAACTCCAGTTTACTCCAGCAACTGTCTGGCGTGTCTTAAGGAAACGACTGCAAATGGTACCTTACAAGCTCAAGTTGGTCCAAAAGTTGAAGGACACTGATAATCCACTTCGCCGTGACTTTTGCATTGCAATGCAAGAGAAGTTGGAAGATAACGGCTTTGATGACCGGCTTGTTTTTAGCGATGAGGCGACCTTCCATCTGAATGGCAAAGTTAACAAGCATAACACTCGCATATGGGGTACTGAGAATCCTCATGAACTTCTTGAGCACGAGCGAGATTCACCAAAAGTGAACGTGTTTTGTGCAATTTCCAAGAAAGGTGTCTATGGACCGTTCTTCTTTGAAGAGGCAACTATCACTGGTGAATCCTATCTCAACATGCTGGAAGACTTATTAATGGCTCAGTTGGAACAAGCAGAATCTGATGACTTCATTTTTCAACAAGATGGTGCACCACCACACTGGAGTCTTAGAGTATAGCAGTTTCTTAACACAAGGCTGCCTGTTAGATGGATTGGGAGATCTGGGCGAGGTGATAACGTTCTCATGCCCTGGCCTCCTAGGTCTCCAGATCTTACCCCGTGTGACTTTTTCCTTTGGGGCTTTGTCAAGCAACAAGTCTATGTGCCGCCCCTTCCAAAGATATTGACGAACTAAAGGCTCGAGTAACGGCAGTTGTGGGAACCATTGACGTCAAGATGCTGGAACGCGTTTTGCAGGAAATGGACTATCGACTAGATGTCTGCCGTGTGAGGAATGGTGCTCATATTGAGCAACTTTGAAGATTCCCCACAAAACTTGAAACTTTAACCTTTCCAACGGTACCAATTTCATTTTTCAACTCCTAATAGTTTTTGAGTTATTAAAAATCGTTATGTTCCCAAGACTTTTGAAACACCCTGTATATATATATATATATATATATATATATATATATATATATATATATATCTGTGTCCTTATGTATCGGTGATACTTGAAGCATAAACTGATGTATTTATTTTTGTTAAGATTCTATGTTTCAAACACTCTTCGTCCTTAATAGGGGTGTGTGCATGGATTCACTGGACTTGTATGATGTTAAAATGCGCTTGTTCCACTCTGATTATATAAATTAATGTCCTAATTTCCGATGAAGATAGCAGATCATTCGAGAACTTGAATAATAACAAAAGATAAAAACCAATAGACTGTTCTGCTTCAATTCCCACCTTAATATTATTAAAAGAAAATCGTACAGATTTCTCTCTTTCTTTATAAATAATATATAATAATGAAGATTTTATGAAACATTAAGAATAACATATACTACTAGCAAAAACCACCCGCCATTCGGACAGCAAAACACAAAGGCATAATTTTAATTCCGAGAAAGCAACACAAATAATTGTCATAGTGGTATTTAATATATTCCAATGTTGAGGAAATGTACTGTGTATAAACATTGTAAAACTGCATTAATTAGAAAACTACATGCTTATGAGCACCGTTTCTGAAATTGGAAATTGAAAACCGGAATTGATCCGAAAATAACCTTGCATTATATTTAAGGCCGTCTTTTTTTAGGAAATAATTATTTTTTAAACTATTTGTCTAATTATTAATATAATGTGTCAAACTGTTGTATATCAATTTATTATTATTATTATTATTATTATTATTATTATTATTATTATTATTATTATTATTATTATTTTTATTAGTAGTAGTATTATTATTTGTATTATTATTATTATTATTATTATTATTATTATTATTATTATTATTAATATCATGATTATTATT
This sequence comes from Sepiola atlantica, assembly GCA_963556195.1. Classification (NCBI taxonomy): domain Eukaryota; kingdom Metazoa; phylum Mollusca; class Cephalopoda; order Sepiida; family Sepiolidae; genus Sepiola; species Sepiola atlantica. The sequence goes on from OY744553.1 coordinate 31,335,300, forward strand.
GATATTATTATTGTTGTGGTAGTTGTTTTATTAAACTATCCAGTTATGGGTGTTTTTATTTTACATGAAGTTATTCATTCGTTGACAGTTCCGTTTATTTCTACAATGGAAGGTGAAGGCCGTATGCTTGACAGCAACGTTCAGGCCGTGCCCCACGTACGAGAAAAGAAAACTGTCTGTTTGAGAACTTCTACGACTTTACAAGTCGAATCATTATCAAAAAGAAATTGCACTATAATATGTGGGGCGCACTTTGGTAAATCACCAAGCGTATCGCTCGCAACCCCAAGGACGAATTGATTTCCAGGGTAAAACTTATGTCAATGAGTCAAAAGACAACGTGAACTTGACGTGCTCAACATTCTGGGATATGCAATCCTTATTGATAGAATGTTCCATGTTGTTGTTAATTCACAGAGAGGCAACTAAGGTAAAAACGTTGCGAACATAACGACATTATCTCTCACCCTCCTAAATATTTAACGAGACGCACATAAAAAGCGAGTGCTGAGATGGTATAACATGTTATCTGTTTCTGATCAGAAAATGTCCGTACTAACATTATTAACTGGATATATCTACGGACTTTCTGCAGCAAAATAGTTTCTAGCTTTGACAAACTAGAGAGCGTTTCTCGTAAAAAAATACACCGACTTAATATATATATATATATATATATATATATATATATATATATATATATATATTTTACACATGTATATATACATATATATATATATATATAATATATATATTATATATTAATATATTATTTATATACATATATAAATATTATATATATGTATATTATATATATATATTATACATATATATATATATACAAATATATATAAATATATTATACATATATATACATATATATATATATTATACATATATATATACATATTATACATATATATATATAAACATATATACATACATATGATATATATATATATACATATATATTATATATATATATATATTATATATATATTATATATACACATATATATATATTATATATTATATTATATATATATACACATATATATTATATATATTATATATATATACACATATACATATATTATATTATATATATATTATATATATACACATATATATTATATATATATTATATATATCATATATATATTATATTATAAATATATATATAATCTATATATTATATATAACTATATTATATATATTATATATATATATTATATTATATATACAGATATATTATATATATATTATGTTATATATATATTATATATATTACATTATATTATATATATTAAATCATATAACGATATAATATTATATATATACTATTATATTATATTATATATAATATTATATATATATAATATTATATTATATATATATAATATTACATTATATGATATATATGACATTATATATATATATAATCTTATATATATATATATAGTTACGTTTGATATATAATATTATATTATATGATATATATATAACATTATATATATATATAATATTATATTATATAATCATTATATTATATATATATATATAATCTTATATTATATATATATAATCTAAAATGTACAATCTTAAATGCTGGTTTTAAAAATTATATTTTGCGTTTTATTTTTATCTACTGTATACATTACTCTTACATAACTTCTCAGTTGATCGCTAGAGAAAGGCACATTCTCCATAAAATATTTTTTTTTGTTATATGTCCAACACCTCAGAAGACGTAAGAGTAATATCTCTTTTGTAACGTACTGTTCTTGGTCTTACTGTTTATATTACGCTACTTCTTTGACGCGGAGACTTGATTTTTACATTAATTTAGAAGCGGAATATCTCGCTTGGAATCTTTCAAAGATAAAACTGGCACATGTCAATGTAAAAATATACTGTATTAATTTACATCTATAATTTCTTTACGGTGGATTGCTTTCGGCAACCCTAAGCTCAAACACAAGCTCTTTAAAGCTCCTATTGCTACATATGAAAAATCGTTGTTTAAAGCGAAAGGTGTGATTGACAAAGGTTAGGTGTTACTCCAGAAAAGAAATCGACGAAACCACGTGACTTTCGAACCAATTTTTTTGTCATGGCTTTGTGATACTTCAAGAAAGACACCGCAACTAGATATAGTGAGAGCATCCATCCGTTTATCTATTCGTCCGTATATCTGTATCTCTCTCCCTCTCTCCTTCTCTCTCTGGCTCACACACACACACAAAACTACCCGACTCTCTGATTTCTTTCTGTTACTGTTCTTCACTAAGCACGGGCGGCCGAGTGATTTCATCTACGGAGCAAGAAGAACCTGGGTTCTCAACCACAACACGAGTGATTATATGAGTTATACACGCAACGAGAAGTAGACACATTACGCTATGCAAGAGTCAGCAACATCTGAGGATTCGATACTGCAACTAAATAAAGGGTAGCCGTACAAATCACACTAACTTACCTTGCCAGATAGAAAAATGACTCTGTCGCCCTATAGAAGATGGTCTTCTTTCTTACTGATGAATAACTTTTTCAAAGAAGATACGTTTTTAGTCTTTCTCTGTTCATCGTTATTTCTATTGAAGGTGCAATAACTTATGCCGCCCATATTAAATCCCATTACAAACACTAAACCTTGAGAAGGTTTCGATTATGCTGTTAGAACCCTACATTCAGCTTCGACTTATAGTTTAGAGGCTGCATGTTTTTTAATATGTAGGCATTTAAAATCTATTTGCGTTGATCAATAGTCATGTTCATGATTAACCATTTTTTACATATAGTTTCTTTAATTATTCTCATGAAATATTACTATAGAAAGCCCAACATATGGTAAGTTTATATACCTTTTAATGAAAACAACTGCTTTCAAGGTGATCAAATTCCCCATACTCTATAGCTAATGAATATGGAAAGGTAAAAAGTTCATTATATAGAAGCTTTATATATACACACACACACATATATATATATATACATATATATATATACATGCATATATATACATAGATATACACATAGATATATATATACATGCATATATATATACACACATAGATATATATATATAAATGCATATATATATATACATATATATATGCATGTGCATATACATATATATATATACATATATATATGCATGTGCATATACATATATATATATACATATATATATGCATGTGCATATACATATATATATACATATATATATGCATGTGCATATACATATATATATACATATATATATGCATGTGCATATACATATATATATACATATATATATGCATGTGCATATACATATATATATATATGCATATGCATATATATATACATATATGTATATATATATACATATATATATATATGCATGTGCATATACCTATATATATATATGTATATATATATACATATATATATGTATATATATATACATATATATATATATGCATGTGCATATACATATATATATGCATATGCATACATATATACATATATGTATATATATACATATATAGGTATATATACATATATGTATATATACAAATATAGGTATATATACATAGATAGCTATATACATATATGTATATATACATATATGTATATATACATAGATAGGTATATATACATAGATCTCTATATATATACATACATATCTATATATATATACATATATATACATACATATATCTATTTATATGTATATGCATATATATGTATACATATATATATACATATATATACATATATATATATATACATATATATATATATACCTATATATACATATATGTATATCCATATATATATGCATATATACATATATATACATATATATACATATATGTATATACATATATATACATGTATGTATATACATATGTATATATACATATATGTATATACATATGTATATATACATATATGTATATACATATATATATATGCATATATGTATATACATATATGTATGCATATATATATACATATATATGCATATATACATATATATATGCATATATATGCATATATACATATATATATGCATATATATATGCATATATATACATATATATATATGCATATATATACATATATATATATGCATATATATATGCATATATATACATATATATATATGCATATATATACATATATATATATGCATATACATATACATATATATATGCATATACATATACATATATATATGCATATACATATACATATATATATATATGCATATACATATATACATATATATATACATATATATATGAATATATATACATATATATATGCATATATATACATATATACGGCACAATCACGTTGACGCACCGGTTCTCGTTAGATCATCGAAGTTAAGCGGCGTCAAACCTGCCCAGTACTAAATGGGTGACCATTTGAGAATACCAGGTGCTGTATGTTCTCTCTGCTTATCTCGGCATTGTTCTCAGTCGTCCTACTACTTGCCATTGGAATCATGCAATGCCGACTCAGGAGAGCGGTTGTTGGGGATGGCGCAACCCTTGCAAATACAAATTCAAACCTATACTCATATAAGTCCATTATATATACATATATGTATATATATATATATATATATATATATATGCGTATATATACATATATACATATGTATATCTATACATATATACATATACATATATATATATATATATATGCATATATATACATATATACATATACATATATATATTTGTGCATATATATGCATATATATATATATATATATATATATATATATATATACATATACATATACAAAATACTTCTACGTATTAAAGAAACACATCCATATTTTTTCTAAACATTTTATTAATACACATATGTTTCTACTCATATGAACATGTATAGCGTGTACAATATTTATCAAATAATCACAAAGACTTAATCAGTTGATAACTATTCAGAGGTAAGCTTAAAAGGCAACATGCGTCAAATATTCATATACTCTATATATTTTTTTTATTTCGAACTTTTTTTCACCCTTGCATAACGCCTAACAAAGGTGCACATACTGTAGACTCTATTTTGTCAGTTAAGTGTTCCTGATATATCATGTCTCTAGCATGATACATTATATGTATTTGGTTACATACATACATATATATATATATATATATATATATATATATATATATATATATATACATATATATATACACATATACATATATATACATTTATATATTACCAGAGACACATAATAAAGGTACGCGCACGAGTGTCGTTGCCGACATCGCACACTGCCCATGGCAGCGGTGATTTGCTAAGAATCACCGTGTCTGGAAGGCGGAGCGCATCCCTCTCCTTCCGCTGCCTTGAACCTTCCCTGAGTTTTAGTCAGGTACCCATTTACTGTTATTACTATATATATACTAGAAGAATACTTGGTAAAATAATTCCCCGAACAGTAGGGGTTTGTACTACGTTCATGTCCTTTTTACAATGATTAACATCCAGATACGATTTCACTGAAAGATTTGTACTTGTACTTGTTTTCTGCTTGCACTTTTCAGTTGAGAAAGTCCTTAGATTCGCATAGTCATGGATACATTTTGCCCCTTGCGTTTGTTTGATCGTCGGGTGTACAAGTAACCTGAGCAACTCCATCATCCATCGACGTATACCGTAAACTTGATAGCCAATGAAAAAAGTGAGATCGGCCTTGACTGTGTCTAATCAAGTCTACGGAATCCCACCATAAGGGCGGCACCAATGCTGAATAGGTTTGAGATTGAAAACATTTATGAGCATACTAGCGTCCGGACTACTGAAAACGTGTCTTTACCATCCCATGCGAATAGAAGTCAGCACTGCGAATAGAATCAGCATTGGGAACTCGGTCCAGCATGGTGTGTATCAAGACACCTCAGATACACCTTATGTCTAGAATAATTGTTCCAATGTCGATCAAAATCAATTAAATGAGTTTTACATCATCGAATTTAACACGTGTTAAGATTACATACTTAAATAAAGTGTTGTTAAAGCATTTCTCACTTGTTTCGTTTAGATTTATTTTGTGTATTTATTTTTTTTAAACTGCTAAGAAACATAGTATTGGAAATTAATTTTTTAGATTGCAACCTGTCTTATCTTGCCGCATTAGATTGCTCTGTGTCATTTTTATTTAGAGTAAGTAAATCATTTTTAGGGGACACCATTTCTTAGAAAACAATATTGGCATGTTTACGGGTAAGTCAATGCGAATATGATTAAAATAAATGAAAAGAATTACACATTAATATCGGCTATGAAGTAATTTAAAATATCTTGTACAAACGAGTGCCAGAAACGTGTTAATTATCCGGTAAAATAATGTTTTAACATCGATAAGACGGGATACTCTATTTCTTTATTTCATAGTTAATTCCTAGCCACGGGCAAGTCGGCATTGTGGATTTTTTGGTCCGGGTTAAAACCGTTTTGACTGAGGTTTTTGAACAGAGTGTTTGTCTATCTCATCATTGACATTCCTTTAAGTCGTTTCCCGGCGACTTCTAACGCAAAGGCAAGTTTTGCTGGGGTGTCTTCATTGGACCTTAGCACAAATCAAAACAATCTAAGCCGCCATTCCATTATCTTTCCCTCAATCGGCGCGATTCCGCAGCGCCTTCGGATATCCTCAGTGTTGACGTGGTAAAGTAGAGTATTGATTTACTCCTCTCCAGGAGTTAGGCACAAGGCCAGTTTTTATCTTACTCCCACAAGTAAGATGTGACCCAAGGTCGGGTCGGGAAAGTGGGGTTTAAAAATAGCCTGGGCAGCCCCGTCGGCATTCCCCGGTAGGGGCGCCTCAGGCAGTAAGCAATAAACTTACTCCTCCCCAAAAAGGGGAGGTAAAGCCTGGGAAGGTGGACCTCCCAGAACTGCACAGGACAGACCCATTGACCGGCGTAAAGCAAGACCCGAAGGCCAAAACAACACCAGTATGGAGTGCAGTATCCATTGGAACAGATACTACACTTTGATCTTAGCCTAAAAGGCCAAGATAATTTTGGTTTCTATAATGGCGAATTTCGCCCCGCATTCTTCATTGTCTGTAAGAACCTGGTGCTGTACACAGCGACGGGTATCACGACAATCCGGTAGATTTTCGACTTTAAATGGGTGCTTCTATTGAGGTAATAAAGCTAAGAGGAGACAATGCAAAACCCAAATCAACCGAACAGAATTGCGCCAGTTAAAAAAGTTCAAGAGCACCTTTTCCTATCAGATTAAAGTAATAATATTTCACTTGACGTCGACAAGTTTCTAAGAAAGAAAAACTGTTCGGAATAACTGAAATAGACACGTTTTAAAATTAAATACTTTTTCTAGTTTTATTTTAAACATTTTACATTTGTTTTGTGTAGATTTATTTTGTTCATTTTTAAACTGATAAGAGACATAGGATTCGAAATGAATTTTTCTATTGAAACTTGTCTTATCTTGACGCGTTATTTTCTTCCATGTTATTTGTATCTTCGTTGTCTCTTTACTTCGAACATTGACAAATATATAATCAATGCTTGGCGCGCTTTGCCTTTGACAGGAAAGTTGCATTTAATGCGCAAGTGTCAGATAATGTTTGCAGGTGTGAGTGACGTGCGGTTTGACGGGTGCTTGACTTAAATAGCAAAGATATGGCGGAGATAGGGGACCGTTTGTTCGGTTTCGTCGTCATAGTGAAACCTATCTCTTAAGGCTTCCCTGGAGACATTTTAAGGGGGAATCATTTAAACTACTCTTCAACATAGATAAGAATAGACACGGTCAGCTGTAAGACTTCTTAACAAAATTAAATCTATTACACGCATACATACGCATCACCATTTGAAGGAATACAAATTCACATTCCCAACGTTGTTTATGGACACCGACACGAAATATGGAATTGGCAATTCCGGGTTCAAATTCTATTTGAACTAGTGGGGTTGTATTAAACGGGTGGTGATAAAATCACAACTAGGATACTACATTTTTGTCTGTACTCGTGATGTTTCTATACTTTACTTATTTCTTTACTTTAATTCCTTTTACTTACAAAAAAAGTGACAAGCAAATAATTCAGTGGAAATATACTGGAAGGTTTGTCTAGTAAACTAGTCTCACAATTCAAATATGTGCATGCCGAATAATAGACAATTAGAGTCGACGTGCAAAAGGACCGATATACATCAATTATCTTTGGTGTAAGGTGTCGAAGTAGACGGATGTCTTTTCCGGGTTTTTTGTACTCACCCTTTTGGTGAATGTTGGGAATGATTAATAATATGCAATCGACTAAAGGAACTGGTTATCAATACGCGTTTGAAAAGAACAAAACAAGAAGTCCAGAACGACTGGAAAAAATTACATGATTAGTGGAGAGCATATACCTCACGTTATATTCTTAAATAGTCACCCATTTTACTACTGACCTTGCTCAATGTCGCTTAACTTCGATGAGTTAACGGGAACCGGTGTGTAGACATGATTATGCGGTGGGCTTTGTGTGATACGACTATATACAAGAAAAATAAACGTCAGTCTATACGCGACTCGTAAAACAATAACGTTTACTATGCTTTGCTGGTAAAGTTACTGCCCGTCTAATGAATAGTAGGTATTATCTTGAAAGGGCTTCACATTCACCGGAATTTACCCCACACCAATGTTTATCTGTGAGATTGTGTATGTCGAAATAATCCCAAGACCCTGAACTGAATTGGGCGCTCACAAATACAATGGAGTCAGTGCAGAAAAAGAGGGTGTGTTTTAGAGATTTTTCCACGTAATATCCAGGTGTGTTTATCAGTGATTGGTGATATAACACATACTGTTCTGTATTCATTATTTAAACTTAATGGGCAAGTCAGTCATTGACTGAACTTTATTCATGCTATCTATGGTTTGTAGAAAAAAGTGTAAATTTTATTAAACATACAATGAGCAACATTTAAAGCCTACCCTGCAAAATTATAAGTGGATACTTTTAATAAAAGCAAAAACACATACGGAGGTTTATGAAGGCCTTCATAAAAGAACGCATTTACTATTTATAAAAATAATTTACTTCCTTTTTTCCATTACCTCTGTAAAGAAGGTTATTTTTTCAGACCAGTTTATTTGCAACTAAGTTTTTAACAGCCTAGCGTTCACATCACTTGAATATCACATTTTCGATTCTGTTTAGCATAGAGAATAACTGTTTTGTCCATGTTGTAGTCAAGGAAGGCATGCATTTGATACGATTATGACCTTAAAGTTAGACTTTGGGTTTAAATAATTTGGTTGAGGTCGAAATTTTGACGAAATTTCAACTTCCGATTATTCCAAATTTAATGTATAGATCTCATGTGCTTTGATAATAGTACGCATTATTGACACAATCCGCCAGAGCAGATACACATTTTTGGAGTTAGCAAGGGTCACATAGAATAACTTCTATAAAATATAGAAAAGTAAGACCCATATAATATGTGACTCTATCCTTACGTTGTCAGACGGATTGATGCAGCATCACGACTCACTAATTTTCTTGTATTACTGCATATTGCTTGTAGTTATATACATTTTGAAAACCAAACAAAAACGGAATAAGCGTCGCAATTAAGAAGTCTATTCATAAAATGACATTCATAGATATTGGATAAACTGTGATAATTTTATTTTTACATACGAGGCATCGCTTATCAACGCACAGGAGCTACTCGAGGATAAGGGTTATTGAGATTGGCAGGTGAAAAGGGAAATATAGAAGGGATTTCTAACGATAGTTGAAACTGGTCAGTAATCGATTATCTAAGAAGACGGCTCGACAAAAAATGTATTGGACTTGAAAACGGAAATGTTGTACACAGAAAAGCAGCCGAGTGGTACCGTGTTCCATAAAAAATGTATTTAAATTGGCTGCTTTTCTGCTTGCTACATTTTCGTTTTCAAGTCTGAGTGGTACCGTGTTCCATATACTGGCATATTTCCGTAAGATATCTTACTCATAGAAGCTCTGTTTAATGTTAGGTACATACAGTGAGAAATATAACTTTTGATAGTTGTTGTAGCTAGACGAGTTCTTTGTTACGAGAGCTTTAAATATCCGCTTGGTATCGAAGTCGCTTTTGTTATCTGTGAAGGCAGGATAGGTCGCATTGCGCGGCACCTCGCTAGATGTGGCAACAGTATTCCATCTTGAGACGTATTATATTCTTATTGGTATCCTTCAATAAGTAGTCACATTATAGCTTAGAATGTGCATAATGAGTTAAATAAAAAAAGATGTGGGAGATATATAGGACAATCGGCGGTCTAGCTTTAGAAAGTAACTATCGGGGGGGGGGAGTTACCAGAAAGCGTAATTAACTGAGCATGTGCTCCAAAATGAACATCGAAATGTGGATGCGGATATTTTGGTAGCCCAAACAAGTGTGTAGGCTTTGTTTGTAAGGCCCTCGGGATGTTAATGTCTACAGGAGGCGAGAGAGATCGAGTTAAGATTCTTTCCCGTTGCTTTGCCTCGGTATTCAGCGTGCAACGAGGCATGACAAGGTGCTCAAGATTTTGGAGGTTTTGAGACTGAAAATAAGAACTTCTCCTTTTGCAGTAATTTTAGAGACATCAAATTGTTTAGTATATCGAGAAATGTACTCACTATATTTATCTGTTTGTTTAAACATAGGGGTACTTACTATGCCTATATTTAGTTTATTATCTACACATATATGAATCCTGGCAGTCAGAAACACCGATAGCTTCATAGAGAAAACGAAAGTGAGACATCTTGTTAATCAGATAACCACATTGACGAATCTGTGAGTTTGTTTGGAAGATAGACCAATGCTAGCGTATTTTAAATGTTACAGCATAAGTTAACTTATACTCTGTATTTATCTATTAGAACGGTGGACGAACAATAAGATACAACAACAAATTACCTATCACAAAATCGTCTCAGATTTGTTCATTAAACATTTAAAAACAACGGCTAATGGTGTTTTATTCAGCAAGAAAGAGCCATCATTTATTTTAGTCACTTCGTACTAACAGATTCCAGGCGAGATAGATATCGTCATCATAAGCCAAACGACTGCTCCGAGAAGAAGTTAAATCCTAACACAGAAGGGATACAGAACAAACATTTAAAAACAATTCATCTCAAATAATTAATAAATGCCACTGAAAGAAAGATATAGTGTTTACAGTTATCGTCATAAAAAAAACTATTAAGACCATTTAACAAATCTTTAATGAAACGTACACAATACTCATCCGACTCGCATTAAAATATGACAATGAAAAACACGTCAAGATTTAAGACGTTTTTACAATATATAAGTATCTGCGAACATATATATGTATATTTATATATATATATATATATATATATATATATATATTTATTAACTTTCCATGCAATACTTTGAAACTTAAACAATAAACCTCACATTTTATATATATATATATATATATATATATATATATATATATACATATATATATATATATACATATATATATATATATATATATATATATATATATATACATATATATATATATATATATATATATATACATATATATATATATATATATATACATATATATATATATATATACATATATATATATATATATACATATATATATATATATATATATACATATATATATATATATATATATGCATATATATATATGCATATATATATACATATATATATATTCATATATATATATATATATACATATATATATATAGTAAGCAATGAAAATATATATGGCAATCAAGCTACACAGAGGTTCCCGTGTTTCATCCCCGGGGGGAATCGTCAGGCTAAATGCATGGAGTTATTTTTGGCAGGTGTTTTTATATACATGGCTGTCTAGTTAACCAATCAGATTCTTTGTTGTTCCCTCAGCCAATCATTGAAAACTCATGAGTTATGGACTCAGTATCACTATAGACACGGGTCCATGTAGACAATTCTAGTATGATCTTTGAGAGACTGCAATCTATCTAATTCAAATACTACAATAATCAATACTTTTTTAAGTTCATTTTAAGAGTTTGATAATTTAGTCATCCATAGGTACACTTTAATTCCAGCCTTTCTTTACAAAACCTTTGAAACTGTGCGATAAGAATGTGAACTAATTCATTTCGAGGAGGCTTAAAAGCATTTCGAGCCATCGGGTTTCAAATGATTTATTTTTGTTGTTTTTCTTCTGCACGCGAAGACCCAAGAACTGCCAATATGAATCAAGCACGAAAATGTACTCAAATAACTCGTCGTCGGTGCAGAGAAGATTAATTTTAGTGCAGAATGTTTCCTTTTTATGTTTTTTCGCAGAATACGAGTTATATGAATTACGAATTCATGCCATTTACAAAAATCGTCAATGCAAAACTCACTCCTTGCTAATCATATTTGGTAAGTGTTAGTTCTATTGATGAATATAAAACACTTTTATGGTGTGTAAGTTTTATTGCTTTTGTAATTAATCTATTCTATTAAGAAATGTTAAATATAATTGCTCTATCACTTGTATTATTTATGCGAGATTGTAACCACACACACACACACACATATATATATATATATATATATATATATATATATATATATATATATAGAGAGAGAGAGAGAGAGAGAGATAGAAGAAAAAAGAGTGATAAATATGCGACGATTGTCCAAATTTATTTCAATTTTCAATTGTTCAATTGAAATTTGAAATAAATTTGGACAATCATCGCACATTTATCACTCTTTTTTCTTCTATCTCTACAATTTCTCTATCTCGTATATTGAGCTAATCCTCTTCACAATAGGTTCCATCTACTAAAAGTTTTTACTTCGCTTTATATTTGATCCTATATATATATTTATATATATATATATATAAACATGTATGTGTATATGTATATATATATATTTACCTGAATAAATAAATGCAGAAAATTTTTTCCACCTATCCTAAGTATATAAACATGAAAGCATCTTATGGTTATTGAATTATATGATGAACTAAATATTTGGAAATAACGCATATATAGTAATCTGCACACACCCACAGTCTCCATCACAGTATCTGTAATTTTCATATTTATTTTTAAACAATTTCTAAGGAATACATATTCTGTAATATGAAGTTGTAATTTGCATTTTCATATTCACGCAATAGTTGCGTCGATAGTTACACGTCGTATGTCGCTGTTTTGCTGAGACCAGATACTACACTTTGATCTTAATACTTTTTATGACAAGGCACTTTTAAATGAATAAAAACAAAAATGTTATTAAATCGGAAATTTATTGTATTATTGTTTAATGGTGGTGGGCAGTGTAGTACCGGTTCTTTTGTCATAAGACCGCCTCCATGAATTACCTTCTTTTTATGAGGCGAGTGAACTCCATAGGTATTACATTATCCTTTGTAGGAGATGGTAATGTAGTCTTGTTCTGTTATCATGAGATCATCTATACAGGGACTAACTACGTTATCCGTTTTTTGGGGTGAGATAGCGAGTATCTGTTTTTTCTAATGATACCGTACTCACGGTTATTCCAGTCATGTGTAATAGGGGCATCTTCTCATGTATAACCCGCTTGTTTTGTAGGCGATAGTATAGTATATGTACTGTTGTCATCATATCATCCTGCTAGGTATAAGCACCTCATTTTTTAGAGGACGTTTGAATCCTCCAAAACTGTACCTTTACGTTGGGGGACAGTGTTGTACATCTCCACTAGTCGTAATATCATTTTCTCTGACAATCCGTCCTATTTAGGAGATTGCAGCGAAGTGTATTTTCGTTGATCTTGATACAACTCTCTCAGGGGGTAATGTAATGTATGGTATTTTGTCACAATAACATTTTATCAAGCATTAACTCATTTAAGGGGTTAATGTTGTTTCATAAATATACAATCGTATCAAGCATTACCTCCTCCTTAGGGAGTCAGTAATGTACTTTTCTTTGATGAAATATTTCAATGATTACCTTATCATTTTCCGGGGTGAGGGTAGTATAGTATATAGTAGGTTGTCATAATAACATCTTATAAGGCATTAACTACTCTTTTGGGGGTCAGTATAGGATATGTTCGTTTACTATGATCAAATATTCTTAAACTATAAAAATCTGCGACCGTAAAGAGCATATATTTTTCATGTATACAAATTGTTTTCATTTTAAAAAGTATTTTTTAATTTAAGAAAACATTGTTAAATATAGCAACATTCATATGTTTAAGTATAGCTTTTCTTTTTCAATTTTTCGAATACTATTTTTTGGTCAAAGCAAAACAAGTAATATATATATATATATATATATATATATATATATATATATATATATATATATATATATATATATATATATATATATATATATATATATATATATTCCCAAAGTATCAGGACTACTATCGATTGTGCATCTTCAGGTGCTTGAAATAGGTAATAACCGGGTGAAGAAAGAAGAACATTTTAAAAGAATAACTACCAAGAATATATATATATATATATATATATATATATATATATATATATATATATACATTATGAGACGAAGGATGAGAATAAAAAATGTATACAACATTTATTAAAACATCAGACGTTCCAAGCAAGTAGTTTCAGACCATTTATTTATAGATGTTCAAAGACCGGTGTAGATATTGCCGGCAACATTAAACTTTGAAAAGATAAATAACTTTTGGTTTAGAAGAACACGTAAAGTTAGGGTAGTCAACGTCAAAAAATCTGTTATAGTGGAAATAGATGTATGAAAATGAATACTCAAAGTATTTAGGAGTCAGAATGTAGCTGTTAAGAAGATTCAAAAATAGTATTATCCAGGTCAAACTTTCTAGCTCCCTGGCAGACCATGTGGGCTAAACCGACGCGCACATATCTGATGCAATGGCTAAATCCTTATAAAATGGCATCCAGTCCGTGGTGGAATCGGGTCAAAAATGGATGGTAACTTTTAATGCCGAAAAGACAAAGCTACTTTCTTCAATAACTACAAGAAACCTCTTCAACCACCAATTGTCATGGCACCCTGCCCGAGAGTTCAACAGTCAAACTCCTCGGCCTAACTTTCACAGATAATATGAATTGGAGTAAATACATGGGCTCTCTCTACCATGTCAGTAAACTTCTCACACCTGACATGATTCTATAGCTCTACAAAGCCACCATCCGCATATGCATGGAGTATTGTTGCTTCATCAGGGCTCGTGCATCATCTGCTAGTCTCTCCCTCTTAGATAAGGTCAAAAAAAAAGTTGATAACTTGATAGGTCCTTCACTATCCACCAAGCTCCAGCCTCTGTCACATCGCCGCAATGTTGCATACTTGTGCCTGTTTTACAAGTACTTCAATGGATTGTGCTATTATGAGCTTGTGCTCTGGTACCCCCACGACGTAAATTACCTAGACCAACCCGACAATCTGCCAAATCTCATCCATACACTGTGGAGGTCCCCAGATACCGAATAGCTTTCTACTCTAAAAGCTTCTTTTAATGTACTTCTGGACTCTTGAACTCACTCCTTGCTCCCTGCTTTCCTGACGTTACTGATATGCAGAAATTTAAAACTTTAAGCTCTTAATTTAGGTTGACACCCCCCAAAAAACTAAACTAAACAAAACCCTTCACTCTTTTTTCTCAGTAACCTCTTACGTCTACAGTGGTGGCTTGCCTTGTTTGGGGTGAACTTGGGGTGATAAAAAATACCAATGTGTAGATGAGTTATAGATATGGATAGAAAAACCGATATTTTTGGGCCGGTGCGAGTGAGTGTATTGCTTATAGGCGATGCTAAAAATGGCTATTTGCTGCCGCCGGATGGGATGATTAGCTGTTGCTGAGTGTGCGGGGCATGGCCAGAGGATATGACAAGAATTAATGTAAATTAAAAAGAGATCTACTAATATATATATATATATATATATATATATATATATATATAGTCATCCACATACAGACTGTTTCGCTGTTTCACAGCTCATCAGTGCGGCTAGACCAGTTAGTGTCTCAAGCCGGGATCGAAACGAAACCGTCGAGCTGACAGTCGGCGATGCTAACCCCTACGCCATCATGCGACACTGACTGAATGTAAGATATATCTCAATGTAACGAAATGTAAACATTGCAAATGCCTGAGCTCGGAATTAGTTTTACCTAAATATATGTATATATATATATATATATATATATATATATATATATATATATATATATATTTCTAATTTTTCATCTCTTTAATTAATTGCTCTATTCTATATTGAACTTTATATTATCAAACAATATATCGCTTATATTTAATTAATTATGAATATATACATATATATATATATATATATATATATACACATATATATATATACCCATATATACATACATATATATATACATATATATATTCCTCATGAGAGAAAAATACCAAACAATTATTGTAATTTACTAAATAGTCAGACATGTTTGAAAAAAATGTTCAATGCAATGAGTAGCACAATTTAGTAGCAGAATTTCCATTTAATATTTAATATATATATATATATATATATATATATATATATATATATATATATATATATATCCATGAACAATGGCAGTATACTGAAATTATATGCCCTTAATAGGGTTAAGATGAAAATTCATATACACTAAATGTACGAAAGCAAGGAAATTCCCAAATGTTTACACTTTTTGTAATTAAAGGTATGCGAGCACAACAGGGCTATGTATTTTACTGGTAGGAATTTTTCTTCAGCGCACTTCATCCACTCATGCATAGAGATTTATACTGTAGTGATGTGATAATGAAACGGTTTGGTAGATATGTAGTCATACCCTTAATGACAATAAACGTGTAAAAATTTAGGAATGTCCTTGCTTTTGTACATTTAGAGTATATTAATTTTCATTTCAACCCTATTAAGGGCCTATGATTTCAGTATACTGACATTTTTCATTGAATGCCCCTACTTTTGTAAACGCTATGCCTCAATACAATGCCTTCTCATAACTGATATAGTTGGTAGTTTGACTAATCTATATGGTAAACTGAAATTAAAATGCCATTGACTAGACACTAGAACCTCTATATTTGCCAAAAATCAGCTGATTCCATCAAATGGTCGATAATATATAGAATAAAGTTTATGAATACTGGTCATTTTAAAGTTTTTTGGGAATTTTCTAGAAAACTAGGGTATATGGTAAACTGAAATTAAAATGCCATCAACTAGACCCTAGAATATCTATATCTGCCTAAAATAAGCTGAATCCATCAAACAGTTGATGAGATACAGGGTGGCACATACGTACGTACGTATGTACGTACGTACGTATGTACGTACGTACACACGGATAACATGATTTTATGATTGAACTTTCTGGATCTCTGGGTTGCCTTGACAAATGATGCTGACATTCTACACACTTATAGAACCTAGCAATTAACAATTTTGTGCAAAGTTTTAACTAATTTGGTTTATTGGTGTTTGACTCATGATTGATCAAAGAAATGAAATTTCCAGCATAGGCCATTCGTGAGTATATTAAGGGATAGAACCTTCTCGCGCCTCCCTTGATATATATATATATATATATATATATATATATATATATATATATATATACAATATATATATATATATATATATATAGAGAGAGAGAGATAGAGAGAGAGAGGGAGAGAAAGAAAGAGGGAAATAAATAGAAGTAGAACATGTAATATATTAGAAAAAAGTCTTTGGTTTATTATCCTTCACACGAAATTATTTCAAATCAATAGAAATCAACGATTTAGTTCCGAACACAATATTTGGATTTCCGCAAAAGTTGAACAAATTAAATCCTATAGTGTTCACATGACGCAATGTTGGGAAAGTCTTTTAAAATTCTCTCAAACCTTGAAATTCTAAAAGTCCAGACGTTATATGAAAGGGTTGACATCATCCGATTATGTCTTTCGTCTGCCTTGTATATAAAGCCGTTAAAGCCTCGAAATGAAAGCAACCGAAAATTATAATGGACGCTTATTATTATGTTTGTTTAAATACGGAAGATGTAGAAGTACTGTATTTTATTACGTTTATGAAAATATATGTTTAGCAGATAATAATTATACATTATTGTGGTTGGCTTCCAAAAATGAACTTAAAAATTAAATACATCTAGCAAATTCTGGTCTGTAAGAATGAAGATGTAGATAACAATACGAAATCATCTCTAACTAGATTGTAAAGTCGATTTTGTACTTTGCCATGAAGTATGGACAATAATAATTTCAAAGTTTTGTAACCATACTTTCACGGGATATTGTGCGTCACTGACGCAATCCTGGTTTCTATTATGTTTTCAATCCTTATTAACCGTGGTAACAAGAAGAAATAACATAAATTAACATTTATCCATTCAAGGCTGACAGAAAGAGAACAATCTTCCCCGGAGATACATAATGAGGTCAGTTCGAAATTCCGAACAGGTTTCCGTGTCTGACACAACGATTTCAAAGTTCGAACACTAGGGTCCCAAGGTATAAAAGAATCACTTAAAATGATCGAATGTTCGATTAGTCGAAAGGTTGGCAATAAGAAAAAAAATAACTCTGAAATTTTCAAGTGAATAAAAGTAAGAATAATATAACACTTATACTACTATACGATCATGGCTGACGGGATAAGAACAATCTTGTCTCGTGGATTAAATGAATGTTCAGTTCAAAATTTTCGTTTAGGTTCGACTATTCCCAGGTCCGACTATTTCCTTTTGGTGTCTGGTTCAAAGGTGTCTAACTAGGACAAAATACACCTTAAGAATGCCGTATATTTCGTTCATCAAAATGCTGTGAATAAAATATAAACCAATATTAGTATTTTAATCTGAATAATTCAAATAGTGCATATTATGTGTAGTGTTTAAGTCCCTACTGCTTACCATTGGACCACATCCGCGTGCACATTAACAGAATGTGATACGACGCTATTCGAATGGTGACTCTAACCAAGGCTGACGTCCTCCGAGAAGATTAAACCGACGATAAGATGGCGTCGCTAGAGAAATACTTGAACAAGTTATACAACTGGCATCAGGTGCGCCATGTTTTTGAGGACTTATTACTCGGTGATAATCTGTTAAATTGGCCTGTCTACTCCAGAAGGCAAGAGATTACAAAGTACAATATATTCATGCACAGGCGTGCATATATGCGATTGCGCACGTGCGTGTATGTTTCTGTAGATATATGCATGTGTGTATGAGCTCGGGCACACACGTGTGGTCAGAAAGAAGATAAAGAGAACGTGTTGTATCTGCCTGGTTTGCTGGCGATATTAGCTCACATCTTACTTTATGTTGATATATACACAGTAAATACAAAAAAAACAGTATTTAGGAATATTACTAATATTACAACACTTATTACTATAGGATTGCATCCATCTCCTCTGGATATAAATGCTACCTTACACGAAACTGCCTGCTGTGTTGCTATTCGCCTAAAGACTGATTTTCACTCTAGGTATACAATACAACACTTGTATCTAATATGTAGTGTTTAGATAATTCCGACTATTGTTCTCATCTTGGATGTTATTTTTACAACGGTTAGGTCGATTTTACCATTGACCTTTTCAGATGCCTCTTATTGAACTCAAGAAACTGTTACTTGAACTCGGGAATCTGTACGGGATTCCGTACAGTACACTTTATTTAATCCAAGCTGGTGACAAGCTTTTGTTCAGTAAGCCATAACCATGTATAACTTATTAAGGACCAGTGGTGCAACGGATAAACGTACTATGTTTAATCAGTTCTAACTGACAATCTTCTAAAGGTGCCAGGTTCAATCAACAGTACCGATTATACTAAGAATACAATTACGAATTAAATAAGACCTCCTCGGCCTAACTTTCACAGATAACATGAATTGGAATAAATACATTAAAAACATTGCCAAGGCTGCTGCAAAGAAGGTGGGCTTCCTCTACCGTGCCAGTAAACTAGTCAAACCTGCCATTATCCTATATCTCTACAAAGCTACCATTCGCCCATGGATGGAGTATTGTTGCCACATCTGGGCTTGTGCATCATCCGCTAGTCTCTCCATCTTAGACAAGGTCCAAAAAAGAGTCGCTAACTTGATAGGTCCTTAACAATCCACTAAGTTCCAGCCCCTGTCCCATCGCCGCAATGTTGCTTTCTTTGTGCCTGTTTTACAAGTACTTCAATGGATGTGCTCTGATGAGCTTGCTGCTGTGGTGCCTTTGCGACGTAGATTAACTAGATCAACCTACAATCTGCCAAATCCCATCCATACTCTGTGGTGATCCCCTAATGCCGAAAAGCTTTCTACTCCAAAAGCTTTTTTCCTCGTGCTGCTGGACTCTGGAACTCCCTCCCTGCTCCTTGCTTTCCTGACGTTATTGACATGCAGAAATGTAAAACTAATGTAAACAGACATCTCGCTGCTCCCAAATTAGGTCCCCCCCCCCAAAAAAAAAACCTTCACCATTTTTTTCTCAGTAGCCCCTTACAGTGGCGGCATGCCTTGCTTGGCGGCATGCCTTGTTTGTGAACTATGTTGAAATAAAAGAAGAAAAAAAAGACCTCTATCCGGACAGGGTAGTCGGATAGAGATCTAATTACTCCTGTTGATAACATATTAAGTTCTTTTGAAATTCCGTACATATTCAATCCACCAACTTATCGGGCATGAATTTGAGAATTTACTAACATTAGGCATATATTTTGGACTTGAGTAACATAAAGCTTAAGTGTAAGACTTCCGTTACATTATACATACAGTTGCGACTTTACTCACATCAGACATGCATTTTAGACTTTTGCTACACCAGCCATACATTTTAGTCTTTAGCAACATCAGACATGTATGTTAGACTTTAGCAACATCAGGCATACATTTCAGGATTTAGCAACATCAAATATAGACTATACATTTTAGCAATACGAGACATGCATTTTACATTTTAGCAACATAAGGCATTCATTTAAGACTTTATCAATCCCAAACATAAATTTTAGAATGTACCCAAATCAAACATACATTTTAGACTTCATTAAAATCGGTTATTTTTACTTAACTCAGTTTTCTTTTGAATGTGCGCGAGTGCATGATTACGCATATGGGGTGCACGGATAGTTGCAGTCAGAATAACGTATTTCATAAATAAGCCAACTCGGACCAATATAAGCTGGGCCGTTTTAAAACCAAAATAACTTAAATATAACAAACATTTACTTGCATAGGGTGACTCCCCCTAAATGCAATTGTTAATACAATTCACAATCCTTTATGCAAATCAACAATAGTTTGTACACAAATAAACGTTAGCTTATGCTTGCCTTCTCCACCCAGTTTCAATAATGAATATTACAGCACTCTATGTTTTATCGCCGTTAAAAATATGCGGGCTATCATAGCGATCGTCTCATAAGCAAAATATGTGATCCTGTAAACGGATCTTAATCCCCACATTGCTGTTATCTCAAAGAATACGCATATCAAAATAATCCCCACGTTTTTCTTAAATGCAGAGTTCATCACAACCCAAATCAGTTGTATCCAGGTGAGTTTGAACGGCTAAAAACCAGGAGACTTGAGCGTTTATCACTGTAAATCAGTAGACAGCTCAGGCATAAACTGAGGTATATTCATGGTTGGATTGCGAAATAGATTGTAAATCTATAACTGATGAACATTTGGTATCTCTCTATCTGAACCGGGAACTAAACTATTGATTCTATTAATATGTCTACTGCACTTCTACTACTAACAGAGGTTTGGCATGTTTGTATGTGTGAAGATGAAACTATACCATTAGTTCTATTAAATTTTGTATTATACTATTTTCCAATGCTCTATTCAGTTATGTGCTGTAGTCATATCATCTTCCTAGAACTTATCTTCTCATTTGAGAAATCAGGCTAGTATATGGTTTCCGTCATGATGCTGCCAGCTCTGGGAGTACATCCTCTTTTTTGAGACTGTGCATGCAGTGTAGTATAAGTTCGTTCGTCATAATACCATCTTTCCAGGCTTTTTTCAGGGTGGTAGTGATGTATATGTTCTATTGTTATGCCGATCCTCCCAGCTGTTATTTCTTATGTTAGGGGTAGCGCATTATGTTATTCGTGATATGAATTACTATAATATATTTTTTGCGAGTGTTAATAACACTCCAATAGGTTATCCTGTAAGCCTAACGCAATTATTCTTCTTATTATTTTTATATACTTCCCTCCCACAGCAGAAACATGTGACACAAGATCGGAAGGGCGCCCCAGGAGATTAACATTAAACTAAAAAGGTGAGAAGGCAAAGCCTGGGAGGGTAGACCTCCTAGAAATGCACAGGAAATACCCTAGATCGGCGAAATCAAAGACCGAATACCAAGACGATACCGATCTATAGGGTATAGTATCTATCGGAACAGATACAACACTTTAATCCGAGCTAAAAGGCGAACTATACAAGTGGGCACAATATTATTATCTGTGTAATTGTGTATGTGCTTTTCGAGACTACGTAATGTAGACACCATTTTTACTAGCATATTTTTTTATATTCATATGAAGCACATACTACGCTGTTCCCCACCTACCACACAAGAGTAGGTAATCATTCCTAGAAGGATGATCGCATTACAATATTACATATATTTCACTACCCTTGAAATGAAAAGGTAATTCATGTGAGGATGTTATCATGACTACAGAACGTACACTAAGAAGGACTGCCTAGTAAGATTGGAAAATGACGAACGTACAAATACTACACTACCCCGAAAACACAACAGAAAAAGTACAACACTACCACTATTTAAGGAGGAAATAATTATTGGGAGGATTTTCCCATGAAAACAGAACAGATACTACACTACTTCCCCCGAATTCAGGATTGAAAGATAGCACATGTGTTTGCAATATTGTAAACTGTTTGAACATTGAAAGCTATAATAGTAAAAAAATAGAATTTAGTTTCGGCTTCAAACAGATACATAATCTTCACAAGTAACAGAGTGTGTGACCAGTTTTTGCGTGTATCTGTGTATGTGTTTCTCGCTGTCACGTAACTTAAACATATTTTTACATAGTACTACCTATATTACTTGCAGTTATAAAATGTATTTTTTAGTGAGCACTTATTATTATGTGTTACTTTTTCTTAATACATAGTAATATTTGCTAATGTACTAAATAATTAAATGAAACGGTTCCGAAACATTAACTCATTTTTAAGTGATTAGAACTCCTTAAGCTTAAGGTTTAAATTTTATACATTTTCTGAGATTGAAGTAATTAAATGCAGTTTGCTCCAAATTATAACAAGTATTCTAGTCATAAGGTTTAGTATCAGTATATTTTGTTTGTCTTTATCTTCGTAAATGGTGCAACTCTGTTCTGATTTAGGACATACTTTTACTTCTCATAGAACGACTATTCTTCTTGTATCTATGTATAAAAGTGATTAAATATAATATATAATATTTCTTTACTAATATGAACGTCTGAGTAAACAATCAGATATGTTCTGCGTGATGAGATCTTAGTTTCTAATAACTATTGATCGATAACATCGACATGCCAGCGCAACGGATGTTTGCACATGTCTGTATAAATAACAATAATTATATATATATATATATATATATATATATATATATGTGTGTGTGTGTGTATGTATGTAAAGAGAAAGAGAGAGCGTGAGAGCCTGCCAGAGAGAGAGAGAGAAAAAGAGTGTGTGTGTGAGAGAGAGAGAGATATAAAGAGAGAGAAAAAGAGTGTGAGAGAGAGAGAGAGTCAACAGCTTGTTGTATTTAACAAAAACTAGCATAACCTGTGGACATTCCACAGTTGTGTCGTCGATTTTTGGAATTTTGCTGCTGTGCTTAAAAATATTTTCGGCGAAAATGCAACCCCTAGAATATTATTGTACTACCTTTGTTTAAACGTAAATATTCTTATCTAAGGACTCTGACTAATGTAGTTTCGAAATATATTTGGCAATAAGGGCCTATCTAATAAACCGCTGCAGGAGTTTCTAACATACTTCCGTTCTACAGACATCCGGCACCAATGAAGGTCCCACGGTATTCTTGTACCATATTTTGACAGAACATATACTATACCTTAGTCTTAGCCCGTAGGCCCAGAATGTGTATTTTAGTTCGAAATACTTAAATCAGATGAAACTTTCGTCAGATGAAATGCAAAAAGTTTTCTTGTTTTGCATCGCATCTTCGGCGACCCCATCTTAAAAATGAGATTGCTTTAGCGTATTATCAGATAGAGGAATAAAGAGTTATTAGCGCCATTTGAGACTATCAAATTTATATGTTCCTAAATAAATACTTTGATATAATATTCAAAATGATTTAATATCAATAAATACACGAAAGAATGATTCACGCTGCTAAAATATATTTGCGTACGATTCTACAGTGAATAATAAATCTAGTTGTCTGTGAGATTCCATTAGTCAGTCGTCCAGACATATGAATAAAATGCAGCGTATTCTAAAATACAAACACACAACTGAAGGAAGCAGTTATCCCGCAGCGAATGCACTAACTAGCATGAATATTATATACTACTTTACAGTTTCCGTCAAAATTATAAAAAGGCAATAGTATTGCCACCCAGTGTTCGCACTAATATCCATATTAAATCAGAGAATTACGCCTGTAATCATATTTTCATGAAAATAATATAATTAAAATTACTGCTGACTAAAATAAAAAAACACATAATGTGAACTTATTATTTAAAGTCCAAGTGTTATTTCCAAAATATTTTCATGTGGCGGGGGTTGTCATTTATGAATTTATTTGAGAGCTCAACACACTAGTAATTTTCTTGACATTTTGGTTACGCACAAAGTGTAGTTCTAAACAGACAATTCACATGTTTCCATCTAGATTAGCCCTTTTGGAGAAGCAAGTTTTCCCGTACACCTAAAACGGACCTAGTGTGTAAGTTTACCATCATAGAGAGCAAGTTAATATGAGCACACTAGTAATAATATAGAGACGGCTATGGTTTGGTTTGGTAGTTTTGTTTTACGGCATATCAACCCTTTTTGGGTTATTTAATGCCGAATCTGGTCTTGTTTTCTTCTCTTTCTTGTTTCTTTCCCCTTTTAATATCTGTTTCTATTTAACCCATAGTTGGGACCCTAACAGATACTACCACTCCGGGTCAGGGTGGACCTGGGAGCAATGGTAATTAAGAGGAGGCTCCACATTCCCCAAAGTCCGTAAGCCGGATCTCACCATCGGATGTAGTTTAAGGTCATATCCAGGACCGGGAGTAGGGTAGGAAAAATAAAAATAAAAAAGGGGAGGGAGAAAGGGAGAGGGGCTGTTGTTTTTGCTTTTGGTTTTGTAGAACATACTTAAGTTTTACAAAAAAAAAAAAAAAAAAAAAAAACGTCAATGTAGGTGAATTTCGTCTCAGGGAGCCACAGGGCAGCCTGATCTGGTATCACCAGTAGAGACGGCTATTTCGCCGTATCACAGTTATTAGTAGCCATGCCCACTGACCCATACACTATCACCTTAGCTGCACTACATGAAACTATAATGCTTATATATTTGTACATTTGCGTTATTCATCGCTTACAAAAATACGCAGCAATACCTAAGAACTCAAGAATCTAGGAGTAAAACTTGGAATTAGGATGATACTGTTAATCGAATACACCACATACACGCTCTGAAGCAGAAGGCAACATCACTCAACGAGAGGGTTCTACCCGAAAAGGGTGGCTTATATAGGCATCCAAAGACAAAGTGTTTTTCTGTAGGGCCGCAACTTTAGTACATCCTTAGAACAAAATTAGGACTGATCAAAATAGCACTGCTTTCTAAAAACAAACCATCAGTTTACATGGCAGAAACACTCTCAGCAGTTTACACGCTCTTGAGGACATTAATACAGGATGAACTCAAGACAGTGCTCAATCACTGCTCCGAACAGGAAGTGTCAGAATGAACTCGAACAGACAATAGTACCACACGTGTGATACGTGTTTATCCTATCGATAAAATGTTTAAATATCTAAAAAAAAAAACCGAAATTGCCATTAGTTTATGCTCTATTCTGAGTTATATAATTCATTTTTAATTTTATATTATTGACGTAATCTATACTGCGTTGCCTGAGCTGCAGTAGATTCAATTTCGATTTTAATTTTTATTTGATTGCAGATGTGGAAGCTATTTATGAACTCAGTTTTAGGTTAATCATACATAGAAAATGGTTTCCTTTACATACATGTATATATTTTTATAGTAGTTCTTAATAGCGTTTAAATCAAGTCGTTCCTATACCGTAGGTAAAAAAAGGTGAATTCTATCTCGTTCTATTGGAATTTCAATGTTATTAGTAAACAAAGGTGAATTTTCTACCCCTATTAGTTTTGATTACATGTAAATATGTCGCGTTATGCGTATAGGCGTCAAGCACAGCACGCTGGCTTCCTACAAATCATCGATTCTGTGACATATTTTGACCAGACGTCTGAAGAGACAATGTAAAGCGCAGGTTGTGTATCAGAGGTTCGATCTCCTAGATGGATGACCTTAAAATGATCTACGGGTCCATCTCGCCAAGTTGGTTTTCGATCAACCTGAATTATATGCAAGCTCTTTCTACACCCAGCATGGAACAGCATATTAAGTATCTACGTAAAAATGTTTTGTCTCTTGTAGAATATTAAAGATAGGTTAATTTACCTTGAGTGTAACGCTTAGCATGTTCAGGAAAAATGGAGGCTAGTTTGCCTTCGGTCAGTTACTTGTAGATGACGGCCATGTAAAACAATTTAAATATAAATCTTTCTCAAACACCACTCAATCTCAACATAAGGAATATTTTACATTACAATTTGTATTGTTAAATATATATATATATATATATATATATATATATATAGAGAGAGAGAGAGAGAGAGAGAGAGAGAGAGAGAGAGAGAGGCAGCATCTTGTCTTGCAGGCAAGTATTGTTGAATATAAGAAACAACTCATGTCTGAATATCCTTTGGTAGATCCTATCAATAAACTAACACATGGTCTATTCCTGATTAACCCCATTCCCCCGAAGATGGACGCAGATGGGTCCGAATGTACTTGGAAGACAAATCCAAACTATGGCTACTTCATTAGCCAATTCCCCTCCGAAACTAAGATTCTGATTCGGACTATTGAAAGGATCTACCAAAGTGTATCTAGACATGAGGTGTTTCTTATGTTCAACTTATATATATATATATATATATATATATATATATATATATATATATATATATATCAGTCTTAAGCTACCAAACGTTGAATAACTCTGAGTTGGTACAAACATATATAGATAAGGGCATTAATCAACATAAAAGGCACATTTTAATTCATATAAGTTCGGCTTTATCTATTCACATTAGATCGTAATAGCATATAAATCTATTCGTTACTATACAACGGAGAAGAAAAGTTCATTCTGTGTCGGTCTATTGTTAGTTCCACTTTAGCAGTATCCTAAGGTGCATACATGAACGCCATTAAGTAACAGAACGTGAGTCGATCTCACCTTTTCCTAAACTTTGGTCCCTGGGGGCGAAACTAACCGAGTTAAGAACCTATAAATACTTGGCACTTTATGAGATTTACAGGACTCACTAGAAGCGCGGATTTACACAGGAGACGCTGGCGAGGTGAGGCGGTTGGTTGTAACTGGAAAACGTTGAAAAGGCGGCCAACCTTTCTCATGAAAATCGTTGCAATCTTTTGGGGGAAGCTTTTTTATTGTGGCCGGGATTTTCATAATCATGTAGGAAATAACTTAAAGTTTCTTTGTAAAGAAAATAAAAACATAGAATTAGTAACTTTGATTAGTGAACCCAAGTGTAGCGAAACTCACAAAAAACTTATAAACCTCCTCTCAAAACAAAAAGAATGGTACTAGCCCCTGCTGATATCACACAAAATAGTTGTGAAGGGTCAAGGAGGATGAAAAGATCAAGGAGGGAGAGAAGTAAGTAGACCTCCACTAAAATCCATGAGAAGACCAATGAGCGTTCCCAGCGCGAAATAAATGGTAATCGGTTGTTGCGATAATAAAAAGTCATTTGCAATGGTGTATATTACTGGAAATTTATATCGACTTGTTGTAACTTAGGGAACACAACCTGTTCATTATCAATGGTTAATCACTAATGATGACCTGTGTAAGAACATACTACTACTACTACTTCTACTACTTCTACCACTCTTTACCATCCTCCCCCTCCTACTACTACTACTAATAATAATAAGAATAATAATGATAGTCAAATCAATTGTATCCTTAATGATGTTCAATTATCCGACAGAATTAGCAATCTTATTAAAAAAGCAATGGAACATAGAGACTGAGACTGACAGCTGAAGGACAACAGATAATTGAGATAAGAATATAAACCCCCTTCCAAAGATACCTTCTTATACACACTTTTGTTTATCATAGCCATTATGGCAATTAACAACATACTCAAGAAATGTGATTATGGATACATATTTACAGATACAGTACAAAAAATTAAAAAAACTCATGTATATGGACGACCTAGAGCTATTTTCTGAATAGAGAAAAGGAATTTGAAAAACGGATAAACACAACCAAAGGTATGCTTCAGTTGCCATGTAAGGAATGGGTGGTCGAAAATTGCATACATATAGTTGCTTAGCATCTGTCTAATTTCACTTCCAAATGGTGCGTCGTTGGCGCATTTACTATATATCTAAGTTTCAAGTTGCTTTTGACAAACATTTAAACTGTGTAAAGATGTAAATACATTTTGTGTTTTACATGGCTTGTAGAACTTTGCTATTTTTTGGCCAATACATTTGATTTGTAACTGCAGATAGCAAAAAGGAATTGTAAATACGTATAACAAAGAACGAGATCTTTTGACAAAACAACTGATGGTTATTCTCAATCAACAGTAACTTAATCAAACTCATGTACACTACACAAACCGTTATCTCCATGTCTATTATAAAGATCAATCTGTATTCATTTGGATATAAAGTTGTGTATTTCCATCATCCTACACAAATTAAGACAGTAAAACACAAAGCTGTTATCCTCTGCACAAAGCCATTTTAAGTGGTAAGGGGAAGCGAGAAATCAAATGGCAACTCCGACAATTACTTCCGACTGTATATATATATATATACAGGGTGACTAAAAAGAACGGGCCCCGTGTACACTTTATGTGATATCTCCTTTATTTATTCACCGATTGCCCTTATTTTACAGGACATGGCAGAATCAACGACCGTGAATACACGAAAGCCCCAGTGGGAGCTGGGACAAAGAATACACTGTGTTAAATTGTACTACAAACAGGCTCGTTTAAGAAAACCCAGGAAAGTTTCATGCATCAGTTCGGATGTGAAAAGGCTCCACCCAAAAGCAGAATTCAGAACTGGGTAGGCAACTTCGAGAAGTATGGGACCGTGGAGAACTTCACCGCTGCCAGTGAGAACCGTCCAAGCCACTCGGCACGTCCCAAGAAGCGGGCAGTCGAGCTGGTCGAAAGTGTGAGAGAGTCTCTCCAGGAGAGTCCGAAACGCTCTGTGCGTAAGCGAATCAGTCCCTTCGGTATCACCCGTGAGACTTGCAGGAGAGTGCTGGTGAACGATATCAGGGCTTAATACAGACGCTGCAGACCCTTACAGCCTCAGACAAGAAGCAGAAGAGCGCTATGGCAGTTAAGATGCTCGATAAGATCGAGGAAACACCAGGTTTCCTTAACCTCCTTTTGACTTCAGATGAAGCCTACTTACATCTTGACCGAAGGGCAAACTCCAAGACAAATGTCTTCTGGGGGTCCTCCAGACCCAATGTAGTAGCCACCAAGCCTCTGCGCTCTCATAATTGCATGGCGTGGGCTGCAATCTCGGTCAGAAGCATCATAGGACAAATCTTCATCGAAGAATCTGGCGCAGCAGTGAGAGTCACTAAGGAGCGGTATGTGTAGGTCCTCAAAACCTTCAAGAGTGAGCTCCAGATCCTCTACCCGTCGCTCATGAGCAAGTTCTGGTTCCAGCACGACGGAGCAAGTTCTCACACCTCAAACCTGTCCCGAGATTGGTTGAAAGAAAACTTCAGAGGCCGAGTGATAAGTCTCAAGACTAATTTTTTGTGGCCACCCTATAGCCCGGACCTAAGCCCCCCCCCCAGATGTGTTCCTTTGGGGCTATCGTAAGGACAGAAAATATGCAGGGAAAGCCAAAACCATCACGAAACTCAAGGAAGCCATCAGGGAGGAGATGAGAGCCATTCCCAATTAAGTCTGTAAGAACGTCATGGACAACTTCGTTCTGCTCCTCAAGAAATGCACGGAGCTAAAAGGAGTCCATGTAGAACACACGCTGTAGAACGGAGAAAAAAAGGCCAAATACCCTAGTGTTTTGATATGATGTTGTGAATATAATAAACTAGTTATGCACCAAAATTCACTCAAATTAGATTTGGGGCCCGTTATTTTGGGGTCACCCTGTATATATATATATATATATATATATATATATATATATATATATATATATATATATATATATATAGTAGAGAATGGTAGTTTGCTTGAAGTATTGCTGGGTATAGTAGTAGTAAGTTTTTGAAAGGCTGTGGGCAATGCAATTCCGGGTAAGATGCAAGTTGAAAGGAAAGGAACAAAAACAATAACAATAAATCGAATACGATATAAGGCTTACTATTTATTTTTCCTTTTTTTTTCTCTTATTTTTTTTTCCTACATAACAGCAAGAGTGTTTTAGCTGTTCATGTGATGTCTGGGTGATTAAAAATCACTATTTGATATTTCGGGAAAAGACATCCCTTTGTCAAAAATAATTAGACCAGAAGGAGAATAATATTTTATTCTTCTCCGACTGTGTAGAGAATAATACAAAACAAAATGGCTGCCAGATATAGACCGCAGCAAATAATAAAGCAGTTTCACAGGGAATATAAATTAAATTAAGTTTTATTTTAATATTATGTTAAATATATGATTGAATATATGATTTGGTGTTTAGAATATTTGTGTAAGGTTGGTTAGGTGTATGGTGTTCGATAAACTGTTAGTTTTGATAATATATATATATCATTTTTTAAAAAAAAATTTTTTTTTTATATTTGAATATTTACTTTGTTTTATCTTCGTATTTTTATTTTGTTTATCTTTCTATCGTAATTTAAGAATTTTAATATAAAGTAAAGTAATTAGTCTCATATTTTAAATATTCTAGATCTATCTACTTATCGATTTCGATTATCATCTATTAAAGAAGTGTTATTAATTAATAATTGTGAGTTTCGTCAAATTAGATTAACGAATTAACTTATTAACTTGATATATTTACTATAAGATAAAGGGGAGTAACTCTGGATTTTTTAAAATATTTTTTTTTATAATTAATTAATTTTTTATTTATTTATTTTTTATTTTTTAAATTTTTTTTTTTTTAGGTGGAGATCTGTATAACAATATTAGTATATATATACAACATATATACACATAATGCATATATACATATATATATACATATCTATGTATTATTGTTTGTTTAATTGTTTATCTATATATATTCATCAATTTCTTTACATATTTGTTTTTTTTTTTTTTTTATTTTTTTTTTTTTTTATTTATTTATTTTTTTATTATTATTATTTACTTGTTTAATTTATTTTATGAATTATTTATTTAATATTTGCATGTTATTTGTATACATTCTATATGTGTTTGGATTTATTAATTAATAATGCTAGGTTATGGGGTGACTTATTTTGGTGGGTTAGAAGAGTATGTTGAATATAGTTTTTGGTTTGTGGTTGAAAGTGTGTAAGGATGGAAGTTCATATGGGGAGGGGCCTGTTTGACTGTTTGGGTGTGTGGTGAGTTTATTATAGGAGGTGAGTAATGAGTGAAGTGGTGGAAACGGACTCTGTTAAGTGTTAGATATGGGGGTTGGTTGGTGGATGGGGGGTAGATATTATAGAATGAAAGGTGAGTAGAGCTCGTGACGTTGATTGAGTGAGGGGTTTAATCTGTAGATGAGGATTGATTCTGTGATTCTAAGGTCACCAATGTTTCTGACAGACGCTAAGATGGAGACGTGAATATCGCGCTGAGTGTTTGAGCAAATCTCTATGTGTTTGTGGAAAGAGGATATACGGGTATTCAAGTGCTCCTTTATGCGCAAGTGTAGCGGTCTTGTAGTGTTGCCGATGAAATTATTTTGCATTTATTGCACTGTAGTTTGTAAACACAGTTAGTGCGATGGCACAGACCTGTGTTGGGGATAGGGCAATTGGCCAGGGAGCAGAGTTCGGGTGTGTGGTTAGTGTGTTTATTAGATAGATGTTGGCGTAAGGAGGTGCCAGTATGTGTTAGTTGTATGTTAAGGTTTTCCTTATGTATTGCCTATGCCTATGTATATATTATTATATATTTGTGTATTTGAATGTCTGTTAAATGTTCAAAGGTGTTATCTCGCTGGTTATACACAGTCTGTTGTATTATCCGGCTTAGAGAGAAATAAAGAAACAAGCGCAAATCACCGACTTCGGTAATGGCGTGTAAATATTTGGCGTTCCTCGATAAGAGGTACTCTGTGGTCGTAAATAAGTTCTCTATTATCATTCTCTGTTGTAGAACCAGAAAACATGTTTTTTTTATAAATAATCTTACTTTGATTTGCTTGATACAAGCCAGATGTTATCTCATATCCAGTATGATAAGATCTGTGAAACACAGGTAACCGAACAGACAGTGCAATGTAACGTTATTAAATAAAGTACATTATATTGGCTTTTGGAGAACCTATGATGGTCTAATATCACTTTTCAAACTACCTTGTTGTATGTGATATATATATATATATATATATATATATATATATATAGCATAATATAAAATGAAGTAATAAAATAAGGTGCGAATCAAATTGTATTAGAATTCAATGTTCAGGCACAATGAATTGGATTTACCGGAGCTTTTATTTGGCCAGGAAGTTATGGTTTACACTGTTCTGATCACCTTATACGCACTTTGCATTTGGAACATTATAATTATTCCAAACCAAGTGAGTTTTCTGAACATTTCATATGTGTTGGTTTCTTTATCGTTTTATTAATTTGCATACACCTTGGATCCATTTTTTCACTGTCATTGCAAACGGTTTTCCTGTTTGGATAACTTTTTCGTCTTTGGAATACCATTCACCACTTGGATAACTTTTCAGTCAATATCTTGGGTGTGTTTCCTGAATATGTTTTAAATTGTATAAGTTGGATGAATTATATAGCGTTAATAAAAAGTATGGTTTGGGCTGATATATTTGATGTTTTATATATTTTTATGTATGTTTATATATATTTTTATATACTTTCAAAGTTTAATTTAATTATCTGCAGTAATGTCATTGCGGTAATGGTCCTTTGAGGAGAAGAGTTTTCTTTGAAAACTCATGAGTAAAAGACTTTAAGGTACATTGCCTGAACATTGAATTCTAATAAAATTGGATTCGCATCTTATTTTATTACTTCATTTCATATTATTCTATTAATGCTCTATCCAGTATATTGAGCTTCAGTTTTATCCGGATGTTTACTAATTAAAGATATCAGTTGCCTCTTATATATTTTGTTGGATTAAATAATATCACGAGCTTTGCATGAGTTTATTTTATATTCAAATGGACTATTCAAATCTTGTTTACGATAGTTATTGCTGTAGCCCTGTTTAGAAGCTGGTCTGAGAACACGAACACGGGGTTGAGGTAAAACAAATATATTGGAGAAAAGTGTACACAACAGAAGGCACACAAGAAGTGGTACGTCGATACTTACTACCAGTGTAGACTGGGGTTGGCTTCAACAACTGAGAAGCGTCATGCGTCCAGTAATTATTGAGAATAGACGAGTCTAAATGTTCGTCATAGGTACGGCACCAGAACACCGTATACTAAGCCTGACCTCCACATGCGTATTTATAGTATCTTCTTTTAGATTGATTTCGATAAGATCCGGATACTTCCGTTTCTTTTTTAATTGTCGCTTTTTATGGGGCTGCATTGGCTACGGATATGTCAAAGGTATCGAATATGATAGCCATAACTTCTTCTTCTACCTGGGGAGAGCTATTAGTGTCATGCGACAGTTATTTTCTCATTTGATTTAGGTGTATTTTATCAAAGAACAAAGGTCCTTGGATTATGTAAATCATATTTCCAATTATCTTTTCTATCGTACCATTTTCCCAGAAAGACGTATTGTTTTTAAATATCTTGAAATATACTCAGTCTCCTGGGATGTATCGCTTGTTTGGTACAATAGAGGTTCGATTTGGTTTGATCTGTTTTGGCCGTTTGACCTAGGATGATACGGGGGAGTCGTAATGTCTCATATCTGAAAACTCTTACAGTACTCTTTGAAGTCGGAGAACGTAAACTGCGTTCCGTATTTACTGAATAAACAATCGACCACCCCAAAACAGGCGAACAATTCGTGTAAAAAGTTCATTGTTACCTTTGTGGTGGTTTTTTTTACATCGTAACACGGAAAACTATCGACTACAATTAGATACTAAAATCCCTCTAATGGGCCCGCAAACTCCACGTGTATCCTTGACTAAGGTCGGTCTGTCTTTTGCCACGAAGATGATCCGCCGTTCGCATCAATAGTAAATAAGCACTGCCACGACTTTAAATTATACGAACTTAGTGCTGATAGTTTTAAATGCTTAATATTTTTTCAATGATCGGTATCAGGAACATACGCTGAAATAAGGCGTAGAGTTTTAAATAAATTTGAAAATGAACAGAACGTTACACTGCAGAAACTAGCCGAGGACTGCCAGCGATGTATTAGTTTTAACCATGATTCGAAGGACATAGAGCAGTCAGGCATTGTGCACATACTAAAAGTATGTAAAAAATCTCAATAAAAACAATTCAAACAAAAAAATGATGTTTGCGCCTCTGCACAGACAAGCAACCACGGTAAAAAACAACGAGAGGGTTTGAATTTATATCTCAATCTATTCGTCAGCTTCTTTCCTGTGTTCCAAAATAATTTTGGCAGTGTTTTTTCTTTGCTCTATAAGCTTTTTTATTTTGCTCTAGAAGAAGCTTTTGAAAACTTTCTTCAGTTTCATTTGTAAATCTTACTAATTTTGCAATCGCCTACTAAAACCCTTTAATATTTTAGTGTCTGCCCTATTTTCGCAATCACTTTAATATAAGTCTTCATATCTTCTAAAATACGAGGCAAAAATATTCTGATCATCATCAGAATACGTGAAGTTATCGATTCCACTCCACACAGCATTCTGCGAAACAGCCTTATTAGTTTAGTTACTTTGCCATCAAAGCGATATTGTTTGCATTAATATCTTAATCTTTTCGTCAGCTTCTTTAAAGTGTTCGAAAATAATTTTGTCAGGGTGTTTCTTTTGTCTATAAGCTTTTTTATTTCACTATAGAAGAAGCTTTTAGAATGTTACTTCAGGTTAACGTTTGTGTTGCCTTTGTAAATTTTAATAATTCTTCAATCGTCGACTTAAATTCTTCCATATTTTAAAGAGTACATTTTGTTAGAAAGTAAAGAAGTCGTTTCGTGTACGGCTTGTGAAAAGAAATTATTTTCTAAAGATTACGCTTGCTTGATGTCTTCTAAATCTGAAGTCGATCACTCCAACTATTTTTTTCTGTTTAAGGTTTTCTATAATTATTATTTTACTCCATTTTAAAAAGTTTCCCGACCTGTTACTGTAATAACGCTGTCAGTCTACTTTAGTAGTGTAAGTTTTGGAATTTTAGAAATTCTACGTTGGCGGTCGTTGTGTGGTTTTATTGTTAAAGTTCTAAAGAAAAATCCTTAATGTTTTACGTTTGTAGGGTAAATACAAATATCTAGACGACAATTGTGCTTGTTGTTGTTGTCTGTGCTGTTGTGATTGTATTTGTTGTTGTTGCTGTTGTTGTTGTGGTTGGGTCACGTATATCAGTCAGTTATTTAATTACTAATTAAGTCATTTATACATATATATATATATATAAATACATATATAAATAT
Organism: Sepiola atlantica; assembly: GCA_963556195.1. NCBI lineage: Eukaryota > Metazoa > Mollusca > Cephalopoda > Sepiida > Sepiolidae > Sepiola > Sepiola atlantica. The sequence goes on from OY744553.1 coordinate 31,371,461, forward strand.
ACATATAAATATATATATATATATATATATATATATATATATATATATATATATATATATATATATATATATTTGTTTTGTTTTGTAAGATTCTTTGTACAGTCGGAGAAATGTTGTTCTGGTTTGATTATTTCTGACAAAAGGAAGTCTCTTTTCCTGAAATATTAAATAATGATTTTTAATCACCCGGACATCACACACACAGCGAAAACATTCTTGTTGTTATGTAAGATTTTAGGAAAAATAAATAGTAAGTCATATTTCGTATACGATTTATTGTTTTTGTACCTTACAACTTGCATCTTACCCGGAATTTGCATTGCCCACAGTCTTTCAAAAACATACTACTAATAAATATATACATGTAAATATATATTGGTATTATTATATGTAAATAATTATGATTAAACAAGAGCCCGACAAATGCAAATTTATTCATTATCGATAACATTTACAAATAGAAAATCAAATGTATAATGTAACACACTCAACACAGACAAAAACAGCAACACCCGTCCATGCACTAGCAGATCCCTATATATATATATATATATATATATATATATATATATATATATATATATATATATATATATATATGTATATATGTATATATATATATATATATGTATATATGTATATATATATATATATATAAATATATATGTATATATGTATATATATATATATAAATATATATGTATATATGTATATAAATATATATATAACATATATATACATATATATATATACATACATATATATATATGACTATATGTGTGTATATATGTATATATATATTACATATATATATATATATATATATGCATATATATACATATATATTTCATATATATACATACATATATATACGTATATATATTACATATATATACATATATATATTACATATATATACATATATATACACATATAGTTACATATATATATACATATATGGATACATATACTTATATATATACATACATATATAACTATATGTGTATACATATGTATATATATATATATATATATATATATATATATATATGTATATATTTAAATAACTTGGAACGTGCTTCGAATTTAGTGTAGGTTATTTCTGATATGAGTTGGTTCCACTTAAATCACAGAAAAGTATTGGAGGCGCTGTACATTGAAGCTCACTAAGTATATTTATGTAGACGAAAACTGGATTTGTTGGGTTGCAGTGTTATCTTCACAATATTTAATATTTATTTAATTTGTAATGTGTATATGCATGTATATATTAATATATATGTGTGTTTAAGACGTATATATTACCAATTTATTTTTCTCTTTAACATTTAACCTTAACATTTAACGTTTTCTCTTTAACATTTAACAGATGATATGTATATATATATATATATATATATACATATTGATATATACAAATTATATTATTATTTAATTATAATTATACATTTTAATTTCTCCATACTTAGTATTAATAATCAAGCTTTAAACGTACATATTTGACTAAACTAGACATCTGAATTATTAAAAGGTCCAACTGAACTATAGTCCAATAAAGCATAACCTACGGACTAGAAAACATACCTTGATATAAGGGTTGAATCCCCATATTATTTACGCTTACGGTTTAGTTTTTTTTTATATCCAGCAGGAAATCATAAGTATATCCCAGTTTTAGTGGGTGGTTTGTATAAAAATGATATACTTTTATTCGTTAATCTTGAAATATAGATTTTGAAAGAACAAAAATAATTTTGTGAGTATAAAATTCAATTTGAATGAAAATAAATTAATACATACCGTTTACCTAACAATACTTATACTATATAGGTAACAAAAACACTATCTGCAATCCGTGAACAATGAACTTATTCCAAAAAATTATGAGGGATTAATAAAGACATATTCAATAATGACAAGCGATCGAATAAGGAAGTATTAGTAAGATCAGAATATAATAACACAATTTAATGTGTTAAAAATTCCCTAGAAAGTATTGTGGATGGAACATTTGTGAATAAGTAACCCAACCAAATTATTTTATAATATGATTATGTGAAACACTAAAAATAAATAAACGAACCATAATATGATTGCATTTTTAATCTCAACGTACACAACATCTACAAGAACACACATCTTAAAATGTATAGTTGTGATAAAAAATAGACGGCGTAATTTCACATGGTGTATCTAGCATACAGTAAGAACATACCAACTATTTTTCCTCAAATTATCGAAAATAATTTACATAAGGTCGATTATAAATAAGCACGATTAATTAAATGGTCATGCTCAACATAGAATAACATAGCTTAAACTCTTCTAATATATACAACTCAATGTATGTGTGCATATGAATGTGTGTAGGTGGGTGTGCCTTATAGAAAAAAGGTTTTTTAAATCTACATAAAATCTAACAGCATATTCTCATGTAACATTCACCTGGTAAGTTAATGGCACTATTCCCTAACTTTAAAGCGACTCTTAAGTGTTGTAGTGAGACTATTCTCTTTTGTAGGAGTCGAATATTTAAGCTATAGTTTGAAAAGGAAACACTGTAATTTCAATGTATACTTTTTTGCTCCGACAACCGACAGGCAAAATATAAACATCTTTACACCCCGAACACAACCCGGCATCCCACACCACCAGATGTGTTCAATATCGTTCGCATCAGCAATAGAATAGTCTGTGTGAGAGAAAAGAAAAATGAAAAAATAGCGGGCAGGTGCTGAATTATAATTAAACGTAGAACAATATCCTATGATCCTTTAGAAGTAGTATTTTACTACATGAAGTTATCTTGTGAATTTCTCGTTATCAGACCGAAATAGCATTGCATCTGCCAATCGATGTTTGATTCTGCATTCCCACTGAATAAAGAAACTTTTCAATCTGTGTTGTGAAATTATTTACTGTTTATCTAGCTTCTCGCTTGACTAGGGAGGAGGCCGAAAGTAGGAAAGAGTGGTTTTCTGAAAGAATCCTTCATTTTATTAGCGTTTCAGTAGCGCTATAAACGGGAGCAATACATCTAAGATGACAGTTTTACATGTAGTATAAGTTTCATTATATTATAAAAGATAGAAATAAAAATAAGAAACTCAGCGTTACCCGGGCATTAATTAAAACATTATAAATCTAATTATATTTTGAGGAAGGTGGGTGGGGAAGAATCTCGATGTTTCCCCGAAACAATACATTAAAAACGGAAAGCTCATATGACTTACATTATATATATATATATATATATATATATATATATATATATATATATATATATATTATATGAATATATATACACATGTATATATATTCATACATTATATATATATATATATATATATATATATATAATATATATATATATATATATATATATTATATGAATATATATACACATGTATATATATTCATACATTATATATATATATATATATATAATTTAATATTTATTTATAAAAATATTATTGTATATATATATATTATATGAATATATATACACATGTATATATATTCATACATTATATCTCTATATATATATATACATATACAATAATATTTTTATAAATAAATATTAAATATTTAAATACCTAGAGACATCGATGTTTCATGCTAATGCAATCTTCAGTCTAGGAACTAATTCCCAACGGTCGGTGGGCGCGAACCCCGAACACAAATCACCATTGATTCGTAGTCGAAGATCTTACCTGCAGGTCACTGTCAACTTGTTAGTCAATAGAGAAGAACTTTAACTGTAAATAGCGGAATTCGGCGACTATTTACCAAGCAAATAAGAGTGATCTACGAAACGTCGGATATGCATATATATGTATACATATATATATATATATATATATATATATATATATAGATATATAGATATATATATATATATAAATATATAGATATACATGAAAAGTTCGAATGTAAAACGCAATTGATCTATTTTGTTTAAATTAAGACAGTAAGCAACGAATGTTCGACAATATGTGCAATGTATACTTAGATTAAACTATTATTTTTATTTAAATCAATAAGGAATCTAACCGTTATCTATTTGTAAGTAACATATTTCGCTGTGTCAAATCTCTTAGATGTGGCTTGACAATTAAATACGTTAAGCTGTTTTATAAACATTACACTATCGGCACAAGCTCTGATGAAAAAATATATTCATGTTTATATTAAACATTATTATCAGCCGAAAGTGTTTTAGTACTGTACGAATAGATATCCATTATCACTAATTAAACCGGCAATAACCTTTACCAAAGAGCTTAACCCATAGATAGGTGGCATGAATCTATTCGGATGCATTATATATATTATTTATATATTGAGTGCTTCTTCTCTTCAAACATGACGGAGGAAACTCCTAAAATAGTGCGACTGTCTGTTAAATTTATATCCTTCATAGTTCAATCCCTTTTGGCAGAGTCTGAATAACGGGTCACCTTTGAATTAATTAAGGGGAATTGGAGCGGAGATTATCAAGTCAAAAGATCATGTTGTCGTGCCAATATTTGTTATTATGTATATTTATAACCTTTTCTATCAATTGAAAATGTCACCACATAATGGTCTGATTAATAAAATAGATTGTATGGGAAAGGCCGTCCTTCATT
>OY744553.1:31378591-31461091 GCA_963556195.1 Sepiola atlantica
CACACATATACATAGATATATATATATATATACATACATATAAAAAAATATATATATACATACATACATATAAACATATATATATACATACATACATATATACATATAAATATATATATATACATACATATAAATATATATATATACATACATATAAATATATATATATGTATACATACATATAAATAAATATATATATATACATACATACATATATATATATATACATACATATAAATATATATATATATACATACATATAAATATATATATATATATATATACATACATATAAATATATATATATATATATATATATATATATATATATATATATATATACATATATATATACATCGGCGAAAATCTCTCGATTATCAGAGTGAAATATTTATGTAACTAAAAATCGATATCCTTAATTGCAAAAATCCACCCTAAAATTAGATAAATATCAGAATGAAATTCAAATTAATGGAGCTTTTCTAAAAATATACTAATAATCAGTATGATCATATGATCATGTGTCAATTGAAGGAGGGTATACTTCCGCACGATAACGTAAGTATGTACTTACCATTTGTTTTGGTTTCACTTCTCTATATAGTATGAAGTGTATTCAATTTTACTTTAACTCATCCCAAAAAAGCACACTACACCTGTCACTTAAGGCGCTACTTTGGTTTAGGAGCTAGATTCATAGGGTTCATCCTAAGTAGGGTTTTGTTCTGAGATGTGTTTTCACATTAAATTCAAATTTCCGCATGTCGGTACAGTCAGGGATACATGGATAAGGGACTGGATTCTATAGGCTAGCCGTTCGAGGAAAGAAGCTATTAGGATGGAAAGCTCTCTGGTATCTGCGGACCTCGACAGTGGATTAAACTGATTGTTTTGTTGTTCGGATGTAGTGATATCGAAGCAGCAACTATGTCGGGCATATTCCATTGATGTAAGTATAATACAAGCACAGAGGTGATGCATTACGGGTATGGGACAGGGTCTGTAGCTTCATTAAGTGTGTGGGTCCTATTAGATTTGAGACTCTATTTGAAAGCTGTCTAAAATAGAGAGACTAGTGGATAGTGCACCTGCTCAGAATTCCATTGAAACTATCTATCTGATCAGGCTGAAATTTTGCTTGGTGGGCTTTGTTATCAAACTGCCTCAGATTCATATATAAATCAGAACGTGACATTCGATTAGATTTTCGATAGAAGATGCGGGGATTGATAGGCTACTATGTCGGATAAGTACCGATGGTCTACGATAAACATAATCAAAGTTATCGCAAAAGGTTAGACTTTTACCTTTTCCGTGATCTCCATTTTGACCTTTGATCTAGATATCCCCGGAATAAATTAGTTTTAAGTTAGACGATGACAAAGTTTGGTAACGATCGTTTAAACGATGCTTAAACTAGACTGTATATAAACCAACCAGCAGACACACATTGTTAAAGACTCGACTGAAAACATAACCTCCTTGACGAAAAAAAGTTTTCAGAGCTATACACCTTTGGTTTTAATTGTTATTACACAAACAAAGAAGGACAGCAAAATAGAGAGAGAGAGAGAGAGTAAGATATAGATAGAGAGAGTAATAGCTACGTGAGAAAGAGAGCCATGAGATAGAGAGGGTATGACTCGAAGCAAAATAAATAACATAATGTATAAGAATAATATTATATGATATCATGTACTGGGTCTTGACTTGAGGCTCCTGTTACATGTGATAAACGAAGGCTTTCATTGACTATCATATCGGAGAACAGCATATCATGCGAAACCTGGTGAGGTGCCATTTTCTCATCCCCACAGCTTCGTTCTCACAGTTAATAGGTTGCTAGTCTTTCTCTACTCTATCGTTATTTCTATGCTAGGTTCTTGACTGATCCCGAAATTATGACTCTCCTTGTAAAACCTTTACAAAAGAACTTCTCCCGCTACAACTACTGTAAGTAATTTCTTCTTCTTTCTACTTAAAACTAAACGGAACTTCAATGCTCAAAGTAACGTTCCAAAAACTACTCGTGTGAGGAATACAACATCGGGAGACTGTGTTCAAGCTGATTACATCATGGTCATGTGTACGTTCAATTTTTAACAAGTCATCCATTGGACATCACCTGTACGACAATAAAAGGTGCGGTGAGGCGTACTCCGATGGGTGTTTTCGCATTGTACACAGGACCCGTTCCAAACACCATCTCAATGTTTTGGAGGCAGTTAGTGTTACAATGCGAAAACAATCTCTCTGCAGGCAGAAAGAGTTGGCTCATAAATCAGATCTATTTAGAGACTTCTAAAAAAAAAATACGTTGCCTATTTTGCCCATTTATTCTTTGCAGTTTAATGGCATTATTCAATCTACTTTTTTTTTCTTTGTTTTTTTTTCTCCTCCCAACGTTATTCTTTCCCCCGTTTTTTAACGATATTTGCCGACGTTTTCTCTTGACAATGTGTCGGCCGAAAGGTACCTAGGGACGTAGTTTTATTTTGTCAATTTTAGTCGATCGTTTTATTCGTTTTAAATCGACAATTAAATATTATTTAATACTTCCTCTCCTTTTTTTTCTTGTAATAGTGCCTCTTTCGCTATGACGCCGTTTATTTTATTTAAAAGCGTATATATATATATATATATATATATATATATATATATATATATATATATATATATATAATATTGAGCAAATATAACTGCTTATCTCAGAAAAAATGGTGTTTGTAGGGTTATAAAGTATTATATCTTGGCCGGCTAATTTATGATGACACCTTACATATGTTCTGCATGCAATTGCTTTCTAGATTAATTTCCTTTGTAGACATATATATTTTAAACCTATATTTTGTAGAAGATTGCTTGCATTAAACACATTGATTTGTCGCGAGCAGTCATTACCATTTCAGGGTTGTGTGTATCTGGGAGTAGTAATATATAGTGGCTAACTTCAAACTTCTCAACGCTCCCATATTTTGGCCTTTCCACTAGATGAAGTTTTGTGTCAATATTGTCATGGGTAGCTCGAATAATTGGTAGGATTAATAAAATCGGGTGGGCGGTACAATAGGTAAAAAAGGCCGACAAATAGATTTCAAGGTTGGGGTTTAGTGCAGCTGATGCAATTTAGTGTCGTGTTCGGAAATGAGTCATGAATAGGGACTTCACCCTCAATTATCTGGAAATAAGACCTCACTACTAAATGCAGTTGTATAGCAGCCCCAGGGTGTTTTAAGGTGGCTTGAGTAATAAATAGGGGTAGAAAATAGAGAGTACACAAAAATAGACAAACAGTGCTCGTAAATATTCAACGCTGCCAAAATGGGATCTAACCGCCGAATGCAGATAGTTGTGGGTAATAAAATAAACACAAAAATAGGCAAACAGTGCTCGTAAATAGTCAACGCTGCCAAAATGGGATCTAACCGCAAAATGGGGTTGAGTAAAATACATTTCAGTGTTGTAATTAATGGATGGATGGACTCCTTGTCAACTGATGCCGGATACAGTTTTACTGTCTTACACAAGACAAATTGTATTAGCAACACATTTGTGGTCCTGAAACGTACGACTATTCCGAGTAAGCGTAGACCTGGGAGTAAGTTAACAAAGTATTTTTAAAAAGTTACCTTGCCTCTGGATGTACTTAAAGCGTGTATGAAAGATCCGCAGCAAACGTATTAAATAGCTATTGATTTATTCCAATAAAATGCTAGGTAACTTTTTCATTTCCTTCTGAGATATTAAACGTGATAAAATACACGCATATTCAATAACACAAACCAGCTTTATAACAATCAGGATAAACAACATCATCATACAGCCGATAACATTTACCTATTCTAAACCCCTGGGGACACACGCTACAGGAAAATATTAACAACGTTTGCTATTTCATTTCTTTTTTTTTGCACAGAGATGTGTCATTTCAATCAGAATATAAAAAGAGATACGACCGTAATCGGACTTGTGTACCGTAAACATCAAAAGAAAATCGTGGTGCATTAAAAATGTATTTGCCGTGAAGCTGATTAGGTGCCGTGATGTCTGCGATGGTTTCGACGGAGTACAGACGGAAATTAATGTTGTGCGTGTCTGAGGGAATTAACGCACTGTGGCCAACATATTTCAGTATTTTTGGTGGAATATAAACACATGCAAGGGGAATGATGTAGAATTATAACTGACTGCCTGTTAACTACCATACTTTAACTGTACACCTATATATATATATATATATATATATATATATATATATATATATATATATATATATATATATATATAAATAAATTATTTATTACCTACATACATGGATGTTTCATGCTAACACAATCTTCAGTGCCGGAAGCTAATTTCCGACCGTCCACGGGCGCGAACTCCGATCACAAATCGCCACTGATTCGCAGTCATGAGAGTAACCAGTTGCCCACCAGGAATTAGCTTAGAATATAGGAAGAATTTAACTATTTAAATACCAAGTCGCCGAGTATTCACATCGAGCGGCATAGAGTTATCGACAACAACAACAAATCGTGTTGGACCTCGCAATTAAGCAAGTAGTACTGCTTGTTATTAAATTCACTCAGAGAGCCCAGCCTTAGTAAAGGGGGCTATACAACAATATTTTTAAATAAATATTATTTATTTATTACCTACAGACATCGATGTTTCAAGCTTACGCAATCTTCAGTGCAGGAAGCTTATTTGCGACCGTCGACGGGCGCGAACTCCAGTCACAAATCACCACTGATTCGCAGTCAGGAGAGTAACCAGTTGTCCACCACAAATTAGCTTAGAATTTAGGAGGAATTTAACTTTGTAAATTCAAAGTCGGCGAGTATTCACACCAAGCGGCGTAGAGTGATCGCCAACAACAACAAATCGTGTTGGATCTCGCAATGAATATATATATATATATATATATATATATATATATATAAATTCCCGAAACAGTTTTTCATGGTAAACAACTGATGATCCCTTAAAATAGTGTTAGAAACTAACTAATATAATAACTGTAGAAAATAAATTGACTTACATGAGTGATTTTCCACTGGAAGACTTGAGACTATAAGTTTTTTTTGTTTTTTTTTTATATAATTTTTTGTTTTTTTTGTTATATAGTTTTAATGGTAAAGAAACTTCCGAGACTATATATATATATATATATATATATATATATATATATATATATATATATATAAATGTTGTATAAAGAGTTTGAATTACGCACTGGAGAGTTTTAATTACCTACTAGATACACTCCTCGAGCATCTTCGGTCTCTATGTACAAGGGTTTTTGGGACAACTTGACATGATGATACTTCAACCTATAAGTACACCCTGACTAAATATTTAAAATAACATAATACTCGAAGCCCGAATAATATATCCTCAACATGGCTATACACTGACTGATACGAGTAACTATACCCCTTCTCTAAATAGCGGGATCTCAAGTTACAGCACTAATTTTCGGATCCGGGCTGAAGCGCTCTACTGGTTTTCTTTGGCGTGTCCTCTTTGTTTTATTTCGACCTAACGGAAGTGGACTATTTTCAGTTTATGACGAAGGCACACTTAGTTTACCTCGTAAGGCTGGTCCAGTAGATGTATACATAAGTTCGTGTACAATATTGAGTAGTGGCATGTCAAAAGCATCACCTATACTCTCCATTGGAACTTTTTCCTTGCTGTTCGTAGTTTTTCAGCATATCGTTGTCTAATTTGGTAAATGTGTCTTTTATACACTACTTTTTGACGTTTTATGGTGAAGACCACTTTGCCAATAATTTTATGAATTATACCATCGATCCAATAACTTCTTCCACCTAAGACATTTTAAAAATATACTTTATCTTTTAGGGGGTATCTTATCATGTTTACATCTTCTTCTATTTTAAGCAACTTTTTTTTTCGAAAATCGATCGTATTTTTTGTGCGAGCATAGGTTCCGCGGGGGACAATCCCGAGTAGTTGTTTCCATTACAATTCACCCTATAAATTGCTACAGATCTCGGGATAGTTTTTTCTACATTAAAGTGCTGTTGTATATTGAGTAAAGTGAACTATGTGTTTCTTTTTTCTTTCTTTCTCGTTCTTTATTTTTAATATAAACTCATCTTTGTCAGCTTTTTGTTTATCTGTTCCAAAGTAACAGGCCATTCTCTGATAGTGTTTAACAACAGACCTGCTAATTATTTTTCCTCTGCCGTTACAACTGTTTCTTCTAAAAGTGTCTCATTTTTTTGGAGTAATGTTTACAGTTCATCCGCATTCCCATGTTTGTTGGATGAGATGTATGGCAATCCTAAAATGATAGATCACTAGGGTTACACCCCATCGCTATAAACGGTTAGCAATTAGGGTAGGAATGCCTTTTTTATCCAAATATATTTACTAACGTTGTATGGTTAGTTTGGAGTATAAATGATTTACAATGTAAAAAGCGATGGTATTTTTTTATACTCCAAACATAATCGATAATGCCCCCTTCTTCGATCTTAATATATTTTTCTCAGCCGGTAGAAGAGCCATCGAAGCGTGTGCGATCGGTTTAGTAGTAGCATCTTCATATTTGTGTAGCAGTGTAGCCCCCAGTTCGTATTAGTCGAAAAAGGTGATTTATTTCACAGGATCATAATTAACTAAGGCTATATCTGAGAGTAGCCTTTTTGTTATTTTGGTGAAAGCCGTCTCGCAATCTTTTCACCATATCCCATTTTTGTATTTCCTTAATAATTCTTTAAGAAGGGTTCTAAAATGATACATTTTTGGAATGTAGATCGCATAATATTGTGTCAACCCATGACACGATTGTAACTTTGCAAATGTGTCGGGTGCAGAAATATTTTTAATTGCATCGCTCTTCTGTGGGTCTGGTGTTCTGCATTCACTGCCCATCACTTGGCCTTGGTATTTAATTCTGTCCTTGAAAATTGGAACTTTTCGGGACTTAATTTATAACCACATTATTCTAGTCGTTTGAACGTAACTTTGATGTGTTTTTTGTTCGTGCACGTTTTCACTTTTGACTAGAACATCGTCTGAATAGTGTACATCGTCTCCTGGAAAAAGCTGGGTCGACATTTAAGGCGAAAATCAGTCTATCTAGTTTGAAAATCCCCTCATGTGTATTTATGCACACATATTTTGAGCATTCGTCGTTCACTTTAACCTGCAAATATGTGTCAGATAGATTTTGAAAAAGTATTTTCTTTATTTTACTTTTAGATAATGTCTTCTGGCGAAGGAAGTCGATAATTATGATCCTTCAGGCAGTTGTTTAAGCCTGTTAAAAATCGGCGCACACTCTTATTTTTTTGTTTTTATTTTGTACGTTGAGGGTGAGTCACGCCCAGTCCTCATGGCCTAACTTTGATATACCTCCATTTTAAAAAAAATATTTCCAATCCATTGCTAATTGTCTAATTGTCTAATGGACGTTTCCATGTGGTTTAAATATTGGAGTGACATTTTCCTTCAGTTCACACTTGATTTATATTTTTCTACATAAACCCACACCCTCAGAGAAAACTCTGGGATACTCTTCTTTCAATTCATTCATGAATCTTTCATTTTTAATATATTTTATTTTTCTGCACTGTATATTCCGCTGCTAAAAAATCAGTTGGAGTTCACATAAAATGAACCGTACTATCCAGTCTATTCTGAAGAGACATCAATTAACTCCTTTAATCACATATACATGTTTGCCTTTTAGCCACAGAAAGAAATATCGCACATTTAATTATCATTTAAAGTTGTAGTTTTTTTCCTGAAACCTCTTTGGCAATTTTCTTAATTTAAGATTTGGATTTTCCAATTTTTCTCCATGTTTTTTCGTCAATAATACTTATGTCTTAGCCAGACTCAAGTAAAAAAGTTATTGTACGACCATTTATACGTACATCAATGTATTTCCGATTTTCACAACGCTTACTTTTTTAAAATTCCTTTTCTTGATCCTTGATTCTGCAAGATTCACTGAATGTCTGTTCTATACCGACATACATCATTAGTATGCTTAGTATTTCCGTACGTTTCGCATTTTGCTGTTTTTTTTCAATTAAGAGTTTTTGGGGGGTTATTATGCGTTGTACTTTGAATACATTTTTATTCTTAACTTTGCTTCAAGGATTAACACCCCCTAAGTACAAATAAATACTCTCTAGAATCTTTACAATCGTGCAGAAGACACGACAATCACATTATGAAGAGTGAATGAAGAATGTAAGCGTCTCATTAATATTAAAAGAGACGCTTACATTCTTCATTCACTCTTCGTAATGTGATTGTCGTGTCTTCTGCACGATTGTAAAGATTCTAGAGATTATTAATTTGTACTTAGGGGGTGTTAATCCTTGAATCCTTGAAGCAAAATTAGTCATTTGAATAAATATTGAAGATCTCATCTATCATTTTTCATCCAAAAAGTTAACTGTTCCTGCGTATTCCAAAAAATCCTCGCTATCTGTTTTCACGATGTTTAAACATTTGTACCGCGTGTGGAATATACTATTTCTTTCATCGAATATGTTCAACAGTACATTTACAGTTTCATCAAAAGAACATTATTCAGGTTTTCTGGGCAATATCAAGTTCGTATATTTAGTATGCTCCTCTGTCCCTATCTTCTGTAATAACAGGGTTACCCCTTCTTCATCCGACTAATCAAGCCACGTTTTAATAAATATCCTTTCAAATCGTCTGAAATATGCTGGAAATGAAACGCCATAATCAGTCTTGTATACAAATTAAGATAAAGAATTTGCAATTCTTTCGGCGGAAAAAAAATGTGTTTTTCTTTCACCGGTTGTCTGTTTCAGAATTTTGTTCGAAACTTTTCGGCTGTTGTATTATTTGTTGTTGCAACTCTCGGTATTAGCCATTTCTACTAATTGTTCTATATTGAAAATACTCAGGAAAACTCGACACAAAGAAAAAAAAATTTCTTTTTAGAAAAAAGTAATAGCAATGAGTGTATTATTATTAGTTGCTAAAATGTATTGAACTTTTATCTTGTATAGTTCGTAATGTTAATGACCCGAGTTCACATTTGAGTCACGGTCCAACATACATTTTTTTATGTTATCGAACAATAAAAGTAGTCTTACTTTTTAAAAAGGGTTTCCTCTTTGACACGCCTGTTGTTTAAGATTCCTTTTAGCTCTACTGGAAAAAAACAAATCCACAGGAATCCTTGTTCGTTAGCGCTTGACTGAATATATTCCAAACTTTGTTTTTGTTTCGACTCCTTGTTAACCAGTTCCTATGGTTGAATTAACCATATCTTCTATGGGTTCGTTTGCGACATTCTCGCCGCCATCTGATATCACTTTTTTAGAAGTTATAATAACAAAAATAATCAGAGTGTAAGATATTTAAAGAAGAAGGTTTATTACAACGTATATTTTGTACAAAACAACAGCACTACCAGTCATCCAATAGAATAAACCTAATACACTCGAATATTGTCGAATACAGTCACGCATAAATACTACTGTTCGTAGTATATATATATATATATATATATAATATTTATTAATAAATATTAATTATTTATTACCTACAGGCATCGATGTTTCATGCTAACGCAATCTTAAGTGCTAGAAGCTAATTCCCAACAGTCGGCGGGCGCGAACCCCGAACACTAATCGCAACTGATTTGTAGTCAAGACCTTCAATCCCTCGGCCATAGTAAACTAGTTATTAATTAGGGAGGAATTTAACTTCGTAAATAGCGAATCGGCGGCTAAATTTACCCAAGCAGTTTAAAGTGATAAACGAATGTATTCGGATGGTGCATTTCGCTATTAGTACTGCTTGTTATTAAAGTCACTCTGAGTACCCGGCCTTTGGTGGAGGGGGCTTATAATGATATTTATAAATAAATATTAATTATTTATTACCTACAGACATCGATGTTTCATGCTAACCTAATCTTCAGTGCAGGAAGCTAATTCCCAATATATATATATATATATATATATATATATATATATATATATATATATATATATACTATAGACTAGTACACTGATCAGCCTTAAAGATAGTGAGATATACCATCATAACACTTACACGTGTGCATGTCGTAGAAATACAACCAAAAGCACATGATAAGCAGTTCAACTTATCGAAAGAAGGCAATACTAGTTCAATACGGTTATTCCTTCAGTTGCAGTCGTCTAGTTTGTATGACTTTCCTGTTAAATCACTCAGTCAAAAAGCGAGTAATAAAGTAACAAATGCATAAGAACTACAATTATAAGTGCAGTCACGACCAAAAAATAGATGGATGCAGTTGATGGGGAGATACCACCAGTTCTGAAGTTGAATATTAAGACTCCCCCATTGAGCACCAGCAACTCACCTCTCCCACTTTGACAAGAAGCAAACAAGAATTTCTGACTTAGTAAGTCTCGCACTATCTACTATTTATAAACCACTGTCTTATCACCGCAGTGTTCCATCGCTCTGCTTGTTTATCCAGTACTTCCACGGAATGCGCTCCAACGAATTGACAACACTTGTATATTCACAACGTAAAGACTAACGACTAGCAGCAAAAGTCCACCTTTTTGTGTAGATGGCGACTTTAGAATTATCTCTCTGTTCCTTAGTTCAGACAATGCATTAACATACAGAAATTTAAAGTATTATTCTGAACACCTCTCCACTCAGGTTGCTCTTCTCTAAATATGAACGCTATCAAAGTAGCCCCATTCCCTTCACTGGTTTGTTTAGAGTGAAATGAATGTAAAAGAAAGACAGCCATGTTAAAACTGCTTAACCAAAATGACGACTTTATTACCATTGCCACGAGAGTTGTATAAGCCGTTTTTTGTCGGACTCATTTATTACAATAAGCAAGTTAGAGTGCTTCTTTTTTATGCAATATTATTTAAGTTGCATCCAAACCTACCATACTGTTTATAATTTCTAGCGAAACCTACTATCACTATTTTTACATCAATCTGTATATGTTACTTTTAATAAAAATATTCCCTTGGAAATGTTTAATGTTTGTCAAGGTAGATACTATTATAAAAATGACTTGCTTCTTCTCTAATATAATGTTCATCATCATCTTAATGTGGTTTAATATATAAAACAATTATATATTTTATTTATTTAAAGGTATACCACTTATATCTGTTGCGCAAATACTCCTGGGCAATGAATATGAGTGCTAATTTATAACCCGTTCAAAGTGAAAGTCGTCTGGAAGTTATATACAGACAGTACTGAGAATGCAATTGTGAAATTACTTACGGTCATTGCTTACGGAACAAATGCAAGCTACCTCCGTGCATAGAAAACAATATTCGGTTCGAAATTCCGTACAGATTGCCGAGTTCGACATAGAGGTTCTCAGGTTCGACGAGACGTCCCTGAAAAAGCGCGTAGGTTAAATCGGCTAAATCGTCATGAGAATAACACTCAAGATAAGAACAGTAGTCAAAATAATCTTGTTAATACAAAATATGAAATCATAAAATCTACTACCTTAGATATGTGTACTCTGCTCATTCCGTTTTTTTCAATTAACCACGTGTTTCTCTTGTCGTACTTTCTGATAAAACATGTTCTATATGTATCTGCACATGATTCATCCGTAGACTAATTAACAAAGTATTATGAATTCTCAAACACATCTGCTAGGCGTGAAAAGTTTTAAATTGGACTATATTAAAGTTGTTTTATTTGTATGCAAAAAGGTAAAATTCAGATACATCCGATTTTTTGTAAAATTTACCATATATGTATAAGCCATAAATTAATAATTACTCCCCAAATGTATACACCTATTTTAAAGGGGCAAAACCTCTTATTTAAACGATCAAACATTTCTGATTTGCAGTGCGTTTCATCCATAGTGATTAGACATAAATTAAACAATATTCTATGAATTTAAATTTCTTAAAGATCCCTTCATATGAAGCCTAAACGTTAGACAGTGTTTAGAATAACATTCATTTAATGTAGTTTGATCAACATTGGAATAAACATTCTAGACATAAGGTTTAATATCTTCATATTGATGTTCAACACAGAACATGGATAATGATTTTTCTGAGAACAGTGTAAACCAGATAGAAGATTGATCTATTATTATCTGTTTAAAAATGCATTACTCAGGTAACTAAAGACTGACTGACTGCTGTAACAACAGCCTGTCATCAAAAGGAAACAATAGATAAATATTTTACGGAAAGTTGAACCTACAAACATTAAAATCGATTTTTGACAAATCGATTCCGGTTTTAACGATAATCATATGAACATTGGTTTCATCTAGATTCATAAAATCGGCTATGAGGCCTTATCGACATAACTACCATAATAAAATGTATTTGGATTTATTGGAAATGTCAGTAACTGGTACATATTTGTTCAGTAATTCTTCTAGCATTACTAAAAATAATAAGTCCCTTTAAATCTGTAAACATAGCCTAGAAGTAAAAAATACTGATTATTTTGCGATTTACTTTACATAGTGTGTTTCGTCCGTACATACAATACGTAAATTAGATTGCAACGCTTAAAAAATGTCATTATTTCTCTAAATGCCCACACAAACATTAAGAAATATTAGCGAGTGAAAAATCAACACAGTGTTAAATGAGGCGTGAGGAATCTCTTGATAGCTAAGTTAAAGATAAGTGACTTGTTCAATTAATTGCAAATTTCAGTTAAGTAGAACAATTAAAATAATTGTTTAAGTATTACTCAATTAAAGAAATAAGGTATATTGTAGCATGCGTATTTTGTGATTAAATTATATAGGTAAAAATACTACGTTGTTAAACTAGGCCATGTAGTCTTTTAAAATAAAATAAAACTGCTAAAACAAGTGTTACGGTCTCTCTAATTTCGTACAGAGATATTAAGAAATATTATAGATTAGTTATATCAATTCAGAATGAGAGAGTGAGTGAAAAACTCTTAGATAAGTTATTTGTTTAATTAATTATACATTACGGCTAATTGTTATATACCCCTCCCTTTTTGTGGGTTGTCTAATTTATCACAAGTCACAATCAATTAAATACATGGACGCCCATAACATACATTGCTGGCCGTTCGTTTCAGCAAGCGTTCATCACTATAATCATGCCTGACTGACGGAAAGCCCCCTGTAAATTATTTCGTTCATACATCGACAATAAGGTGCAAGACAGGTCAAAGGGTTGAAGACAAGAAGTTGTTTATTCGCATTGTCGTTGTATCAAGCCACTAACTAGTGACATAAAGGCGAGACAGATACTTACTGATTAATCATATCTTTTCTTGACATCTTTAAAACCACAATAAGCCATTCATGATTTTCCAAGCGAACTTACCTCCCTCATTCTTTCGCTTTGGGTTATGTAACATCATAGTTGAATACACTAAGATGACTCCGACTGACCTCTATTTCTTCTAATTATGAACAAACAAAAATTATACTTGCCTAATATTGAACAGAAAAATTAAAGCCTATTTTGAAATTATAACTCAATCCCAGAACTAAATGTATATTGTATCATATATGTTTGTGATTAGAGTACATAAGAAAACACTTAAGAAACGGTGTGTATAATAATTGATGTGCTGTGTGTGTCTTAGCTCTTAATACAAATACATTGTTTAACTTTGTAATGACGTATTTTCCAATTGTAAAAAAACGTATCCTAAAAGAGTTGAAAACAAGCAGTAACGCAGCTGCCATTCCCGTCAGTCTTTGCCGTTCTACTTAACACGGCCTCTTTGATTAACGACATCCTTTGTTTAACTTGGATTCTCTAGGCTGTAATTGCCTCTGAGTCTGTGATCGTTAAGAAGATTTATGGCTGCTTGGGAATGAACCGACTTGATGTCGACATTTGATAACGCTAGAGTTATCTCCCTTGGAAATTACCTGTCTTATCAATACCGATCATGTTAGTGTAAACGGAGGAGCGGCTGGTAACTTTTTCTAAGTTACAATTACATTGGAGAGACAGTCCTTTGCAACTGATGTCACGAGTAATCGGTCGTTGATCGATACAGATTGCCATTAGTTTACAGAAAACGGGTGTCTGGGCTTTGGATATGTTAGTTTATAAAGCATTTTAGAGTCCATCGTTAAATACATGTTATTAGTTCATACGCTTGTTCTTTGTATTTGTTGAAGTATTACTGTTCCCATCTAGAATGTTATTCTCGCAATATTTAAGCTGATGTAGTCTCGTCCAGGACCGGCGGCACAGTTATACAAGTGGGGGGGGGGGCTTTCCTAAAAAAGTGTGTGGGGGGTCCGTTTAAACACATGCATATATAACTTCATTATTGTTGACCGTAAAGTGGGGGGGGGAGTCAAAGGAGGGGGGGATTGCGCCCCGTCTGCCCCCCCCCTCGGTGCCGCCGTCCATGTCTGCCATTCTTTAGGTGCCTTTCGTCGAACCCGACTATAGTTATATGGAATTCGTGAATTAATACTGAATTATGAACCGAACCTTTTTATTTATTTCTTAAGGTAGAAGATGCTATCCTCATACGTGTGATACTGCGAATATAATTACACATTAATTAAGACTTATAGGGGTGATAATTTAAGAAAATAAATCAAGCTACATCCGTGGATTAAATAACGGATTCCGTTCGAAATTCAATACAGATTCCCGAGTCGATGAGATTCACCTGAACGAAGTTTGATGTTACATCGGTTGAAACCTTGTGCAAATTATATCCGTCTAAAAATCCAAATAATACAAATGACCAAAACTTATTTAAAAAATGTCGAAACATAATTTTCTTTCTTTTATTTATTTTTTCGCTTCAGATTTTTTTCTTATATATTCAACGATGACCTCCAAAATGGAGGTAAGGAAAAACAGCACTTAAAAACAAAGTGGTGTTTGATATACTTATTAGTCACCGCATATATTTCAATAGTAATGAAAACTGTTAGAAAACATGAGTGACACTTGCACGACACGTTAGGCGTATACACACGTTTATTAGGGGAGGAATTTCCAAAGTATTATTTACTCCTCTCCAAGAGTTAGGCACAAGGCCAGTTTTATCCTACTCCCACAAGTAAGATGTGACCCAAGGTCGGGTCGGAAAGTGGGGGTTGAAAAGCCAGCGCTCGTGAGGTGAGCACTCTGACCATCAAAAATTGCCTGGGCAGCCCCGTCGGCATTCCCCGGTAGGGGCGCCTCAATCAGTAAGCAATTAACTTACTCCTCCCCAAAGAGGGGAGGCAAAGCCTGGGAGGATGGACCTCCTAGAACTGCACAGGACAATCCCATAGACCGGCGTAAATCAAGCCCCGAAGGCCAAGACAATACCAGTCTATAGGGTGCAGTATCCATCGGATCAGATACTACACTTTGATCTTAGCCAAAAGCCAAAGTATGTCATCTCGATAAAAGAAGAGTATAAGGCTCTCCAGCATCTGGAGAACTGCACAGTGAATCGATAGGATTTAGCTGATTGTCAGGTCAGTCGAATGTCTTTACGTCTAGTGGGCACCAAAGCAGCAAGTTCGCTGGATCACATTTTATTGAAGTACTTGTAAAACAAGAACAAGGATGATTGGTGCATAGTGAGTGACCTATTTGATTAGAAACTCGTTTTGGACTTTCTATAAGATGTAGAGACTAATGGATTGTGCACAAGCCTAAATGTGACAACAATACTCCATGCATGGGCGGATTGTGGCTTTGTAGAGACATAGGATACTGTCAGGTGTGATAAGTTTTCTAGCACAATAGAGGGCGCCTACTTTCTTTGCAGCACATGTGGCAATGTATCTATGTATTTATTCAAATTTATATTATATGTGAATGTTAGGCCGATGAGTCTGAACGTTGGACTCTCAGGTAGGGTGTTATTTGCCATGGCAATCGGTTGTTGAAAAGGTTTATTGTAGTTGTTGAAGGAAAGGAGCTTTGTCTTAGCAGTATTACATGTTAGCAACCATTCAACTACTACTGGATGTCACTTTCTAAGTATTCAGTCATTAACTCGTATATGTGCGTGAAGAAACACTTGAATATATATAGCAAAAATATGGCAATGGAAGTACACATAAATAACTGTAAACTTTAATTTATAACAAACTCTTTTGAAAATAGTTTTCGAAAATTAGTTATACAAATGAATGTTTTTGATCTTTGGCATCTTTTTGAAAAAACTATAGTATATTATTGATTAACATAACATACATTTTTTTTGATGGTTATATAAGTGTTATTAACGAAAAAATCGGCTGGATAAAGTTGTTGTTTGTTTTTTTATCAATATTTTTATTCTTTAGAAATGTAAGAAAACATCTCGTTTATAATTTGCAGTAACATAAATTATCTGGAAATGCAAATAATCTGTTTCTTTTCAATTACAAAAAATTCTTTTTAAATTAATTGTGAACGAACGCTGTGTTTTTAGCAGTCATTTCATGCTGCTGTCAGCCATTTTGATTGTGCAACTATTGTAAGCTTATAGACGAAGTGTCAAATTTTCATCTGATTTGACAAATTATGCGAACGTTTGATGTATAAGCGATAAAGATGTGTCTCGCTTCGTTTTTTTGTTGAGCCAATCTATATGCGGGAATAATAATACGATGTAATCGAATGAGAAAAAACGAAATGAGACTGCTTCTAACGAAAATTGTTCAAATTTAGATTTTTATATTAATGGTCGGACTTGTCATTATAGTTCGATGTTGAAGCGTTATGGTAAAAACTACAAACTCTCAAAAGCAAAATAAATTTATTTTGAACTTTTTTATGGGAACAGAACACTGATGTGATACTTAGAATAATGATGATGAGAACACAACGTAAGAGGTTTGTTGCAATTCTAGATTTTAAACTTAGTCTCATATTCCATGATAAATGCCAGTATACTGAAATCATATGCCCTTAATAGGGTTAAGATGAAAATTCATATACACAAAATGTACAAAAGCAAGGAAATTCACACATTTATACACTTTTATTGTCATTACTTAAGGGTATGACTACATATCGACCACACCATTTCATTATCACATCACTACAGTATACATCTATATGCATGAGTGGATGAAGTGTGTGAAGTGAAGAAAAATTCCTACCAGTAAAATACATAGCCCTGTTGTGTTCGCATACCCTTAATGACAATAAAAGTGTTAAAAATTAGGGCTTTCCTTGCTTTTGTACATTTAGTGCATATGTATTTTCATCTTAACCCTATTAAGGGCATATGATTTCAGTATACTGGTTTTTCTCATGGAATACCACTACTTTTGTAAATGCTATGCCTCAATACAATGATCATTTTAAAGTTTTTTTGGAATTTTCTGGAAAACTAGGGTATATGGTAAACTGAAATTAAATTGTCTTAAACTAGACCCTATAACCTCTATCTCTGCCAAAAATCAGCTGACTCTATCAAATAGTTGATGAGATACAGGGGGGCACATACATACGTACGTACGTACGTACGTACACACAGATAACATGATTTCATAATTGAACTTTCTGGATCTCTGGGTTGCCCTGACTAATGATGCTGAAATCCTACACACTTATAGGACCCATCAAATAAAAATGTTGTGCAAAGTTTTAACTAATTTGGTTTATTGGTTTTTGAGTTATGATTGATCAAAGAATAGAGATTTCCAGCATAGGCTATTTTTGGCGTCTAATAAGGGATAGAGCGCTTTTGCGCCTCCCTTGATTATATTTGATTTTTTCCTGGTTACTTTTGATTTTCCTTCCGTAGACAGCTCCGTATACAAATGCATATATGGCTCGCACTGCCTGGATGTAAAATAATTTAATTAATAACACAAACACATACAATATTTAAAATTTTCGACGCCATCTATATTACAAATAGACAGCGCACAGTGAATAATATTAATTATAAAACCAAACACAATATTATTCTGAACTAGTTAACGTAGTAATAAACACTAACGCATGCTTAGCTGTCAGACATTATGAGTTAAAGTATAGATGCGCATTTTACGCTATGGTAAATACTAGTAGTTAAAATATTAAAAAGCTAATTGATGAAACTACACCTAGACTAACTATCAATGAATTCTTCGAAAATAACACATCACTCAATAAGCCCCTAGCCGAACATATACATATACATATATATATATATATATATATAGTACTAACCTTTAAATGGAACGTGCCGACACTGAGCCCGATTGGATGATTAGTTTACTATTGAAAGTTGTTTTATTGTTACTACTGTTTAACATTTTCAAAGCATGGGGCAATTCTAAATTTCGCGTTGGTAAATTATTGCGTTCTGATGGTAAACATACTGTTCAATAATATAGATTGATAGATGTTATTCGGACTCTGTTCCTTCGGAAACAATGCTTAAGAGAGTGTAATTATAAATTTCAACAATTTCGTTTTCTCCGATCGTAAATTTTAAATGTGTGAAAAAGAAAAGTGTTTTAATTTTTGTATGCAGATAAATAAAGTCGAATGTTTACTAATAATTGCTTTGCTATTAATTAAGATCAAACCTTATTGAGAGTGATGTGTTATAGAAAATAAATTAATGGAACTTATATACGCAAATTCGATCGGAATAGTAAATCGATCATTAAGAAAAAATAAAAAAATACTCAGAAAACAAATTACTTCATGTTATTTAAAATATTTTGCCGTCATGAAAACAGTGTCTAGGCACACACCCTTACACACATATACATACAATTGAGAGTTGTAATTACCTATTGGAGATCTTTAATTATCAACTGGAGCAGTTTAATTATCTACTAAACACCATCCTAGAGTTTCTTTCGGTTTCTATGTACAAGGGTTTGTCAGGACAACTTCACATGGGGATACTTCACCTTACAAGAAACCCTGACAAAATATTCCAAATAACATAGTATTCAAAGCCCAAATAAGATTCCCTCGAGACGGCTATACACTAACTCATACGAGGAATGTCGCAAATTCTCCTAATAATGTTACCTCAAGTAACACCACTTGGCTGGATACTTCACCAGACTAGATGTGTTCTTGTCCTGGAATCCGGAAAGACCAACAGACCACAAGAGAGATATACTATAACATAGTTAACTGGTCAATTGTCGAGAAGAAATGTAATGTTAGGATAACTTTAATGGAATATTTGAATATCCGTGTATCTCATATAGAGATCACGTATCAGCCCAAGGTAAGGGGCGCCTTAATTTCTGAGAACTTCGACTGAAGTAAAATGAAGCCAAGAATATATATCTAATTCTGCAATGCACTTATTACTTTAAAATAATAATTGTGAATCACGAACGGAAAAATATATATTAATATGAGATGGTGAAACCTATTTCCTATCTATACTTTGCTCTTGTCAAACATAATTGCATTTCTACTAATTACTATAGTACTGTTTCTTGGAAAGTTTTTTCTCTATTGTATAGTAAAAAGCTTTAAGAAATATAGATGTAGAAATGCTATGTTGTACAAACTGCAGTTACAAAGCCACGCATTTATTTCGTTTTGTTATTTAGATCATGGGAACTATTAGTCTTATGTATTCGTAATGTTTTTTCTGCTGTAACTTTTGACCAACTACAAGTATCTTTTTAAGAAATTATTCAATGTTCGAATCGAAATCAGAAATATTTTTTATGTCGAACTTGGGAATATATAAGTGATTTATTCATCATGCACATGTTCTATAGTTAAATTAAAAGAAAAGAGTCCAAAGTTCGACTAGAACGTGTCCCTGTTTAGAAGGACGCACAAAGAAAAGGGCGGAGGTTACATCTTCCGAAACGTTGTGAGTATAACTACCAAGATGCGAATAGTAGTTAGAATGGTCTAAATTATATAAATTCTCTCCCCGTACAGCAAAGATGTCGAAAAATAGTATTTATTATGTGTTTTTGTTCGAATAATTTAACTTCTTTGTTTATCCTCGTAAATTTTTGAACAGACCTCGTGAAAGTGAGTGAAGAAAAAACAACGTGCGCGCATGCGCTAATAACCTTGTCCTGTCCAATTACGAACGACAACGGAAGCAAATTAATTGTTAACGATTACTTTCATGAAAGCTGTCTTATTTTTGCAACCTTTTTGTTTTTTAGCGGACATTTTGTTTTATGTAGAAAACTAAGTTTTTAGACGAAGTGTCAAACTTTCATCTTGTTTGACAAATTATCCGAACGTTTGAAGTTGTCTGAAAAAGTGCAGACGATAAAAAAAGTAAATGGCTCGCCATTTTTTCTTTTGCTCTTTTGGGCTAATCTATATGTGGAAAGAATAATGAGATTCAATCAAATTCTCCGGTTACGAATTTAGCACACTTCAAACGAAATTTGTTACGAGTCACATTTCCGTGTGTTATTAAGGTGTGATGTAGACATTACAAGTTTGCTGACCAAAATATAACAGTACTAGCAGGTATATGAGATAAAATAGATTCATCAGTTCACACTACATCAACGCAAGTATTTATGTTTCATATATTCACTAATGAGTGTATACAACGTAATACACTCGTGTCACATTACGCCTAGTAGCTGTTTTCTAAAACTAATGATGACTAGATTATCAGTTGATAAGTGCATCATGTACATGCATATATATTTAAAAAATATATAAATACCTAACTTCATTGGGAGTTGTTTTGATGTGTAAACGATTTTTTTCTAAACATGCAAATATGAGTTTTTAAACTTGTTTTGAAGTGTGTTATTTACAATTTGTCCAGGTACATTGAATACATTTTCCATATAGTGTTCATTTAATCGTATAGGTTTCAATTTGACATCAATTTCTAAAGACATAGTTTACTGTGCGACTCTGTTCCAGTATGGGTCGAGTAATACCTACATAGTATATACGTTGCTAAATCTCAAAATATAACATAATGAGAATGTAATAAGGCTTCATCAGTGTATAACATTTTGATATTCAACATTGTTCAATTTTTTAAAAATATGTCGCCTTATTTTTCTCAGAACAATGAGAATTATTCCTATGTATATTATTTTTGTAAGTAAACCTGTCTTTCTTTTTGTCAATTTTTTTTCTCATTTATGTTTCTGTCAACAGAAAAATACAAAGCCTTATCCGCGCCATTTTCGTTTGTTACTTCAGTCCGTTATTAACTTTTTATTAACCTACTTCTGGTTTACATATAAACATTATGCATGTTATAGTACCTTATCTTATAGACTAGTGCGTCACTATAAATACCGAGAGCACATGCCCCCCGGTGTCCGAACTACCCCACTGTGTATGTGCTATTCGAAAGACATCAACTAATCTATGATGTTATATTTTCTTCAATATACCGTGTTTCACTTTATCCAGAGTTCGTGTTTTATTTCCAGGTTCTTTTACCGGGCAACATCATCTAGTGACGAGACATATTAAAGGCCTTTTATTTGAAGGCCTTACAAAGCACGAATGTGCTTAACTAAACAGCGAAATCACCTGACTACTTTCAAAGTTCGCAAAACAGGCTTTATCAGCGGACGAGGGGAAAAAATCATTCGTAATATGGATTATTTTAGCCAACGTGAAAACAACTTATTTTTCACAAAAAAAGACAAAAGTCAGTGTTTCATTATTTGTATTCCAGCACTATGTTAATTTTTAAAAAGAATAGAATACATTATTTGTCCTCTCTAAAAAGGAACAAAAAATACCACAGCCGAAATTATAAATATTATTTTTACTGTTAACTGAATTGCTAACCGTATGAATAACTACTGTTCAGTGAAACGCTTACTAAAAATGTGATGTTTTTGTCGACAAAATTGTTTGTTCATCTTTGTACAACTAATATTATGATTAGCAGCATAATATAAAAATAAAATATAAATATGGGATATATCAAATCAACTATTACAGTGAATAGCAAATGCACCAACAACTAT
This sequence comes from Sepiola atlantica, assembly GCA_963556195.1. Lineage (NCBI taxonomy): Eukaryota > Metazoa > Mollusca > Cephalopoda > Sepiida > Sepiolidae > Sepiola > Sepiola atlantica. The sequence continues at coordinate 31,400,484 of OY744553.1, forward strand.
AAAACGAACACATTTTGAAAAACTTCTACTGAAGAAAGACTACTTGAACATAATCTAAGTATCGAAAAAAGACAGCAAAAGTTGTAATACTTAAACTAGCAAAAGCCGAAGAAAAACTACAAAAAATAAAAGCAGGATAACTAAAACGAAATACAAAACGATGAAAGAGTATTACTAATGTTACTTTAAAAGGAACTACTAAAAAGTGAAGATGTTTTTTATTAACAAATAATAATGTATTTGGCACAGACTGGATGGCACAGTTCAATCTATTGTGTATACCGATCAACTCGTATTGCCAGAAAATAAGAAAATCTGCCGACCGAGTCAGAAAGACATTAGAAGCAATTGTTAAAAAAGAAAATATTCCCGAGGTTCTTTCTAGAGGTCAAGCTCGATGTTAGAAGATGTCAGCAACATTTTCATTGAACGAGGAATCTGCATGTGGGCTGATGTTTCAACAGGACTTATTGTAGCACACATAGGCAACCATATATCTACTTCCAAGCCTAGTACAAGTGTTTACAAAACTAAATGGCGGAAAATTATTTTCCAAAATGTCGATCGTAGCGATGCTTACCTTCAAATACCCGTTGAAAAATAAAGTTTGGAATTACTATGTATAAGCACGAATCACGGATTATACAAGTTTTAAGGGCTTGTTTTCGGGCCCAAAGTCCCGGTAGCAGTTTTCCAGCAACTAATGGATACTATGCTGGGCGCATGTGATTTCACGATCGGATACCTAGACGACAATTTAATAAGTAATAAAAGTAGTGAACAAGACTGAGAACACGTTTACAACGTATTTTTGCAAATCCAGGACTATGGTTTAAAAATAAACGATAAAAAGATGTAATTTCTTCATAGAAGAAATCAAATATCTGGGACATATCATAGATAAACACAGCAGAAGGCAGAATTCAAAGCAGTCCACTGCGAGTAAGAAAATGCCAGTTTTTCCTATGTAACGGTGTACTCCTGCAATGCAAAATAATCGTCATCCACAAAACCTACAGACGAGAATCATCAAGGGTTTCCTATGTTGACAACCCAGGGACAAATATGATGAACAGTTGAATGGACAGCTATGTATACAGGCAAAAAATGGGCCAGTACATTGAAGACATATCACTACGTTAAAAGATGCGCTTTAGCGGCAGAGGCAGCTGCTATTAAACATAGTAGATAGTTTTACCAAATAGCCCAAAGTGTATAAATACAACTACGGAGGTAACTACCAACTTCCTTCACAAAGTGTGCGTCCGTTTTGGGTGGTTCATTATTTGGGCAGAAGCAAGGGAACTAAATTTACGTCCGTCAATTTTAAATAATGTTGCGATATGTTCGAATTAAGACACAAACCACCCCACTGTACGTTTGAGGTAAACCAACCAGACAGAGCTTTTTATGAACTTATTAAATATAGGCATCAAAGAAGCTTGTGGCACTCTTACGGAAAATACTCTGCAGTACTTCTTACAGGTATACTGGATCCCGCAAAATATTAACACGCAATCGCCATCATATCCTGCATAAATACTGTTTGCGCGTAAGATGAGATAGGTTTTCGGCAAATTGCTGTCGAAACAAACTAAACAAGGACGACTCTTCAATCACATCGTTACATCCTGAGGGAGAACACATTTTTAAGATGTTTAGAAATAAAACATATTTCTGGAAACTTGAAACGATAAAAAATAATTTATTGGAAATATGGGTTACATTACCCAAGACCTCCAGGTCTTGTCATAAATGACATCTAAATCAAATAAGAACACGACAATCGGATGACACCAACAGCCCTCCCCTGGATGATGAACCAGTTATGAATAACATATACGACACTTTCAACATGCAAATACCCACAATACAAATAGCGACAATCTAAAAGGAAACGGAAGTCTCCGGACTTATCGTTATCCATCAATAAAGGAAACGATATTGAGACTCCTGCGGAGCTAATGTTTGGGTGGCGGTGTTATCGTCAATGCCTTACGGACTTTATGAACTATTCCGCTTTATCATAAATTCTAGGAGTACATGCTTCTCGGTGTTGAGACCAACCCATACTGTTCATTCTCTCATTAACCTCAATAATTGAGGACGTAGGGATGGGGTAATACCAGTCGACGCTTCGTTTTCGACAATCAGTCCGGCAAGAACTGGGCAATTCCGGTGGCCTTTTACCTGCCGGGCTGAGGTATACTGTCCTGTGTTGCCCTAGGAGGTGCACCCTCTTTTACCGTGCCTCTTATCTTTAGGGAAAAGTAAGTTTACCGCTTACTGCCTAAGGCGCCCTGACCGGGGAATGCCGACGGGGCTACCTAGGCTTTTTTTGCTAGGCCAGAGTGTTCCTTCCTTAGGTGTGCTGGCTTGACTCTTCACCCACTTTCCGACCTTGTGTCACATAGTGTTGCAATGGGAAGCGATTAAATACCTGGAACTACCCCAGTCTAATACTGGCACTCAGACAGACGCCCAGCTACTCTCTTTATATGCTGTATTTATACTTACTTTAATATACTTCGTTTCACTTAATTCCTAGTTAGTGTCTTCTTTCCAGACGCCTCACAGGTTCACAACACTAACGATGCGTGTGTAAACAAAAATAAGAGGAAAATATGGCTAAATACAATGGTATTACGTACGACATGGAAAACAAAAACTTGAATATTAAAACTATCTCCACTAATCCATCAATTATAGGAGCAACCGTGTTCATGAAAAAGTATTAATAATAGTACCATGCGAATATACCCGGTGAATGAAGTACAATAGAGATACAAAAATTGCGCTTAAATAAATAACTCTCGATTATAGTCATGAAATAGAGGGTGATTGTTCAGCATCAGTCAGGATGTGAGTCAATCTCATCTCAAAAGGTTTGCTCTCGTGATGTGTGGATGACCTACAATAGTATTATTAATAGTGACACGTGTGATATTTCTCCTTTTTTAATGGTCTTCAGTTTATTTCTATCTTCTAAGCATAAGGCTGATTTCCTTGCTCGTCTTTTTTACTGACAATTCCTCCTTTGATGATTGGTGCGAGACTTCGCTGTCAATGTAACCACGCCCCTAGGGTACTTTATTCAGCAACATGGTGTTTCTTTCTGATCCCAACATGTGGAGGTGGTTCTAATCAACAATTAGTTTATTTCTGGCAATACGTCATGTTTGTTTTTCTTGACCAAGTGGTTGACTTCACACAACGATCATTTTATTTTCGACAATCACTCATCTATGTTGTTTATTTTGGCCAGGAGCGTACCCTTGTCAAGTGCGTTTACTCATGACAGATGATTTTTTTCGGTAAACCCAGTCTTATTATTTAACAAAACATCACAGTGATAAAGCAACAACAGGGTGGCCAAAATGGCTAGCCTTATCTTAGAAGATGGACAAACCTGAAAAAGAATTGTAGCGGATATTGTTGAATTGCAGAATAGATTGTTTATTTAATTAACGATTCCATAGGGGCATTTTTATGAGTCACCTTATAGCATCCCCATCGCAATTGCAAAGATTCAATCACACGTCTATAAAAATATCCGTTCATGCAATGTATTCATTAGTTTTATTGATATATTTATATTTTGATTTATTAAATTAATACAACTTTTATTTATATGTTTCTTAATGATCGATTGCTCTAAGAATAAGCAGTGTAAACCACTAGATAAAAGTACTGAAGTTATATTAATGGGCATATACGCTTTCATACTGAACTAAATATTAGTATCTTTATCTATATGTTCAGTGCAGTTTTATTTAAATTCGTCCAAATACACATTTACAAGTTTCGTCCAAATTGTGTGAGGTTCACGAATGATTATCCCCGCCAAAAGCGTGATGTTTTCGGTCCAGGTTTGCTTGCGGTTGCGTCATAATGTGTGTTTGTGTTTTTATTGTGTATGTCATGGTGTTTTATTGTGTATGTCATGGTGTTTCTAAGAAGTGATTTAATCTTGATATATCTAGGTCGATCATCAATACCAAAGTATTTGAAAAGGCAAAAATCACACTTTTGGCGATACATTTTGGTCTGTTTATTGTAGACTCGTTACTTGGTCTATATTGTAGCCAATAAAGTACTCCATTTTATATTAACGCTAACGTTGATATTTTAACTTGTAATGTTCACTAAGTGTCAATCTTTTTACGAAATTTCACCTTTTGATTTTTCTAAACTTAATTTATTAATCTGACGCTATTAATAACAGTAGCCATTATGTAAAATGTTAGTTTTTTTATATTTTAGTTATCTATGTTTCCATGTCATAATCTTGGGGAGATATTTCATACAATATGTATTTTGCCCATCCTTGCGTTATCAGGAAGATGGGTGTGATCTTATACATGACCATGTTGGTGTCACGATTCAATCGTCGAAAATGCTTTGGTTTCACACTGTTGCATTCTCAATGAACACATCTTCATAATATATGTCTAGTAATGTATTATGAGTTATTTATGAGTTTTATTGACATATTTATACGACTTATTTATTTTAGTAATCAAATAATTGTGATTTATGTCTTATTTGGCACGATCTTCATCTAAGTTGCTGCGCACACCCAGAGGCATTGATCTGTGATCGCAAGATCACCGACCCTTTAAAGTCGAAGATATACCAGACAAATAGTTTTGCACAACTCTGAGATGGAGGGCGGAGCAAATATTCGCAATTGTGGAAACTAAAATGCTATACTGGATGTCAGCAATTGAAGTGCTTTACCACATATTACATGACGACATCTGAAAGCACAACGGCATCGCGCCGATCGAAGACAAGGTGTAGGACTGGTAGCATAAATAGTTTAGACATATCCTGATGGCCGACCGCTTCGCCGTCGCGAACCTCGTTTTTTTAAGTTAAAAGCGACATAGAGGAAGGCCAATAATAAAAAGACATACCCTCTGCACAATCATCTCTGTACATCAAACATTCAACCGGACCAAGCATGTGATAGTGCGAAATGAAGCTTAATATCCGTTATTGCGGATCCTGTCGTAGCCCCAGACAAACACAAAAGAAATAGAAGATTAATTTTGGATCCCGGCTGTTAAGCGTGATACTACATAATCGGGTGGTATTTAGTTAAATGTTAGCTTTATGCAAATTAATGAAAAATAATTGGAAGTCATTTGCAAAAATTCAAATACCTTCGATGTTAGTGAAATTTTAACAATCGGTAGGCGATATAAATTGATACATATTCCTAAAATATCAGTTTATTTAAAATGTTTTAAATAATTTTCGTGTGGCACTATATAAGCACACTCTCCCATTTAAATAATAAAATATTAAATGTGTGCATCCATGTTAATCTATAACCAATAGTCACTAATTAAACAAGATTACCAGAATTGCAATCAATATTTTCTTAAGAACTCTTACGCTTAAGCCTTAATATGTAGAATTTTCTGGAATCAAAATACTCTAATAGAATTTGTTAACATATATGTTTGACTGACAGGTCATATTATGCAACCTATTTTTAGTTTAATTTAGTTTCATCCAAAAAGAGTTGAAAAAAGATGGAAGCTCTTATGAAAAGTCAGATACCTCCGACGTTTGTGAGGTTTTAACAATAAGTGTAACACATCAATTAATAAATACTTCTTAAATTTCAGATTTTTTAAGTATATTTCAGTAATCACAGGGACATAATATGGGCACGACATCCCATTTGAAATTTAAAATATTTCAAATTCACATTAAATTTGATCCACACTTATTATACAAAAGTAAACAATATCTGCTCAAATGCAATTATTTCTTAAGAAAGCTTAAGCTTACATTTTAAATATTTACTAGAATCGAAATCATATAATCGATTTTGATAAAAATTAGCTTAAGGATTCTAGGCATAAGATTTAGTATTATTATATTTATCACAATCTTTTTAAGGGGACATGAAACTGGTGCAACATTGCTTTGTTCGGAGATATTAATCATTACTGTTTATTAAAACTTGAAATTAGTAAGAATCTTGAGTTCAGAGTCTTCCCGGGCAACGCTGGCACACAAATACTGCAAAAATAAAATCGAAATGTATGTTCTTGTAATGCAATATAGTGTATACATAAGCTGTATTCATATATTTATATTATCTATTTATTTAATTAATACAATAATCTTTATTCATGTGTTTCTTGGTGATCGATAGCTCTAAGAATGAGAAGTGTAAGAAGATTTGATGAAAGTACTTAATATATATTAATGTGAATATTCGCGTTCATATTGAACTAAATATTATAATCTATATGTTCCGTGCAGTTTATTAACATGCGTCCAACCACCTCTATAAAGATTTCTGTTGAACCCTCACGAATAGTTTGTATCTATGTTCCGGATTTGTTTAATGAGTTTTTTTATTTATATTACTAACAAATATATACTAGTGCCTGGTTGCATACTATTTTCTTGTGTATTGGACGAACGAACATATAATACACTTACCCTCAATGTGAAAAGAACAGAACCGATACAACATACCCTCCCCGAAAAAGAGACGGTCTCACGACAACAGAACATGTATTACATCACTCTCTTAAAATAGGAGGCAATACCTCAGATCATGGCCTCATGAATACATAATAGATACTATATTATATCCCCAAATGAAATGGACACGTAATCTCGGAAGGATGATATCATAATTACAGGAGAGTTATTTAACTAACCATAATAATAAAAAGATATAATACCTGGAAGGATGGTACCATGAACACACCACAAATACTATAGTACACTATTTGAATTGAAATATATTTTTGAAGCGTATAGAACATTCAGAAATAGTAGTAGTATAGTTTCAACTAAAGAAAGAGTTATATCAATGTTTGATTAGTAATATATTTGAATTATTAGTAAGTAGCTTTGGTGAAATTGATATCGGCGTAGACTGAAGACTCGTCGTGTCGTCTCTGAATTATGTAAGATCTATAACATCAGTTTTCACTATGACAACTTCAACATGGTCCCACTTTTGAGTACACATATTCTTTATAAAAAGTGGAATCTGGGAAACGAACGCCACCAACACAAATAATCAGGTTAATTAGTCGGACTTCTAATCTCATCTTTTTTAATTGCACAACGTTTCGGACGATGAAACCTCCGAGATTTTTCAGGTGCATCTTTTCGAACTTATGAATGTTTATGTCGAACTCGGCAACATAGACTGCATTTCGAACTGAACCTTTTATTCATCCTACGAGGGAAGCCTGTGTCCTTTCCGTCAAGTATAATGAGGTAAAATTGTGTATTTTATGCTTAGTGTGTAGCGCTTGTATGAAGGAGGCAAACTTCAACCTCTTAAAGGTCGTCATTTAGAAGCGAGTGTTTACGAAAACATTTAGCCGTTTGTATTCGGGTCAATGTACAGAATTATTTTCATGAATTTTCGGTACTGATACAATTTCCGGCAACTTCGCGTCAGTAGCTTTCGCCAGGTTACGTAAGCAGTTGAAAGAAGCCGAACCGATAAGCCAATCAGCTATGAACTGTCGACAGACAAGTTTGTAATGACTCTTGCAATATAGTATTAATCAAGAAAAAAATGTCAAATGTGAAAATAAATGTAAACTTTTTATCTCAACGAATACCATATATCGAAGGCGTCCTACCTTTATGGCAATAAAAACATCGTGTAGCCCATCCCCGCTAAATAATACACAAAATGCGAGTATATGTGCAGGTTGACACCAAAGAACACGATTACGAACAAATTTGCATGGGGGTGCAATAATACGAAATTGAGACCATGGCCATTGATAAGGAATCACATGTTTCTTTTTAAATTAAAAACGTTACAAAGAAAAAAAGAAGACCCCTTTCAAAATACGTTCATAAGTAAAAACAAAAGCGAAAAAAAACAAAAGAGAAAGAACACATTTTTAACTAGATGACTGATTGTATTTTCGTAAAAGATTACTCATTTGAAACATTTATTGTAAAATATGCTTAATAACAGTTGTTACTTATGTTTCGTTCTTTTTATATAAAAAGTTTACAATAAAAAGACATTTGACCAGTTGACTATGGTATTTTCTTAGGCAGAAAAACCTCATAACTTGACATTTATCTTGGAAAAAAAATTATTAACAAAAATCAACGACGTAGTAGCGTTTTGGATTATCGCCGGTCAGTTTTCACGTCGGTTTTTTTTCCGGCTGCTAACGTAACCTTCAGAAAGATGCTGACACGAAGTAGCCGTAAATTCGCTCGAATTCTGTATCAGTAGCTTTACACCTGATTTTCTGTTAGATGTGTAATATTATGAAGCGACTTAAGTTTATATCCTACTACAGTAAATACTATCAAAGAATACTATAATAATAAACACTTACTCCCAGTTAAGCTGACAGAGTGAGAACAATGTAACCAATATATTGAATAAAGTCATACATTTAGAATTTTGTATAAATTACCGGATTCAGCAGAAATAGTATCATGTTTGAAAACATGCCCCAGAAGACCTGGTACGACATTAGTCGAAACGTTCTGAAACTAAAACTAAAATCGGAATATTGGTTCGAATTATCGACGTAATATAACCGTATAACAAGTGTGTGTGTGTTAAATAAGAGAATGGGTTTCAATTAACTCATCTTCGTATACAAGCGTTAGTATCTCGCTATGAATTTAGAATGCCATTTCAGTCGGTCATTGAAGTAGAATTTTCGTTACGCGATCAGGTTTTATTTTTAAATAAAGTTTCATTGCGAAAGGTAGATTGAAATCTTTTATTGTAGATGCGCCTAAACATTTTTTATAATATTTCTCGTTGTTGGTTGGTCTTTCACGTTTAGGGGATTCATAACATTTTCTTTCTATTACTGAAGCTTACGTTTCAAATACCATTTTCTTCGACATATCAAGCTAAAGTCAAAATATGCATGTGCTACATGTAAGCATTAAGTTAAAAAAAAGTAATTGATCAAACTTAGGTTTGCAATAGCATTTTCTTCGGCCTTTCAAGCTTAAATCAGAAATAGTATTTTGTTCGGTTTGTTTAGATTAAGTTAAAATGATTTTGACGTATCCAGCTGAAGTTTGAAATTGCATTTTCGTTGATCATAACCTGTTTATAGTATTTGTTGATTCGTTCTCTGTAAATGGTGTTCTTCTTTTCGTTGATCAGTAGGTCTGTCACAGCTAGTTTACATTTTGATTTTAGTTAGACCAGCATGGTTAATTTTTAAATATCATTATATTCAACTTGTATGAACTCAGTTTGAAACTTTATTTGGCTTCTTATTATAAACTTTAAACTTACATCTTCTTCATCTAGTAAAGCTTAAGTTTGAAATAGCACTTTCTTTGGCTTCTATAGATTAACGTTTAACAATCATTTTCTTAAGCTTCAGTTTATAATAGTATTTTTAAATTTTGGCATTCAATGTAATTTTTTTCTGAAAGTAAAGCATAAGTTAAAAATAGCATTTTTTCAATTAACGCCCAAGATTGACCTTAAGCAAGCATTTTGTCTGCTGGCCAAGTCTAAGTTTCAAATAACATTCGGTTTAGTGAGTAAATATGTACTTTAAACTACTTTTTCTTCTAGAAAAGCCTAGCTTTTCAAATAGAATTTTCTCTATCTTAACATATATAACTTCGTGTTTCATGTTCGCATGCTGGTAAAACATAAATTTGGCATAGCAGTTTCTTTAGCAGTTCAAGATAAACTTTAAACTAACATGTTTTTCGTCTGGTACAGATTAACTTTTAAATAACATTTTATTTTGCTTATAAAGATTAACTTTGAACTAGCATTTTCTTTCCATGATAAAGCCTAAGTTTTAAATAGTATTTCCTTTGCACTGAAGATTAACTTAGAATACGCATTTTCGTCTGCAAGTCAATCAAAAGTTTAAGATATTATTTTCTTTGCCAACTGAATATTATCCTTGAACTAGCATTTTCATCTGCTGATCAAGACTAAGTTGGAAATAGCATTTTTGTAGGTCTCAAGCTAATCTTGTAAGAACCATTTTATTCTGCTGGGCAAGCCTAAGTTTTAAACAGCATTTTCCCTGACTACTTAACATTTACTTTTACCAAGCATTTTATTCTGCTGGTCATCAATACATTTTGGAATGCCATTTTCGATCAACATTGAACTAGCAAAAGCTAAAGTTTAAAATAAAGTTTTCCTTGTTTTTTAGATTGTTTTCTAGATTATTCTGCTTGTCAAGCTTAAGTTTGAAATATCATTTTCTTTGACTTCTTAAGATTCACTATGAACTAGAATTTGCTTCTTCCGAGACAATACCATTTTTTTTCGCATCCCAAGATTAACTTTGAACAACCATTTGGTTTCATTGGTCAACACTAAATTGCTAATTGCTAATGTTCGTATTCTAAAAATTGAGTGTGAAATAGCATTTCCTTGCCTTGGCAATCTTAAATTTAAAAAAATCTTGTTTTTAAACCTGTGTTCTTAAATAGTTTTTTTGATTGTCTGTAACGGGATATAGTATTACTAGATGCGTCGACGTATCTTTATACGAGGCTGTGTACTTCTGTTTATTAGTTGGTCTGTCACGTTTCATTTTGAAATGTAATTGTTATCGGTCTCTCACGTGTTAGTTTTTAATATTATTGTTAAATGCGTCAACACATCTATTAGAGAAGGTGTGCTTGTTTTGTTTTTTTTACGAAGTTGGTATCTCACGCTTAAGTTTGTAATGTCGTATTTATCATAAAATGTGCTTTTTTGAAAGAACATATATAACATATCTGCATGTGTATATATTATATTTTTTTCATTAATCCCGAGATTCGGCGTGGTCCTAATAACTAATGTCTGTCTGAACTATAATTAGATAAAATTGATTGTTATTGTTAAATTGTAATTTTAGATGAAAAAAATTGTAATTAACTTCATAGCTCATTTTGATTAACCTCCTTACGAAAATAAAATTCGAGCAGAATCCATGACAGCCACGTTGAAAGACGACCTCTCAGGGTTTCTCAAACAGTAATATTTGTTATTTGATAAGGTTATACTATCGGGGTCTATGCCCGACTTTCCTGTGAAAATTGAGAAAACCAAAAATCGCAACCTCCACAAGTAAATTCACGGGATAGGACCTGAAACACTGTTCATCTAAAATACTAAGCATTTATATTTACGATATAGAAACTATTTGTAAATAGAACTGTGTGTGTTTGTCTCGACTTGTCACGATCAGAGGCTTGGTTTTTACGAACACCGGTTTTAATGAGATAATTGTGCTCATTTACTCAACTGGCCTTCTTCGCATTCGCTTGCCCACGACTTTTAATGTAAAAGCAATGTCCTGACAGTCTCGTTGTCCAAACCATTTAAGCCGTAATTCCCTTATATTGCTCACGATCGGCGCGATGCCGTATAGCTTTTGGATCCCATAATTACAGATGTTGTCGAGCAATTTAATCCAGGTACTCACTGTAATTCGAACAGTGTACTTATTTAACGGCGAATATTTGTCTCGCTTTCCTAGGTTTTGGCAACACTCGAAACTGTACAAAGCATCGGGTTTCACACGATTCCGTTAGATTTTAAACTGTTGATAGTCGCTGATCTTACGGTCACAAACGATGCTGGTGGTGGTACGTCATTTGAGCCAAGTAGCATTGATGGGCGCAGCGATTTCCTCGAGGATGTCACCGTCCTGATAGTTAGTGTTGTACTTTATTTATTTACTTCCTCTGTAGTGGGGTAAGCCAAAGTAGAGGTTTGTAAAGCCAGGTTAAGTGCACTCTGACCTACAGCAGCTTCGTCGATTAGTAATTATCTGATTCCTTCTACGACATATAGGTAAAGCCTGGAAGGGTGTACATCTTATAACTGTACAGTCCGACAGCAACACAGTCACTGTTAGACTGAATGTCGATGACATAGTCTAGATTGGTATGAACAAAACTTTCTGAAGCTGTGCTAAGTATTGTATAAACAAGTGTACACCCTCCGTCAAAAATGACGAAAAAATATGCTTCGCCAGTGTTCGCATTGATATTTATATTAAATAATAGAATTACGTCAGTAATTTTTTTTTTTCATATATGAATTATTTTTATCATTTCTGATGACGTAAAGCTAACAAACAGCTCGATTTGTGTTTTTTATTTAGAGTGGATGAGTTCTGTTCCAATTAATTGAAGTAGCCGAGTAATATCTGACTTGCTATTTGCTTAAGCTTTCGTTTATTTCAATACAATAATTCGGGATCATTTCCTTTCTAACGGTTTATTCTTGCTCTCATGATGTTAATTCTTTCCACAATTGATTTAAATTTTCAGGCTTTAATTGTAACCATATTCTGTTTTCAAAGTGATATCCCCTTGACCGTCCGTATTTCCATAACGGTCCACACATTTACATTTCAAATTAGAATTAAATACATAAAGAGAAAGTTCATAAATCAAATAGAATAAAAATAATGAAATTATAATAATTAGTATATAAATAAATAAATATTAATAGGATGATAACTTTAGCTGAATAATTATATAATTAAATTATGATCGTTATAAATAACATTTTCTGCGTACCTATTCTTTATTCTCTGCTGTATTTTTGTCAACAGTTGATTCCAGCATTCCATCTCGGGTTTTTCGACCATTCAGTCTTTAATTGTTGGTCATCTGATAATGAAAGTGTTTCGTTCGAAAATTTAAGATTACATTATTCCAGAACGTTTAATTGCCTGACAGCAACCTTTTTACTGTTCTGGTGTTTAATCTGTTTTACGTGAAATATTAATGAATTGATTTGAGATTTCATTCTTGTTTTCTCTTCTCGTTTGTTTTTGTTCACCTTTCCACCTTCCGGTCCTATATCACATTGCTCTAGCCTCGGATTACAAACCTGCACTTATATCTATATATTTATAATAGAATGGGAAAATACTTATTATTTATGTATTTATTTATATATTTATTTATTTATGTTCGATAGCTCTGAACATGTATACGATTACTTACTTTCATATAAGTCTCAATATGGAATAAAATTACTCTAATTTATTGTCATTGTTATTATTATTATTCTTTATATGCCATCAAAGAAGGTGATGCTTTGATATTGAGCATTCTCCTCCCAAAGGAGCGCGCATAAATAGTTCTTCTGTCATTAATTACTTTTGATGCGGTCCATAATAGAACATTGGTGACATTGGATTTGAAATAGATCAAATTCAGTCCAGCAATAAGGTTGTTGCTTGCAAATGAGTCATGCCATAAAAATTCCGCTTGACGCTTGGTATACAGAAAAGTAGGAAATCTGTTTGCGTCGTGCTGGCAAAGAGGAACTAACCACTTAAGCTCAGTTTTGCACCGCGCATGAAAATAACGATAGAGGAAAGATGAGCTAACAACGACACTCCTTTGACAAAGGGGTTGCACGGAAGACAACAGATAATCCCCATCAGATTTTGAAGTCGGTTTTGTATTTTGTCAGCAGTATTACATATGTAGAATATCTGACTCTTATATAGAAAGAGGTTTTGTACTGGATCCAAGTATTTCCTGAAGGGGTAGTACATTTCCATCGATTTCAGCAATTGACTGAATATACGTCTTCCATTTTAAATCTAGAGTGAGTTCTACTCATAAGAGCTTATTCAACCAAATGGGTTTCTGGAAAGGGGACGCCATCCATTTTGAATAGAAGAGTTAGGAATAGCACGTAAATCTTCCCTCAGAACACCACGTGTTCTAGGTTCGAAATGAGGCAGCAAGCAAGATCTTGATCTCCAGTACTGTTCAAAGTCGCACAATATCCGAAAATATTCCAAATTACAAGCTCAATGAAGTTGCATTACAAGCTTCAGAGCACACCAACACACACACACACATATATATATATATATATATATATATATATATATATGCAAGTTTAAAACACAGTTTGTTGATCACTTTAACTGCTCGTGTAAATTAGCCGCCGACTCGCTATTTACAAAGTTTAATTACTCCCTAATTATTAGCTAATTCCCTATGGTCGAGGGGTTAACGCTCTTGACTGCGAACTAGTGGCAATTTGTGATCGGAGTTCAGTACCGCCGACCGTTGAGAATCAACTTCTTGCACTGAAGATTGCGTTAGCATGAAACATCGATGTCTGTAAGTCATAAATAATTAATATTTATTTAAAAATATTATTATAAGCCCCCTTCACTAAAGGCCGGGCACTCTGAGTTAGTTTAATACCAAGCAGTACAAATAGCTTCATGCAAAATCCAAACACAGTTTGTTGATCACTTTAACTGCTCGTGTAAACTAGCTGCCGACTCGCTATTTACAAAGTTAAATTACTCCCTAACTATTAGATAATTCCTCATGGCCGAGGGGTTAACGCTCTTGACTGCGAATCAATGGCGATTTGTGATCGGGTTTCGGGCCCGCCGACCGTTGAGAATTAACTTCCTGCACTGAAGATTGCGTTAACATTACACATCGAGGTCTGTAGGTAATACATATATATATATATATATATATATATATATATATATATATATATATTATTGTTGCATTCCTATGACCAAAGGGGCAATCAATAAATACCTTTCATCTGTTCATTCATTTTCTTAGCCTTCATATTTTGATTTTGTCGAACGATTACAACCAGTGTTGTACTGCTCTTCTAATCTTTATCTCTGCCTCATAGAAAAAAATACTTACTATGTTTATTTTGGAAAAAAATTACAATACAAACCACAATATAAAATTAATGAGATAATCTTGTTCATTTATAAGACAAGGATAAATTATTGATATTCGCTGGTATATAAGGGTAAAAATACAGAAAGAACAGAAGAAAACTATCGTTATGCTCTTTCGACAAAATATAAAGACTAAGAAAATGAAAAAAAAACAAATGAAAGTTTTGATTGATATTTTCTTTTGTCATTGAAATACACTATAATATATATATATATATATATATATATATATATATTCAATGGGCACTATATGTTATGTTGATCATCCATAAGTGCTGTTGATATTTTTAATCATGCGGGTTCAGTTGACAGTGTTTCCGTGAACCTAAACGTACCGATGGGTGATACACACATTTAGAATGTCTATTGAATATTACTATATATGCTCTTGCACAAGTAATTCAACAGGATTGTGATGTTTCCTATAATACTGAATTAGTATATATATATATATATATATATATATATATATATATATATATATATATATATATATATATATATATTAATATTTATATATACTACAACTCTCTACGACAGCTGCCTTCAAATAGGATTAATCTATCGCTGATTTACCGAATTGTACACTACGGTCGTGGAGCAAAACTTTGGAATTTGAGTTTGAAATACAACTCGTGTTCTGCTGTTCGAGTCTGGCGACCGATGTAAATAATTCTCCTCTACACTAACGAGCCCTGTAAGGATGAAACGTGTATGTACACACATATTTATAATTAATTATGTGTCGCTCCTAACCTAGCCTGGACACTGTAGCGAGTAGTATTAACACAGCCGTCATCGGGGCTTGAATGCAATGTGTTTTTCAAAAGTCAAACTCTTTACGACGGCTGCCTATAATTAGGATTAGTCTCTTGCTTATTTACCGAGTTGTTGACAACGGCCGTGGGGGTATAGACGTTGGAATTTAGTTTGAAATATAACTCGTTCTGCGGGGTTTGATTCCGGAGACCGGTGTAAATTCTTCTTCTCTTAATTATATAAGAGGTTTATGTTGTTTGCCTGAAGCATTGTTTATTAGTATATAGAAATGTGATACTTAGAACGCAATACAATGCAGAGGTGTGACAGATAGACACAAGTTGGAGCACATAAGACATATAATGGTGGAACAAATTAAGTAGTTTCACCCTTTATACAATGTATACATACACATATATATATATTTTGAATTATTTATTATTATTTTTTTCCACAAATACACATATATCTGTCTATCTACACAATGTTACAATGTTATGTAATACCTGTATCAAGATGGTCTTGTTTAAACTCCGTATAACATAATCTTTTTTTTTATATTTCAGAAAATCTTCATTTCTTCAGAACTGTGCTCAACTCAAGTTCAAGCGTGCATATATATATATATATATATATATATATATATATATATATATATATATATATATATATATATATATCGGTATTTTGGCCAAAAGCTAAGTATAGAATCTGTGCTGATGGATACTGCACCCCATAGATCGGTATTGTCTTGCCCTTCGGGTCTTGATTTACGCCTGTCTATGGGTCTGTCCTATGCAGTTCTAGAAGGCCCACCCTTCCAGGCTTTGCCTTCCCACCCTTTGAGAGGGGGTTAGTTTATTGCTAATCGCCTGAGGCGCCCCTACCGGGGAATGCCGACGGGGCTTCTCATGCATTTTTGTAGGCCAGAGTGCTCACCTTCTCGAGCGCGGGCTTTTCAAATCCCACTTTCCCGTTATTGTGTCACATCTTACGGCTGTGGGAGGTAGATAAACAACACACACACACACACACACATATATATATGTATATATATATATATATATATATATATATATATATATATATATATATATATCAACTGTAATTCCTACTCCGGTCCAGGAAGTTTTGTGAAATGGCCCGATTTCTTATAATTAATTCCGATTAAGTGCGTTCCACCTACGATTTAAACTCAACATCTCACAATTGGAGTTACTTCATTTTTGAACGCTTTTCCATGCTGCCTTTACGAAAACCCTTCTTCATCCAAATCTCTTTTCATTGGACACCTTATCAGCGGACAATTACCATCTGGACATACCCCATATCTTTTTTACACGAACTTCTGTTCACACTCCATTAATTAATATTTTTCAAATGTTGAATGTTGGCTTTTCCACTGCCAACTTATCTATCTATGTAATTCTTCTGATGGTAAGATTTCTATCTTTGAAAAGACTTGGCTGAAGGAAAGAATAATAAACATAATTGTATTACCGAATATACTTTGTATTGAACAATCGAAGTTGAAATACATCTGGGCATTCGTACATGTTTATCACTCTTCTTTCACCTACCTTTATATATATATATATATATATATATATATATATATACATATATATATATATATATATATATATATATATATATATATATATATATATATATATAGTGAATGCTTTTATTCAAACATGTACAAGGTCTGCTACACTGGCATGTCGATGAGCTGAGGTCTCATCAGGCAGAAAATTATTTTTTGATTCAACCTGGTTGCTGAATTTTTATTGAGCACTCTTTTATAAACCCGGTTTGATTCCCTTTGGATTTCTACCCTGTGGATTTTTACCCTATCTGGATTACTATATATATATATATATATATATATATATATATTGCAAATCTCACTTTAATTATACTTACGCATTTTGTTACGCCAAATCTATCGATAATATTTTCAATTTAGTTTGTAAAACTTTATTTGTAAATTCAAGTTCTCTAAAAGGTCATCTTTTCTTTGATTGAAACTAAATACAACCATTGAAGTTCAGTCCAAGATCTTTGTGTTTTACTTCATCTGTTATTAATAGTCGATATCTTAAAGAATGAACAGTGCAGAACTATTAACGGAATACTTAAGCTATATTGATGTGAGTGTACGTCTTTATATTGAGGAACATAACACTTATCCATATCGTTACAGTTTTTACTGTTCCTCTATCATTAAAGGGACCCGCGCTTCGATATTAGCAATTCTTCTATCAAAGGACCGAACATAAATAGTTCCTTCGCCATTGATATCTATGATCGGTGACCCTTTGATTAATGTCCATTCGGAAGAATTTCTTGGATGTGGTAATAATGCGCAGGATGAAATGTTCCCTTTGATTGTTCTATGGAATTAATAGCCATTGAAAAGTCTCCTACTTACTGTTCGTTCGTTGCAAGGGGATTTATGGACGGGTAGGTCGATTTAGCTGAGATGGAAGAAAATCATCATCGCAGAAAATCATCTTATATATATACACAAATATATATATATATATATATATATATATATATATATATATATATATATATATATATATATATGAGAAGAAGAAGAGCAACAAAACAAGAATAAGAAGACGAATACCCGTAAAAGATCGCCGAATTTATTCTATTTATTGGCTCGCTGAGATACTAATAAACTGTTCCTTATATAACTTATCCACACCACGGTTCCCGGCTTCATGTATTTGTGTATCTATCGATTGCGGTCTTCTTCTATATAATTGACTCCCTCACTCCTTCACACACACACACACACACACACACACACACACACATATATATATATATATATATATATATATATATGGGAAATAAAAAAGGAAAAAAAATCATGAGATATTTTTTTATATATCCATTAAGGTTTCGTTTTTATTATAAGACTTCCTCAGAATGATAATTTCTAGAAAAATGTCATGCAAGTACATCGAAATTTTGGGTTGACATGATGGAGAGATAAAAGAAAAGGTGGAGAAATAAAAGGAATGTTGAGCGCTGGAGGAGAGTCCAGACTGTGAGAAGTCAGTGGTGGCGAAGAAGGAAATGAAAATGGAAAGCTTTAAGTGGGTACCATTAAGGCAGCAATGAAATAAAGACGGCTGAGAATATCATTGAACTTGCTTTAGTGTGGGAGAGATGAACGGGGGGTGATTTTTTGTTGTAGTGAGGTGTGGCGTAATTTTTAGGAGGCTGGGGACAGAGGAAGAAAAGGGAAAGCTCTGTGTGTTCAGGATTTAGATGGTATCATAGTTTTAAAAAGAGATTTTACATGATGGGTTCATGAGAACAACTAGTAGCCACTACTGGGAGCGCAGGACCGAGGTCCGGGTTGATGGAAATCGGTGCACGGAACCTCGGTCCTGTGTTCCCAGTAGTGGCTACTACTTCTTTTCATTAACCCATCACCTCAACCCAATATATACATGTACTTGTATGACATTTTTCTTAAAATTATCATCCTGTTGAAGTCTTACAAATAAAGACGAAACGTGGATGAATACATAAAAAACATATTTTTTTGTTTTTCCTTTTTCATTTACATTACGTCGGATTACCTTCATCCTTCCTTTCTCATATATATATATATATATATATATATATATATATATATATATATATATATATATATATATATATATATATATATATATATGGATATAGTGACTGCTTGCAGATTCTAGGCTGACTTTTTGAACCGGGTACGCGCCTCCTGACCGTCTGAAATGGTTACTTTCCTGCACTGATAAGAGCAATAAGCTTGAAACGCTAGCGTGTGTAGGTATTAATAATTTAATATTTATTTATAAATATTATATATGTATGTATATATATGTATATATATATATATATATATATATATATATATATATATATATATGTATATATAGTATCATTACTGTATCTATGTATTAGCTGAGCTATGATCGCCCTTCTTTATGGTACTCTCTTCAGACACTGTTTATGCTTATTTCCTCGGAGAAAGGCTGAAGAGAGTCCGATAAATATAGGATTTTACACCGACGGTACCATTGTTGTTTTTCTAATATACTGTAATACATATATTAATAAAAAATACGCTCTTATTTCTGAATTTTCTTACAATCGAGCACTCTGTTTAGTTCTTTCGTACACACTTTATATACACACGTACATATATTTATATATATATATATATATATATATATATATATATATATATATATATATATATATATTCCATGAAAAATGCCAGTATACTGAAATCATATTCCCTTAATAGGGTTAAGATGAAAATTCATATACACTAAATGTACAAAGGCAAGAAACTCCTCAAATGTTTACACTTTTATTGTCATTAAGGGTATGACTACATATCAACCAATCAATTTTATTATCACATCACTACAGTATAAATCTCTATCCATGAGTGGATCGAAGTGTGTGAGGTGCGCTGAAGAAAAATTCCTACAAGTAAAATACATAGCCCTGTTGTGCTCGCATACACTTAATGACAATAAAAGTGTGAACATTTGGGGATTTCCTTGCTTTTATACATTTAGTGTATATGAATTTTCATCTTAACCCTATTAAGGGCATATGATTTCAGTATACTGGCATTTTTTCATGGAATGTGACTACTTTTGTAAAGGCTATGCCTCAATACAATGCCTTCTCATAACTGATATAGTTGGTAGTTTGTCTAATAAAGGTATATGGTAAACTGAAATTAAAATGTCATCAACTAGACACTAGAACCTCTATCTTTTCCCAAAATCAGCTGAATCCATCAAATGGTCGATAAGATATAGAATAAAGTGTATGAATACTCGTCATTTTTTAAGGTATTTTGGTATTTTCTGGAAAACTAAGGTATATGGTCAATTGATATTATAATGCCGTCAACTAGACACTAGAACCTCTATCTCTGCAAAACATCACCTGAATCCATCAAATAGTTGATGAGATACAGAGTGGCACATACGTACGTACGTACGTACGTGCGTATGTACGTACGCACACACATATAACATGATTTGATGATTGCACTTTCTGAATCTCTGGGTTACCTTAACTAATGATACTTAAATTCTACACACTTATAAAACCTATCAAATAACAATTTTGTGCAAAGTTTTAACAAATTTGGATTATTGGTTGTTGTGTTGCGATTGATCAAAGAAATGATATTTCCAGCATAGACCATTCGTGAAGTCTATTAAGGGACAGAGCGCTCTCCCGCCTTCCTTGATTTATTATTTCCACGGACAAACATTATTCGCTGTATCACTGCAGTTAATTGTAGCTTTCCAAACAAATAGCTCAAGCTGTTATGGAATGTCGACCTACTAATTGACTAATCAGCTATTATTCGGCACTCTCTGAGAGTAAATGAAATCTCAATGCTCATATAAACACTGTTAATTTACTGACTGATCAATTTGTTTATAAAAATTTAGTGATTTTTTCACCACAGATATCAACCCCAAAAAGGGCATATTTATCAATGCAGAACCTGCGGAATGCCTCGCTGTATCACAGCTTTTCAGTGTTGCTTGACGAACAATTACCTGTATGTATATGTATAAATATATATATGTATATATATATATAAATATATATATATATATATATATATATATATATATATATATATATATATATATATATATATATATATATATATATATATACCTTCTTTGTTATATAGAAGGAAAACTACCAGCAGAGTGCTCGATTAATTAAGAATTAAAGTTAAAAAATAAGAAGTAACAGCGTAATATTTATTTATTTTGGTACAGAAAAATTAGTACAACATTCGTACCGTCGGTTTAAGGCACGGAAGGACTTAGTCATACGGCTCTCTTCAGCTTCTGATGTCATCTGTTTCGGAAATATGATGTCACGTGTCACTCTCGTTTGGACGCGTTATTTGCTGAGAGTGTTATGTATGTTTGTTTAAATTTAGTTTAAGGAAAGGTTTAATAAGGTTTTAAAAAAGGGGGGGGTGAAAAGTAACAGTTGAGATTTAAACCGGATGGGATTAAAAAAGACATGAAAAAATATTTTTTTTTAAAATAGAAAATTAAAAATTAAAAAATTAAAAAATATTTCTATATAATTCCCGTTAGTAAATGTTATGAGTATCGTATATTTGGCCGTTACTGTTTTGGGGTTTATATATATATATATATATATATATATATATATATATATATATATATATATATATATATATATATATATATATATATATATATATATATAACAACATACGAAACTATACTTTTATCGCTAACACTGTTATTTGCACTCGAAAATTCTGACTTGGGCAATGAAGCTTGTATCCAAGTGAATTGCCTTCAGCTTCACTTAACAATACATCTATATATTGTCGTTTTTATCCAATCTTGCCGAAACATCTGCCCCCTTCATCTTGCTACTCTTAACAACCACCACCCCCCTGACGTAGCTGATCTTCCTAGCACCCCCACTATTCACTAACATTACTGCCAATTTGACATATTATTCCCATCATGCATTGACCTTCTCGATGTCTCGTTGGTTTCACTGTCTTACCACTTAGGACAACTCTTCCTCGTTGAGTTTAATGTTCTGTAAAATTATTAATATCGGACTGGCATTTGTGTTCGCTTGTTAAACGAAGGGGAAAAAATTACAGCTTCCGCTCGGCCTCAAGGAATTCCGGAGCTTGGGACCCGATTGGCAAAGATGTTTTGGCGTTCGCCCATGGAAACAATTGGCCGGAGTACGTGAGAAATAGATGTGATCTGGCAAATGAAATGCAGACTTTTCTTTTATTGGTTGGAATAGAGGAACTGATAATAATAATAAAAATAATAATAATAATAATAATAATAATAATAATAATAATAATAACAATAATAACAATAATAATAATAATAATAAGAAGAAGAAGAAGAAGAAGAAGTAGAATAAGAAGAAGAAGAAGAAGAAGAAAAGAAGTAGAAGAAGTAAGAGAATGAGAAGAAGAATTAACAGAAGAAGACGAAGTAGTAGGAGACTGAGGAGAGGAAAGAGAAGCAAAATGAGAACACGTTGGGGAGATAAAAGAAGGGAGAAAAAAATGAAAACCTTAGGGTGGGGGTTAGGTTAGGATGATGAGAACAACCAGATAAATAGAAGAAGTGCAATGGGAAGACGTAGCAAATAATGAGAAGAAATGAAAGAAAAATGAGTAGAAGGCTAAAGCGAAAAAGTACGTAAATGAGTAAAATTAATAGACGAAAAAGAAGAAGGGCAAGAAGAAAAAAAGAACAACAACAAGATGAACAGAAGAAGAATAACGATGAAGATGTGTGAGAATAAGATGAAGACGTAGGAACATGATAAGAATAAGTTACGAAGGGTAACCAGTCACATGAAATTTACAACAGGAACAAAACCAAACCACACGAAGAACGCCAAGAAACACAAACTGCAAAAAACATCACTTCATTAGCTCCCCTCCGTCAATAAATCAGCTGACACTACAGAAAAATGAACCGATTAACAAAAATTTCAAGAAACACGTTAAGCTTTCTTCCTCCACTCCCCCTTTCTTAACCCCCCCTGTCCAAAAAATGCTGCCCGCATATGCTGACACAACACAAAATATTTATAGAGGGCCAAGGAGGAATAGAAAACTGAGGAAGGAACATCACAAACCAGACCTCTACTGGAATAGTGAGGAAAGTGCTGGGACCTTGGGGAGGGTAATTGCCACGTAAATCAAAGAGAAGACTAATGGGCTATACTAGCAAGCATCAATGGTAAGTGGCTGTCGGCATACCGCAAGGTTATTGGCGGTGGTTATCGAAAAGAGATGGATAATACTGGAAATCTGGGGAGGCCTGGAGAGGATTGTTGTCATTCAGACTCTTGGGAATACACCGGTTTTTGTCGGTGAGCAATCACTCACGATGACCTGTGTAAGAACTCTTACTCAGTACAAATAATAATAATAATAATAATAATAATAATAATAATAATAATAATAATAATAATAATAATAATAATAATAATAATGATAATAATAATAGAAGTAGAATGAGAAGAACGAGAAACGCAAGCAAAACAACAACCACAAAAACAATAACAACAATTAAGAATAAAACAGAGAGCACGGATAAGACGGAGAACACGAAGAAAAACCAAAGCCAAAATGTTGGACTAAATTAATAATAATGATGATCATAATAAAATAGCGGAGGCAACATCTTTAGAATGAGAAGGAGAGGACAAAGAAAGTCAATGAGGAAGAACTGTGAGCAGATAGGGAGAGAAAAAAGAAGAACAAAACAAATAAAAATTAAGTATTCAGGACTGGAATGCTAATATGAATTAAGAGGCATGTGTAAAAGGGAAAATCATGAGAATTCTGAGAAGAAGAAGGTAGATGAGAAGGTAGAAAGGAAGAAGAAAAAAATCTATGCGTAGGAGAAACAAAACAAAGATGAAAATAGAAAGAAAAGGACAAATAAATGAGAATAAGGAGAAGAAAAAGATAAAGAAGAAGAAAAGGAAAAAGAAGCGATGCGAAGTAGAAGAACAGGAAAAGGGGAAGGATTAGATGACGGTAAAATGGAGAGATAGGAATAAGACTAAGAAGAAACAGAAAGACAGATTGGAGACGACGAAGAAGAAATCGAAATACAGATTGGAGACGAAGAAGAAGACATCGAAAGACAGAAGGGGACGACGAAAAAGGTAACTGGAAACAAGACAACAAAAAGAGAACGAATTAAAAAAAGATAAAAAGAAGAAAGGAAAGAAGAAGATAATAAAACTTCGTCTATTTTTATTTGATTTAACTGATTATCTGACGCATTGATTATAATCCATGGAAATTATTTATGGGGAGCGTACCTATATACTACTTCCGGCTATCTGTGACGTGTATTAATCATTATACTCCCGTGTTCTCATAAGCATCTTCGTCACTTTATCGTCATCAGATACAATTACTCGACCGCCGCTGTTTATTTTTCAGAACTGTTATTAATCTGAAAAGAACCGGCACAGATACACCACAAGGCCCAGCGTTGTTGTTCAAAGGACGGACGCGCATGAGCAAAATATATACAGATGTATAGACAGAGATATAGTTCGTCTCGTTACACTTAGCTAAGTTAAGCGCTCTCTTCCCCATTAGTGACTTCACCGCGGCGATGTTTTACAAAGACGGCTGAGAAACGCGTATATAACGTATTTTCGCATTGTTTACGGAAGGTCTTTACGATGAGGCTGTGGGATAGGGTATTGGTTGTAAAACCAATGTAGGTGTTAGCTTTATAATAATTATTATGAATGTTACATTCTCCCAAATTAGAATTTAAACGTATAATTGACATTAGTTCTTTCTAGTAGTTTTCAGGTTTTGGAGGAGTTATTTTTTTGCCACAAGATTTAAGGTTTTAAATGTATAACGCAATGCGATTTTATTCTGTGAAGCGACTCCAGCGTCGCCAAATTTAAATCGTCAACTAGTTTCTTGGAAAAATGCGGAAAACGCTCTCCTTTTGTGCGGCGTTTTTTTTTTTAAACATCATTATCTTTCTCCAGCTTTTTTGTTCATTTGTTTTTGAAACCAGAAGAGTATTTGACATGATATTTGCAAAAATACACACACACACACACACATATATATATATATATATATATATATATATATATATATATATATATATATATATATATGAAGACATTGCTAAAAATAACATAACTTGTCTGTTTATTTATACCTTTTTTATTTCCTCAATTTACTTGATGATATTTTTGTATTAAAATAAAATAAATAAATGTGTCATAGGTAATTTATCGTAGGACACATTTATAAATCTAGAACCGATACTACACTACAGCAACCCTTAAAAATATTCTAATTCAATCAATTTTTTAATTTAAAAATTCCTAATAACGAAACATATTGTTTATGCTTCCGTAACTTTTTGCCAATGGTCAAAGTTTAGTATCGTTTCTCGACATCTCAGAGGTAGCTGACACTTTAGTAAATCTGAAAGTAAATTATCTCCCTTGAAAATTAAACGCTAAATAAGTATTTAAAGGCTATCATCTTTTTTATAAAACGTTTTTATTTTATTTTATTTTATTTATTATTATAATGATAGTACTGTCGATAAAACGATTGCGTACGTAGAAGAAAAATTGACAATACAATGTAGAAAGGTATATAACCAAATATTAATTTATAAAGAACTTAAAAATCAATATGCAAATGAGCAAAATCGAAATTTGTTTGAGTGAGTTGGAGATGCCTATATGTAGTAGATTTCAATTTATTCTAATGTCATTAGAATACTCCTTAATATTGTTAAGATAGATGGAAAAACCTTTTGTATTTATTCATTTATATATTGACTTGGGTACACTCTTTTTCTGAGTGCTATTCGAATATATATATATATATATATATATATATATATATATATATATATATATATATATATATATATATATATATACAGGGTGTCTCAAAAAAATGTACTCACTCTTAGAATGGCAAAATGTGCCGAAGATGTCGAGTTTGCACACAAAATTGTGTGGAGCGATGAAGCAAATTTTCTCGTCATTCTACGAGTGAGTACATTTTTTTGAGACACCCTGTATATGTATATATGTATATGTATATATGTATATATATATGTATATATATATATATATATATATATATATAAATAAATAAATAAATAAATAAATAATTGGGTACACTCTTTCTCTAAAATTATTAAGAAATAATATGGCTCGACACTGTTCGGTTTACACTCGCTATTATTCACGACATCTAGATAAGTGTGTTTTTTTTAGTCTGACTTGCTAATGTCCTTCTCGCTATTTTAACTCACAGATAACCGCTTAGAGGATAGGAGTAAACACGATATTCAGTAAAACGATTATCAACACCAGAAGAATACAATAAATCATATGTGATGTGGGCAGAAAATTACTTAAGAGAAATTAATTATTCAAACAGAAGACTCATCGCAAACTTTGAAAAGAAAACCATGATGTAGTTATTTAGGTATCTTGTTCCATAGAGGAGATGTTATTGAAAACACTTTCTCTTGTAGTTTCGTTTGGTGTTTGATACAAAGAAAGAGGGAATGAAACTGTATTTTCTGTGGTTGTACCTAGGCCTGTTCTTCTCGTGAATGTCTCACAGAGAAACCAAGCATTGGAGATCAGTCGAGTATCAACGATGAGCATAACGATACAATAGAAAATAATAGCAATATATTTTCTGTGTGAAAGAATTTGTAGTTACGAGACATCGGTCGGACAATAAGTGTTCATCTATGACACAACAGGAATAACTTGAAATATATATTTCGATGATTAAGGACGACGAATTGAACTATAATTGAAAACTGCATATTGACGATGTATTTGAGCTGAGCCCTTGAGCATGTGCAGGCTCTATTGCTCGTTTAAGAGTTTCAACATCATACTAGTTTAAAAAGTAACCTAGACTGACTTTGATAAAAAAAACAAGCCCTACCACTTCGTAAGTTATTTGCTACACAATGGCACCCCTATTATAATGAAGAGTATGTATCTGTCTGTCTGAACCCAAAACTATAGTATTAGTTTTTATCGGTCTCTTTTAATATCTAATTGAAGCCGAAACTATATCATTAGTTTTGATCGCTCTCTTTTTATATCTACTTGAAGCCGAAACAATATTATTAGTTTTGATCGGTCTCTTTTTATATCTACTTGAAGCCGAAACTATATTATTATATTTGATCGGTCTCTTTTTAAATCTACTTGAAGCCGAAACTATATCATTAGATTTGATCGCTCTCTTTTTATATCTACTTGAAGCCGAACCTATATTATTAGTTTTGATCGCTCGATTTGTGTATCTACTTGAAGCCGAAAGTATATTATTAGTTTTGATAGCTCTCTTTTTATATCTACTTGAAGCCGAAACTATATTATTAGTTTTGATCGCTCTCTTTTTATATCTATTTGAAGCCGAAACTATATTATTAGGTTAGATCGCTTTCTTTTTATATCTAATTGAAGCCGAAACTATATTATTAGTTTTGATCGTTCTCTTTTTATATCTATTTGAAGCCGAAACTATATTATTAGGTTAGATCGCTTTCTTTTTATATCTAATTGAAGCCGAAACTATATTATTAGTTTTGATCGCTCTCTTTTTATATCAACTTGAAGCCGAAATGATATCATTAGTTTTAGTCGCTCTCTTTTTATATTTAATTGAAGCCGAAACTATATAATTAGTTTTGATCGCTCTCTTTTCATATCTACTTGAAGCCGAAACTATATTATTAGGTTAGATCGCTATCTTTTTTTATCTACTTGAAAGTGAAACTATATTATTAGTTTTGATCGCTCTCTTTTTATATCTACTTGAAGCCGAAACTATATTATTAGGTTAGATCGCTTTCTTTTTATATCTAATTGAAGCCGAAACTATATTATTAGTTTTGATCGCTCTCTTTTTATATCAACTTGAAGCCGAAATTATATCATTAGTTTTAGTCGCTCTCTTTTTATATTTCCTTGAAGCCGAAACTATATAATTAGTTTTGATCGCTCTCTTTTCATATCTACTTGAAGCCGAAACTATATTATTAGGTTAGATCGCTATCTTTTTTTATCTACTTGAAACTGAAACTATATTATTAGTTTTGATCGCTCTCTTTTTATATCTACTTGAAGCCGAAACTATATTACTAGTTTTGATCGCTCTCTGTTTATATCAACTTGAAGCCGAAATGATATCATTAGTTTTGATCGCTCTCTTTTTATATCTCATTGAAGCCGAAACTATATTATTAGTTTTGTTCGCTCTCGTTTTATATCTAATTGAAGCCGAAACTATATTATTAATTTTGATCGCTCTCTTTTTATATCTACTTGAAGCCGAAACTATATAATTAGTTTTGATCGCTCTCGTTTTATATCTATTTGAAGCCGAAACTATATAATTAGTTTTCATCGCCATCTTTTTATATCTACTTGAAGCCGAAACTATATTATTAGTTTTGATCACTCTCTTTTTATATCTACTTGAAGTCAAAACTATATTATTAGTTTTGATCGCTCTCTTTTTATATCAGCTTGAAGCCGAAACTATATTATTAGTTTTGATCGCTCTCTTTTTATATCTACTTGAAGCCGAAACTATATTATTAGTTTTGATCGCTCCTTTTTTTATATCTACTTGAAGCCGAAATTATATTAGTTTTGATCGCTCGATTTTTATATCTACTTGAAGTCAAAACTATATTATTAGTTTTGATCGCTCTCTTTTTATATCGAGTTGAATCCGAAACTATATTATTAGCTATGATAGCTCTCTTTTTATATCTCCTTGAAGCCGAAACTATCTTATTAGTTTTGATCGCTCTCTTTTTATATCTACTTGAAACCTGAAACTATATTATTAGTTTTGGCCCTCTTTTTTTTTATATCTCCTTTAAGCCGTAACTATATTATTAGTTTTGATCGATCTCTTTTTATATCTACTTGAAGCCGAAACTATATTATTAGTTTTGATCGCTCTTTTTTATATCTCCTTTAAGCCGTAACTATATTATTAGTTTTGATCGCTCCCTTTTTATATCTACTTGAAGCCGAAACTATATTATTAATTTTAATCGCTTTCTTTTTATATCTACTTGAAGCCGAAACGATATTATTAGTTTTGATCGCTCTCTTTTTATACTTACTTGAAGCCGAAACTATATTATACGTTTTGATCGCTCTCTTTTATATCTAATTGAAGCTGAAACTATATTATTAGTTTTGATCGCTCTCTTTTTATATCTCCTTGAAGTCGAAAATATATTATTAGTTTTATTCCTCTCTTTTAATATCTACTTGAAGCCGAAACTATATTATTAGTTTTGATCGCTCTCTTTTTATACTTACTTGAAGCCGAAACTATATTATACGTTTTGATCGCTCTCTTTTATATCTAATTGAAGCTGAAACTATATTATTAGTTTTGATCGCTCTCTTTTTATATCTCCTTGAAGTCGAAAATATATTATTAGTTTTATTGCTCTCTTTTAATATCTAATTGAAGCCGAAACTATATTATTAGTTTTGATCGCTATCGTTTTATATCTAATTGAAGCCGAAACTATATTATTAGTTTTGGTCGCTTTCTTTTTGTATATATTCCTGTATACCCATTCCTAAACTTTCTCAAACATAACGCGTCTTTCAAATGCATATATATAATTTGTTTTAAAGGATCTAAGGAATAAGCAGCTACTTTATATATCTATTCCAAAGCTTTACCAAACATCACGCGTCTTTCAAATTTACATAGATAATAGGAGGTTTATATATTACTAATTTATTTTTAATATTCTAATAAATTAACATTCGCAAATATACACTAATTATTGTTTTCTCAAATTTCCATATGTATTTAAAATATTTTTCTCGATCATGATCTTAATAGAAATAGTTAAACAGATTGCTTTTTTAATCTATATAATTGAGTTACGTAATTAAATTAAATTGTGATGGAATATGATGGAATAACCGGCGGCTATTCCATCATTTCGTCACATGCCGTCTTATTATTCGTACGCACAGAATGGTCTATTTTTAGAAAAAGCGACAGAAAGAGAGAGAGAGAGAGAGAGAGAAAAAGATAGAGAGATAAAAAGAGAAAAAGCGAGAGGAAGAGAACACGAGAGAGTGAGAGACAGAGAAAGAAAGAGCAATTAAATAAAACAACAAGCAGAAATAGCGAGCGTATATTTGCTAGTTTTACTAACTGATGCTGGTAGATTGGGAAACATAATAAGTTGGTGTCTATACAGTATAGGGTGATTCCTGACCCTACAGCTCGTTTCTTAGAACTTACACCTGTACTTTGCTGCGAACATAATTTCTCTAGAGATTTCATCCTTCTTTGAGATAATGTTAAGCCATATTGTTTTCACATGGGATCTCCTACGTGTATATTTGTATTTAATATAACGCGATGAATTACTTTCAAATAGAAGGTTGTGGTAAGTTTAGCGGTCGAACATAGCAGCCTCTTTGAAGAATGATGCCACAAAAAAACATAATTTCTTGTGAGGAGGACACTATAACGGAAAACATAAAAAATTCACGGGCTTCAAAATCGATTTTGAAATCTAACTAACTAACGCTTTCCATTTTTGAAATCAATGAATACTTTATTAAGATGACTAACTTTGTTATTACATATTTTCAAGATTTTGGACTATTTAGACTACTATTCTAGCAATACACTTCTTCTGCGGAAGAGGCTGTAGGTACGATAAGAGATCATCTCTTACTAGATTGTGGAATCGCATTTGTACATTCGCGAAACAGGAAAGAGTACTTCGAATGGCTCCACCGCAGATACTCTACTTAAGGACGTATCTGCCTGTTAGAGCTGAGGTAGTTTCTAAAATGGATGGGGGGGTCCAGTATTT
Organism: Sepiola atlantica; assembly: GCA_963556195.1. Classification (NCBI taxonomy): domain Eukaryota; kingdom Metazoa; phylum Mollusca; class Cephalopoda; order Sepiida; family Sepiolidae; genus Sepiola; species Sepiola atlantica. The sequence goes on from OY744553.1 coordinate 31,431,475, forward strand.
ATTTCAAAATTGCACAGTTCATACGTAGTGCCTTTTAATTATTTTCAAAATTATATGGTGAATATCTACATAAATGCAATCGTTCTTTGTTTATATATTTATCTAATCATGCAATAAAGACAGGGATAATCGTATTCAAGAATGGCATTGGATTGCACATTGTAGCAATATATATTTTAAACAATAATATGATGTATGTATGCGCCTATAAATCAACCACTTCTTTAAAAACGTGCGGGCGCAGATAAACAAAACAGAACTAGAAAGTGGGTTAGATAAACATTCATAGACAATTACCCACCCTCTAATAATAACTCTAAGAAAATAAGAGAAACACATCCTTATTCAATCTTATCATAATATACAGAAGCAGGATTTCTATATTTTCTTATTTCGTGTTTGGGGAGTCATCGCCGAAAGAAAACGGGATAAAAATAATATTCCCTGACACGACAGACGATTTATCTGATTTGTTTTAAAAGTGCAGACTAGTGTTGTTCTTTATCCAAATTCATTTGCTACGATAGGGAATCGCCCATTGTTGTTTCAAGCCATATCTTACCGGGTTGCAGGCCATTTTTGTTTCGTCTATCGTCTCTTCACACGGCGCCAAACTCGGTTCCTCATTATCTTTTATCTCAACAGGGTATAACACCACTTGAAGAATTTACAAATAACAGAGACATTTCCTTTACTGGTTTAACACTATTTTTATCCTATGGTGTAGACAGTTCTAAATTCAATGCGGTTCTTCATCACGATATAACAACCTTAAAAGCTTGCGTACCCTGGGCATAACTTAACTATCTATTTCTCATATGAACATTGACGTAAAACGCTATATATACTTCTTGTTTGTTTCATTTTACTTCGGTGGAAGTTTAACAGAAATCTATGGGCCAGTATAAGATACATAGACACGTAGAATACTTCATTAAATCATTCCTTTGCTGTCAAACATGGAGTTAGTAAAGAAGTTAAGAACATTATTTTTCTCTCTTCAATTGAGCAGTTAACTATAGTACAGGCTGGGCCAAAATAAGGGTCCTATCTTTAAATTTGAATAACTTGAATTTGAATAACTTCCACAAAATAAGAGTTAAACTCACCAAACTTTATGTGTGTGTAGACTGACCCTTCCGAGATTTTTTGAAATAAACAAAACAAATTTTAGCCGAAAAACACTTCTTAAAACTTACAAAAACTAAAGTATTGTTTTTTACACTGTTTTGAGTTTTTTAAGCAAAAATAATGTTTTCTAAATGAGGGTACGTTCCTTAGGGCTAATACGGCTCATGCTTGCTTCGGAAGGGGCCCTTTACTTATTCTAAAAAAAAAAATAAATAATCAATAAATAAAAAAGTTATGAATTTTTAAAAATAGGACCCTTATTTTTGCCCACCCTGTATATATCTTATGTCGTTTCTTAGTCTTAACTGATTCCAGGAACAGAATTCATATAGGCTGGTGAAGTATCCAGCTTAACGCTGTTAGTTGAGGCAACCTAAGTTGGAGAAAGTTCACCATTCCTCGTATGAACCAGTCTATAGCCGTGTCGATTAGATCAAATTTGAGCTTCGAATATTATGTTATTTTAATATTTTGTCAGAATTTACTTGTAGGGTAAAGTAGCCATTATGTTAGCATGTCCTGACAAACCATTTTACAGAGAGACCGTGTCTAGCAGGTAATTCAAATTTGCCTAATATATATATATATATATATATATATATATATATATATATATATATATATATATATAAAATGTGCGTGTGTGTATCTAAGTGTGTGCATGTGTGTCTCAAGTATTAACCCACATTTTTGACTTTAATTTTTTAACGAACAATGTTTTAGACAGACACGGTTATTTAATACTAAAATAACTTACTATGATTTACTTGTATGTATAGGATAGTAAAAGCATTACGGTTTACTGTATATAAATGTGGGTTTGTTATAAAGACTACTTAGCAAAATATTCGTCTCGATGTTATGGAGGAAAATGTTGATAAGTCGTGTGTATCACGTGGTACGTGGAAAGTTATTTGAAAAGTCACACATTAGAAGCGTTGGCGAAATGGCAAAGATAAAGAGAATATGTTTTCATAAAATATTTAGAAAACCTTCACAACGCAAATTATAGTTTTTAAAAATAAATTATTTATTTATCTTAAAAACATTTTAAAAACTTGAGCGCTTTCGGTAATAATATTACCATCTTCAGAATATATAATTTGTTTCAGATCTAGTGGGTGTTATGTTTAATCGAACAGGATTACTTTATATATTTGATTAACATTTGTTGTTAAACAACTTACACATGACATACAGACTAGCAAAAACAGAAACAATTTAAACAAAGACACACGAATAAGAAAGAAAATAAAATATACCATTTCGAAAACGTTTGGAAAATATTCAAATAGAGCAGTGCTCGCACACTCCGCCATGTTTGAGACGGAAAGGTTTTGTTGGCTTGCGACTAACATAGATCCGAAATTGTGAAAACCGAATTCGAAATCAATTAAATTATTCTAATTGACTCCAGTGAACTGCGAAATTTATAACAGAAAATAACGAATACGAAATTAAATACTAAATAAAGGAAAAATGATTAGGAAACAATTCCGAAACACAAATTGAATTTTGATCAAATTATTTGTAACAGTTTTGATACTACTTAATTATTTTTTCTGAATAACTAACCTATGAAATTGGATAGTTTAAATAACGATACATAGAAGATATTGTCACGGCTGCTTCAAAGAATAGGTGCTCCCTCTACCGCGCTCCAAAACTTCTCACACTTGTCAGTATCCAATATCTCTAAAATGCCACCATCCGCCCATGCGTGGAGTATTGTTGCCACATCTCGGATGGTACATCCACTACTAGTCTATCTCTATAAAACAAGGTCCGAGAAAGAGACGCCAATTTTATAGGTTGTGGATTTTGCTAAGCTCAAAACTTTCTCCCATCGCCGCAGGGTTGGATATCTGTGTTTGTTTCACATACACTTTACTATAATGTGCTCTGAGGAACACGAAACACTTGTGACATCTTGAATATTAATACCCCTCACTAAACCGACCAGCAGCAAAATCCCACCTCTTTACTGTAGAGGCCTTCAGATTCCAGAAAACGTTATACTCTAATACAATTACCCTTCGAACTGTCAGACTTTGGAATTGTCTCCTTGTTTCGTGTTTCCCTGATTTTATAAAAAATGCATACATTTTATTTTAATGCAAACAGCCATCTAGTTTCTTAACTCCTAACTAAGAGTGTCTATGTAAGCATCGCTATTAATAGTGGCCCCTTATATTCCAGTGGAAATGTGATTCGTTTCGGGTTAATAAGACACAAGTATTACTTTTTTTTAAATTAAAGAATATTATATATATATATATATATATATATATATATATATATATATATATATATTCCATATACATAAGTGGTATACCTTAATCCAAAATTACTGACTACTATAAATAGAGTAGGTAAAACAATAAAATATTCCATTTGGTTTGGAGTATAAGCTGAATCCCAAACTGTTGAATGAGATCAATGTACTTCAATAGTAAAGCTACGTTCGCTATTTACTATTTGATTATTAATAATTACAGTGTAAATGTGTGCGTATATATATAAAATAAAGGTTAGATAGAGCCAGGTTGCTGTTTTTTAGAGGCATTGACTCCTGTAAGAACATAAGCTAAAATAAATGACGTCAAACGATATAGTATAAACCAAAGAACGGGAACTCTGTCGGAAGCTTGAAGCGATGAAAGTGATGGGAAATGACTTAAGAATCGATTATAAACGAAGTGACCAGGCCCCTGCAGCACCGTATAGGTCTTCCTCGCCTTTAACAGCCTAATAAGATGGTGTTATTAAAAATTCGTAATATATTACTTTTCTTCATGTTGTTGTGCTAACGTTGATCCCAGAGCTAAGAATGCAACCCATCAGGGAGGTAGCCTCCATGAGACGACGAGATACGATCTTGCATGAAGTATCCTCAGTCCTGCAGGAGCGCTGTGTTTGAGCGTTGAAGGCATGGGATAGAATGTAATTATACACCTATGAGTTGTTTATTTAAATTCGATAGCCAACATATATGTTATCTGATCGTAATATACCAACCATTATACCTCCACTAGAAGAGGGTATACTGCGACAATAGTTTAAATGTTATAATAAAGTATTATATTTGGTGAGTTGTGTATGCTGAATCCCGTTCAATAGTATAGGTCTAATAATAAAATATTCAAGTCGTATATGTGAGAGAAAGGCAAGGCAGAGACGAGGAATGGTAAGATGATAGAGATATATAAATATAGAGAGAAGGGGATACAGAGGTAGGGAGATATAATTAGAGAAAGGCAGAAGTTTTAAAATAAATATTTACCTCACACTTTGTTTAATCTCTTATAAGTTGATATTCAGCCCCGGCAACGCCTAGTAGCCATGCTAGCGATAAATCATTTATTTTTAATACGTGATACTGTAGCCGAGACAATCGAAATATTCACCCAGTTCATGGAAACGTATGATTGAATGAAAAAACGTGCAGAAGCTGGTTTATAACATTTGCAAATAGAATTTATCTCTTGAAGGAGAACACATATGAATACTTTCTGTTGAATTTTAAGAGATCACCCTTCACCAAATTTAGTAAACTACTTATTTTTCCGATAGCTACAATATCTAAGACTATGACAGAATATACGCAGCAGAAATATAACTAAAATAACGAATTGGGTACCCACGGGATAAAACGTAGGAAAATAATTACAATGATGTCTACGTATGAATTATTGTCGACATATATTACATTTATTACGCACTTCGTTGATCAATTAAATTAGAACTGAATAAACTGAAATCAGAAGATAGAGAGCTGGTATATAAGCAGCTTGGGATGCAGAATTGTGTGTATATGTACAGCTCCATTCTCTGTGTTCTGATTGTTCGCTAGTACATGTGTAGATATTCAAATGAAACGAAACTGGAACCTCAAAGAGATCTCCATCATTCCAGTTATCATAGGAGCAACTGGACTCATGAAGAAGAACTTGAAAAAGTATTTAGCAAGTACACCTGGTGACACAAGTGCAAGAGAAATCCAAACAACTGCACTCAAGGGAACGGCCAGAATCCTGAAAATATCTCTCGGTTGGAGTCTGTAAATAGCGGGTGATCGTATGGCATTTGGAAAAATGCCCCGTCTCCAGCAAATGAATAAAAAGAAAAAGAAATTAAAAGAAGTATATACATTTGATTAATTTAATCTATGTATTTCCTGTAAACTCGACTACAGTTGCAGCTCTACGCCTATAAGTGACAATTTGATAAGTATGTGTAATCCGCATATATAACTATTTCAGAACGGCATGTATTAAATTTAGTAGTCAGAACTAAGCTGTCTGACTACTTGACTGTGAACAAAATAAATTGAGATCAGACGTTATAGAGTTACTATACAAGCAGGCTGGATTTTTAACACTATTTTCTGAGATTTGATTAGTTTTTAGTCCATAAGTGGACACTTTTCTATTAAAAAATGCTTAATAGAAGAATGATTTTTAGCCAGGCAGTTTGCGCCGAAACGCGGGTAAATGTCAATGTCATTCAACATGTATAATCCACATATATAACTAGTTATAATCGACATAAACGAGTATGAAAAAAAAATGTTAAGTCGATTTTCAATTTCAAATATTCCTGGAAAGTCTATCATTATAAACAATAGAGAGAATGTTAGAGATGAGATTCGTATCTTTATATTTTATCTACTCTTTGTTGCTGTATCTGTTCCGATGGATACTGCACCCCATAGACTGGTATTGTCTTGGCCTTCGGGGCTTGATTTACGCCGGTCTATGGGTCTGTCCTGTGCAGTTCTATGAAGTCCACCCTCCCAGACTTCGCCTCCCCTTTTTGGGGAGGAGTAAGTTTATTGCTTACTGCCTGAGGCGCCCCTACCGGGGAATGCCGACGGGGCTGTCCAGGCAATTTTTAAACCCCACTTTCCCGATCCGACCTTAGGTCACATCTTACTTGTGGGAGTAAGATAAACACTGGCCTTGTGCCTTACTCCTGGAGAAGAGTAAATCACTACTCTTTGTTGCTGTAAAATGTATGTCATTGCAAACTGATTTCATTATAATTATTGATTTCGGTTGTATCGTGTTCATTACTTGGGCGGAAATAAAAGGTATTAGCCAAATCTATGCTAATTGTGTTACGTGTATATTATTGAAAACTCCGTGTTAGACGGAGAGTGATTGTTGACGGTTGCGGAAATCGATGAGAATATAAATTATTTTCATTATGTGATCTCCAAAACTCATCATTGGAGACAGCTGCGGACAACATGCGTTATGGAAAACTATTACAAACAATTTCCGGTTGGATACATTTCTAACATGAAGTTTTTATCAATATATATTAATACACTTAGATTGTAAGGAATGGCTATTCAGAGGATTTCAGCATTAACGTTGTCAGTTACAACTATTGACAAAGAATCAATAGTTAGTACCTGGACGATAAGAAACATTTCATGATTTGACAACCGTAAAAAAGGTGAAACGACTCTAAACAGGCAAATACTTTGGTTACCATTAGTTTAGGTTATGGCTTAGTTTTTTTTTAATTAAACGCTCAAAAAAAGGTTGAACACTTTCTCAAAAATAATAAAGAGGAGCTTGTTTTTAAATCATAAACTACTTCGGTAATTTCCCAGAATGTCTCGGGATACTCCGTAAATAATCGAAACTGAATTCATAAAACCCGAAATCCTCTGTGTGCATATACTTTACAAGTATGAAGACACATTTAACTTTACGTGTATTACTGGAATCTTGATAATTAAAATTCAATTATTCTATTTGTTAAAAACCACTTCTTATTCTGTCATAAAAAGTCATAGATTATTTAGGGTGACTTTTGAGGTTGATGAATCCAAATCTATATTAGCATCTGCTCCATCGCGTTACAGTTTTGTGGAGAATGTCTATTTAAGTTTTCTACATTTGGCTCAAAATAAAATTGTATAGCGGAGTCAAACGACGTGTTGGCTATGCATTGTCATATAATCTTAAATCTACCAAATTAATATATATGTATACATATATATACACATATACATGTATATACATACATACGAAGGATAAATAAAAATACTATGAACTTAGCTGTATTAGGGCTTGCATAGAACGAATTACAAAGAACATTTTAAAATTTTAGAGGCTGTCTTTATCGACATTCGTAAACCTATGTCAGCAGAAACATAATCAGTCGTAAAATCTGTTTGGCAAACTTTGACCCATATCCAAGTATAGATGCACACACACACACACACACACACACACACACACACACACACACACACACACACACACACATATATATATATATATATATATATATATATATATATATATATATTTATTAATATTAAATAAAGTGTTACAACAACATCCGGACCAAGGTTTCAGATCCGAGAAAATCGGACCTTCATCAGCGGAGTCGTATAGCTTAATGAGTGAGAACAACCGCCAGGAATTTCAAAATATTGCCCGTTGGAAAGATGGAACATTTTCAGATTTAAAATTGTCACGTGCGTGGAATATACGTGGTCAGTTATGGAAAAGATTCATATCAAAACAACAGCGACGCTGTACATCGAAAAAGCAAGAAATTAAATGGGAATAACGTTAACTGTAGGACAGATGGGAACCTAGCAGGTTTAAATTGTCACGTGCGTGGAATTACGTAGCCCGTTATGGAAATTATTCAAATTTAACTAATAGAGACGCTATATATTGTTATCGAATGTAAATGGAGATAACGTTAAAAATAAAAATAAATTTATATTAAGTTAAAAATTATATTGAAATAATATGCTAAAGTGATAATATATTACTAAAAATATTAAATAATAAATCATTAAAAATAAAACTTATAATTAAATAAATTGTAGTTACACCATTTATAAATTTATGAAGTCGTAAGGGTACTAATCATAAAAAATAAGGTACTAATAATAAAAGGGGGGAATAAAGAAAGATGAAAAAGAATAATGAAGAAACATAAAGAAAAATGAAGAAAAATAAATAAAGATGAAATAAATACACTGTTAGATCAAATAAAGGATAACAAAATTGTGTAAAAATGAAAATAAAAATAAAAGATAAAAGGCAAGAGAAGGAAAAATGGGGATATGGGGTACTCCACATTAGAAATTTTAAATTAGAATTTAAAATTTAAAAACAGTTATATACATAAATATAAAAAAACAATCCATAATTAAAGCATGCAATAATAGAAATCAAGTTTAGGGCAACAGTCGGGATACCATACAGTTCAATCCGAAATTCGGAAGCCGAATCCATCATCGTGAAATCCAAAATCCTAAAAGTCTGTATTCTGGGTACTCTGCGGTTATGACCTATGTATTTTGTTCTGCCCAATTTATCAGAAGTGCCTTTCTCCTGTGAATGAAGTCCTTATATATCTCCCCTTTTTTGTTTAGGCATATAATGTTAGGGTCATTGATGGTTCGCAAGATGTAATATTTTTCAGCATCGCAAACTGCACAGCGGCCTGATATTGGGGAATATGGTTTTCGCCTTTCAATTAATTTCCAACTCATGGTAAAAGGTGTTCCCTCATCCTTTAGTTCCCATATACGAGCCCCTAAAGCTGTATGTACTTTATTTCTATATTTGAAGGTATGCCTGTGGGCATATAGTCTTTGTTTAAACATGCCCTTTGTCATCCCAATGTATATCTCCTTCTTGTCCGTTGGTTGTCTGGAAATGCTCGTCTCGTATACTATTGATGTTACTTTGCATATCCCATCCAAGGGGCATTGATCTCTGGTTGTACAGGAGCAGGCTGTATCCTCTATTGGTTTAGGTTCGGCTTTTAAAATTTTCTTCATAGATGGGAAGCATGAGTAACTCGTTTTTATAGAGTTCCTGTTACAAAATTTGTGGAATTTGTGCTGTGGTGGGAAGTGTCTATCTAATAATTTGAGGAAGGTTTGGCCTACCTTAGTTTTGCAGTTTAGAGAAAAAGGAGGGGAGAATCAGATAATATTCCGATTTCTGTTGCGGTTCCTAGTGTTACAGTGTTGGGTGGGCATATATGACATCTTATCTTTGAATCTGCTCTTAAGGAGTGCCTCATTATAGTATGGCGCCGCCTGTTCAAATATATATATATATATATATATATATATATATATATATATATATATGTTGAAATTAAGATAAGGAAAAAACCAAAATATTAATTAAATATCCATCTACATTTAAATTTTATTAGAAGGTTTCATCAGGACGGGAGATTGAAGAATAAGAAAAAATACAGCAACAAGTCCCAAAGTTTGGAAAATAAATGTGAGGAAGCGCTCAGCAGTTTGAACGCTGAGCAATGTGCTACGGTAGAACAGTCGATAAAAGTTTGAAAAGTGAGCTCTCAGAAGTCAATAGTTTATATAACGTTTCATATAGCATTAAAAAATGAGCAAGAGGGAGGCGGGGACAGCACAAAAAGAGAAAAAGAAAAAAATAATAAAAGTGTGAATCACAGAAGAGGAAATATATGAATATACATGTGTGTGTGTAATTATACATCATTGTGTTGCAAAAAAATATGTAAATTAATTATTTGTATTATGTAGTTGCTATTAGTAATGATTCATATATAAGTTGGTTGATCATAATTACATTCATTACTTTCATATATCAATAAATGTAAGCATTTTAAATGTAATTTTATTATGTATCAATGTGTTGAAATAAGTATGTTATAGTATCTATTTAATTATATATATATATATATATATATATATATATATATTTAATTATTAAAAAAAAATATTTTCAAATATACCCATTTACACATGTGTTGCATGCCAACCTGCAATCATCTGTCTAGGAGGACACACTCCCTGCCGATGATACGATTTGCACCCTAATACAAAAATTATATCTGAGTCACTAGGCGGAGCGCTTACTGTTGTGGCAACTACGTATTACAATGGAAATGGGAAAGTTAATAACGTATTACTTCAGCGGGCATATCAGCAGGCTGTCAATAGAACTCAATTTGCGAAAGTGTGAGTATTGTATTACGCTATAAATGGCAGTCTATTGTATACTTACTAAAGTGCTCCATCTAGCGAGAGCTTTGATAAATGATTTATGAACAAATATTATTTTTTTTAAATTGACTCATATACACACGTGTCTAAAGCAACCTTGCAATCATCAGAGAGGAGACAATCTCTGCCGGTCACACGATTCGAACCTAAATACGAATGTTATATTTGACTCACTAGTCGGAGCGTGTACCGTTATGGCCAGCACGCATTGCCATAGGAATGTGAGAATAATCTTACGTCTTAATGCCAAATTCAGCAGGCATATCATAAGGCTGCCATACTAACTCAATAGACGGGGCCTATAGTATTTCATTATGCTATTACTGACAGCCTGTTGTTAATTTACTTCACGTGCTCCATCTTACAAGACCTTATAACAATCATTTATGAATAAATACTAATTTTAATTTAGACCTATACACACATGTGTTTCATGCAACCATTCTTTATTGTTTTTCCATCTTCTGAGAAAAGTATTTTTTTTTTGAAAATCCATGGGCTTAGGGATTATGAGATTATTTCTTTTGTGTTGAACTTTTAATGAATAAATCAGATTTTTATTTTTTCCAAATTTAATTTTCACTATTCATTATTTGGATCTATTGCCCTATTCAGTACATTGAGCTTTTCGTTACCACGATGTATCATTATTATAAGATAAATATGTATTTTTAAAATGTTTTATTAACTTATATATATACACACATACATATATATATATATATATATATATATATATATATATATATATATATATATATATATATATATATATATATATATATAACTTATTTCATTAGATAGTGGGGAAAATCCCAACATAGTGCTCGCTTTATTGAAAATCAAAATAAAGAGCGTAATATTTTGGGGGGACGAAAAATAAGTGCGATATCAGTATTTTTGGTTTTAAGATCAGAAGGACTTTACCAACTGGCTCTCCAAAGCTTATGTAGTCACCTGTTACAGAAATGTGAATTCAGGCATAATTCTCGTTTTGACACGTCATTTGTTTTGGAGTGTATATTTGTTTAGCATTTGTGTTAGAGAGAGACATGTGTTACTACAAAGTTTAATAAAGTTGAAAAAGGGGGTGTAAAATGTAACGTTTGAGATTAAAAATTGAATTTAAAAAAATCTTTATACAAGTTCCGTGATTTAATATTGATAAAGAGCGTATATTAGGCTGTTTAATATTTTGAAGGGTTAAACTGATCTCGTCTGGAATGTGCTAAAGAGAGAATGTTAGTGTAAATATTAAGCTTTGGAAAGAATAAAATATATACAAATACACTAAGTTTTAATTAAAAACAAAATTGGTTTAGGTTGTGTGTGAAAGATTTATTCAAAAGCGGAAACATTCAGAAATTTAAAACAAAATTGGTGTATTTATTCAAAAGCGAAATCATTCAGAAATTAAAAACAACATTGGTTTAGGTGGTGTGTGATATATGTTTTCAAAAGCGAAATCATTCAGAAATTAAAAACAACATTGGTTTAGGTGGTGTGTGATATATGTTTTCAAAAGCGAAATCATTCAGAAATTAAAAACAACATTGGTTTAGGTGGTGTGTGATAGATGTTTTCAAAAGCGAAATCATTCAGAAATTAAAAACAACATTGGTTTAGGTGGTGTGTGATATATGTTTTCAAAAGCGAAATCATTCAGAAATTAAAAACAACATTGGTTAAGGTGGTGTGTGATATATGTTTTCAAAAGCGAAATCATTCAGAAATTAAAAACAACATTGGTTTAGGTGGTGTGTGAAAGATGTTTTCAAAAGCGAAATCATTCAGAAATTAAAAACAACATTGGTTTAGGTGGTGTGTGATATATGTTTTCAAAAGCGAAATCATTCAGAAATTAAAAACAACATTGGTTTAGGTGGTGTGTGATATATGTTTCAAAAGCGAAATCATTCAGAAATTAAAAACAACATTGGTTTAGGTGGTGTGTGATAGATGTTTTCAAAAGCGAAATCATTCAGAAATTAAAAACAACATTGGTTTAGGTGGTGTGTGATAGATGTTTTCAAAAGCGAAATCATTCAGAAATTAAAAACAACATTGGTTTAGGTGGTGTGTGATATATGTTTTCAAAAGCGAAATCATTCAGAAATTAAAAACAACATTGGTTTAGGTGGTGTGTGATAGATGTTTTCAAAAGCGAAATCATTCAGAAATTAAAAACAACATTGGTTTAGGTGGTGTGTGATAGATGTTTTCAAAAGCGAAATCATTCAGAAATTAAAAACAACATTGGTTTAGGTGGTGTGTGATATATGTTTTCAAAAGCGAAATCATTCAGAAATTAAAAACAACATTGGTTTAGGTGGTGTGTGATAGATGTTTTCAAAAGCGAAATCATTCAGAAATTAAAAACAACATTGGTTTAGGTGGTGTGTGATAGATGTTTTCAAAAGCGAAATCATTCAGAAATTAAAAACAACATTGGTTTAGGTGGTGTGTGATATATGTTTTCAAAAGCGAAATCATTCAGAAATTAAAAACAACATTGGTTTAGGTGGTGTGTGATATATGTTTTCAAAAGCGAAATCATTCAGAAATTAAAAACAACATTGGTTTAGGTGGTGTGTGATAGATGTTTTCAAAAGCGAAATCATTCAGAAATTAAAAACAACATTGGTTTAGGTGGTGTGTGATATATGTTTTCAAAAGCGAAATCATTCAGAAATTAAAAACAACATTGGTTTAGGTGGTGTGTGATATATGTTTTCAAAAGCGAAATCATTCAGAAATTAAAAACAACATTGGTTTAGGTGGTGTGTGATAGATGTTTTCAAAAGCGAAATCATTCAGAAATTAAAAACGAAATCGGTTTAGGTTGTGTGTGAAATTATTATTCAAAAGTGAAATCATTCAGAAATTAAAAACAAAATTAGTGTAGGCTGTGTGCGAAAAGTTTATTCAAAAGCGGAAACATTCAGAAATTAAAAATAACATTGATGTATGTGGTGTGTGAAGGATTTATTCAAAAGCGAAATCTTCACTAATTAAACACAAAATTGGTTCAAGTTGTGTGTGAAAGATGTTTTCAAAAGCGAAATCATTCAGAAATTAAAAACAAAATTGGTTTAGGTTGTGTTAAAGATTTATGAAAAAATGAAATCATTCAGAAAGTAAACACAAAATTGGTTTAGTTGGTGTGTGAAAGATGTTCTCAAAAGCGAAATCATTCAGAAATTAAAAACAAAATTGGTTTAGGTTGTGTTAAAGATTTATGGAAAAGTGAAATCATTCAGAAATTAAAAACAAAATTGGTTTATCTGGTGTGTGAAGGATTTATTCAAAAGCGAAATCATTCAGAAATGTACAACAACATATGTTTATGTGGCGTGTGAAAGGTGTTTTCAAAAGCGAAATCATTCAGAAATTAAAAAGAAAATTGGTTTAGATGGTGTGTGAAGGATTTATTCAAAAGCGAAATCATTCAGAAATTAAAAAAAACTTTGATTTATGTGGTGTGTGAAGGATGTTTTCGAAAGGGAAATCATTCAAAATTAATAACACACTTGGTTTAGGTGATGGTTGAAATATTTTCTTAAAAGCGAGATCAGTCAGAAAGTTAAAACAAAATTGGTTTAGGTTGTGTGTGAAAGATTTTTTCAAACGCGAAATAATTCAAAAGCTCCGAAAGCGGGGGGAGTAAAAATTTCCAAAGAAAACGTTATATTGGGAGTAGGCATATTAATAAAATATAAAAGGATGTCAAAGAAGTACAATGAAACCGATGCATGTAAAAGTGTAGTGTGTCTTTTATTTAAGAAAATCGGGTACAATTCTGACATTTGTGTAAAGCTCACCTGAAAATATTATAAGCAACATAAGCAATTGTTATGAAAAAGTATTTGTAATAATATCGAAATATCAGAAATGAAAAGGTAACAGGTAAAAGGTAATTGAATAGAAAATTAACGTCTGACGAAATATGACTGCGTCTTGTTTTGTATAGCGTGGCTTAAGCCTCGATTAAAGTCAGAGCTAAATTGGACATTCTCCGTTCGCGGACCAAAACTGCTTTCGTCACAACTACGTTACGACTACGTCACGAATTAAAATCTATAGATTCTTATCCGGAATAAGCAAATATTTTTTTATTATCTACATTCGTTTGTGTTCTTCAATACATATCTATTAATGTTTTTGTTTTACGTGTTTACTATGTACGTAAAGAATCGTACATCAACTGATTTCGTGTTTTATTTCGATTATCTGAAGCTGTACTCATTCTGAATTGTATTCTCACAACGTCGTTACCTATGATCTTGTTCAGATTTATCGTGTCGAACTCGGGAATCTTAATATGGAACTTTAGAATCTGAGGTAGCTTGCTCTCTTTGCGTCAGCCACACCTGGGTAGATGTATTAAGTAATTCGTGGTTGTATCCTTTGTCTTGAACCTTCAACATACTGAAGACTGTCACTTTTTAAAAAAATCCCATCCGTGGAAAACATCACCACGGTACAGCTCCGCTACGGCTTTAAAAGTTGTTTCTTCGAGTCTCATCGCGACAAGTTCTTGTTGAGCCGTATTCATGAGTAATTACAGTTTGTCTCTTCCATATATCTTTTTAAGCCTTTTATTATATTGTTCATCGAATAATACTGCGACACTCATGCTGGGCAGGTTGAGTGGGCTTTCTCCGAAGGAATACACTTATCGAGAATATTCCATTAACAAGCTGTCTCCAATCGCATGTGTATAAGTATCAGACGAGTTGACGACATACACTTTTATTTGTAGGGAAGTTTTATCATGTTCCTACGTACAAATCGGTCCCAAATCGTATTAGTATTCTTTATCATCTAATTGAAAATATTTTTAACAATTATTCTTGGGTAGCTTTTAGTATTGATAAATTATGATTCATTATTAAAAACGAGTATCTTTTTTTCTCGACTGTCCTCATCGGAAGTTAACGTGTCCCACTGAGTCGAATATAGGTGGCGCCTTTACGCTCATAGTTATCAGCACAGATAACCCCATCTAGACAATCACAATATAAAAAAAGCGAGCGTAAATAGAGCAATAAAGATGGATTACATGTGGTAAAACTAGAACTGACTTTACATCAATCATTTGAGATTGTTATCGGCGTGCATAAACTAATTGTTTTTGTGTTTTTCTTTTATCGTGTATCTATTTGACTATTATTATGTAATTATTAGCCTGATGTATATCGTCACATACCGTGACTCACCTGCCCTACATGACTAATCGTTATCACAAACCATAACCCCAATATCATTTTTGGCTGATGTATACTTGTTAATGACTTTTTAAAACATTTAGATCATAAAATATAAATCTGTCAAAAATGTGGAGAGTTACTATTCCGGAAATAATGTTCAGTTTTCATACTAAAAATATAAGAATTGTACTCGGCAAAAAAGAACAACAAGCGTGTATATTATTTAAACAATTTAACTTATCAAGTTATAAATATTCATATACCTAAGCGTAGCAGATACAAAATGAAGTTTTGTGAATACTGATACAAGCAGAACTTATCTAATGTGAAAAAGTCATTTGTTAACAGTAGCGTACGCTTCAGGCCTTATCCAGTTTTTCATACTCATGGGTCACCAGTTATCAAGGCAAACATCACTAGAGGATAACGATTACTAATATTCTCAATTGGACACTAACATCTACCATGTTGTTGGCTTTCAGTAGAAGGAACTATGCTTATATTGACAAACCCTGTTTATGTGTTATCAAATTGATTTTCCAATTCAGATTTTAAAAAGTATTACTTTGAAAATGGTATGAATGTCCATTCACGAATGAATGTTAATTTCATGTACTAAAAAATATAAGAATTATACGCGGAGATAAGTGGAAAAGTTGACACGGAGCGACGTCTAATCTCTCCAGCACCCCCTTCCCATCCAACGTTTTTCACTCTCTCACAACCCTGAGAAATATTTCATGTTCAAAAAATAAAAATTTGGCCCGACCCCTAAAATTTTCCCCGTCCCCCTAATCTCTCCAGCACCCCACATCCAACGTTTGTTCACTCTCCCACAACCCTGAGAAATATTTTAAGTTCAAAAAAAAAAATTGGGGCCGACCCCTTAAAAATATGGCCCGACCCCTAAAATGTTCCCCGACCCCCTAATCTCTCCGGCACCCCTCAACATTTTTTTCACCAAATGCCGACACTCCCCCTCCCCCAAATTTGAATAAATGTTAATTTCATGCACTAAAAAATATAAGAATAATACGCAGAGATAAGTGGAAAAGTTGACACGGAGCGACGGCTTTTAAAGAGTAGGACTAAAAATCGTGTATATTATTTGAACCATTCTTTTTAAGAACGTGATATAGTATGATATGAAACAGTACACATTAATATATAGACATTTGCGAATCTGTGCATTCACAGAACTGATCTAGTGTGAATAATATGTTGGTGTTCTTGTTTCATAGCTGGTGTGTCGATTTTTATCTTAAAAAAAATAAATCCTTGTAGGAGACAAAAAATGCACTAAGTGACGAAAGTGAAATAGAGCGACAACTTATGAAGATAAAGAACAGCAACTGTGTATATACATTGAACAATTTAAATATGCAAGTATTAAATAATGACATATAAAAGAGTTAAATGGGAATATATGTAAAGCCATTTTGCGAGAATGTACATTCGCGAAACGTTTATAATGTGAAGAACGTAAACCTTCGTGTTTGTTTCATAGCGTGTATGGGGACTCTATCCTAGAGAAAAGTGCTTGACAGATGCAAAAGAGGAATTACGCTTTACGATCAATTCAATGATTGTTTCTTCTTCTCGTGCCCATATACAAAGCTATAGAGCTGATATAATTCTCAACCAGTGCTATATAAATTGCCGTCCCTTGATGTTGTAGAGTTCTACGCCCTCTCATGTAGATGATCTACCCAACAGGCGGTATCGAAGGAGGTACTCCATAGTTTTGCGTTCTGCGCCACAGTCGCATGTTGGTTGGCCACCAAGATAGCCCAATCTGCTTTGAACCTCCTTTGAATCTCCGACACCTGAGCGGAGTCAGTTCAGACACTTTGATTTTTCCGAATCGTTATATGCTGGTCGGAGAGTGTTGGCAGGCGGGATGAGCATAGTCGAGCTTTAAGCCGAACTTCAGATAGCGTTGTCTCCAGTGGAACAGTTCTGGTAAGGAAACTTCTCTGTGATTGTTGTCGACTCGACGAAGATACATGTAGGGGGTGCCTTATAAATGTGGCTTGCCTGCACTGATATATCTTGCTGGGTACGGCTCTTCTAATGACTGGAGAGGCAATGCCTGTCAGGATGTACAGGTCGTTGGCGCACCAAGTTGAAGTGTTGCCATAACTATTAGTGTATGGTGTAATATTGATCTACCCTAATTCGGGTGTAGATCGACCCTTCCGGAGACTATGAATATAGTTACTAAAAAGTGTCGTGTCTGTAATTGGTGTCAATTCTGTGTCTGTATACATACCTGTCACGGATCAGATCTCGACCATCAGTCCGGCACAAACATACCTATTTTGGTGGCCTTTTATCTGTCAGGATTAAGGTATTGTTTTAAGTACTCCTAGGAAAGGCACCCTCAAAGATATTGCCACACTGTTTCTGATGGAGTTAGTTGAATGGAAATGCCCACGGATCTGAATAGGGGCATTTTAAGAGGGTAACGTATCCTTCTTTAGAGGTGGCGGATTAATTCCCCACACCCGGTGAGATTGTGTCATATCTTCCTGCGGTGGGAAAGAAGTAAATCACATCATTGTTGCAGTCATAGCCAAAATATTGGATGCAAACGTTATGTTAGAAATATTATTGTACTTATGTAAATACACTCTTGAATATATAAGATCAACACACATAGTGACACCATAATAAACTACATGAGTTAGTTAAATAAAAAAATAAACAAAGGGTAACAGATAGATATACAACATTAGTGTTTGCGAATGCGTGCATCTGTAAGTACCTGATGTCTTTCTAGACTTAATTCTAACAAGAAATATATGGTGCAAACCAATGTCAACAATAGACTCGTCTGATTTATGCGAAATAAATGAATCTACCTATTTAATGAAGCACAAACTCTTATTTATCCCATTTGCTCAAACATCAGAAATACAAAGAGAGAAAGAGATAGAGATAGAAAGAGAGATTCTCTTTGCATTATTCATGAAGATATTCAACCACTCTCTTTTCGAAACTGCATACTGTCCAGCTACGCGTTTTATTTGTTTTTCATCTCGATTTTTAAGATTTTCGTCTGAAATCGTAGTTTGGTTTTAGTTTCTAAACAAATGATCATTTTCGTGAAGTTATATTTTAGTAAACAATACTCCCAGGTACCCTCAACACTTTATATAAATATGTTTCATATCGTAGATAAACCTTAGACTTCTTAGTTAAAACATATTTTTCGATCCTTTGCATCATTTTTTTCTTGGCATTGGGAGTATATGCTTCTGTAATTCTACCCGGTTACGCTTAGACCTTCTTCATTATTTTTACTAGTGAGTCAAAATATCTCAAAGCCCAAATGGCATTCGAAAATAAGGGTTGATTAGATTATCAGTTGGCGATGTAAATACACCTCGATATGATTTGGAACGATGGGTGTAATTAATTATTTAAATGGATCGATCGACAATAAATTTTAATATCTGACTAGTTCTGTTTCATTACTGTAGATTTCATAGTGTCTGCTTCGAGAACTCCAATATATTTGTAGCTATTGTGTTCTCCTAGCGTTCTCATTTCATCTTGTGTTGGGGGGGGGGGGTCCGTGCCGTCTGGTGTGCCCAGTTTTCTTCTTTTTACTTTTAGTAGTTCACACTTTTCCATTCTGAATTCCATTTGGATGTCCAGAGTTAAGTTTCTAGTCGTATTTATCAGCTTTTGCAGTTCCTGTTTGCTTTTTGCAAATAGTTTCAGGTCGTCCGTGTATATCAGCTTGTTTACTCTGAGTTTTGTGTCTGTAAACTTGTATCCGGCATCACATTTTCTGTGTATGTAGTTAAGTGACATTATAGCTATTAAAAACTGTAGTTGTGATAGCGAGTCTCTTTGGAAAATCCCTATCTATATCTCTATCTCAGTCAACTTGTGTCTTTCGGTTGTCAGTTCCAGTCTCCATGTTTCAATTGCGTTCTTAATAAGATTAATTATCATGTCGGGTATTTTGTATATTTTAAAACATTCAATTATCCCTGATTGAGGGATTATGTCGTAATCTTTTTTGTAGTAAATCCATGACATGGGTATGTTCGTTTTTCTGTTTTGTTTTACCTCCTTCAGAATCTTTTGATTGATGTATAGCAGGTCATGCGTCCTTTTTTTCCATTTACGTCATCTTTTTTGTTCTTCAGGGAGTAGTCCACGTTTGTTAAGGGATTGGTAAATTTGTTATCTCAGTGTGCCGTCAGGATTTCCAACATTGTTGGTAAACAACTTATTATTATTATTATTATTATTATTATTATTATTATTATTATCATTATTATTATTATTATTATTATTATTATTATTATTATTATTATTGACATATTAGGAGTTCTCAGACAGTTCATCACCAGTTATTGGCCGCTGCTAATAACCGGTGGTGTTCCCAAAGGTTTAAATGACAGCAAGTCTCCTGACATTTCCAGCACTCTCTTAATGTTTCGACACCTTTAGTTTTCTCTGCGATTTGGGTTGCAATAAGCCCCATGAAGGTTGAAGTATTATCCGCACTTTTTCGGGGGAGGTCTGGTTAGTGGTCTCTCTCCTTGAGCGGTCGATCCCTCTTGACACGTCACGACTCTTTTGTGTAGTGTCAGCTGGGGCTTTTATTATTTGGAGGGGACACAGGTTATAAGATGTCTTGCAGTTCCTTTAATTTCACGCGATGTTCTTTCCATGTGTTTGATTTACTCCTGTTTGTAATTCCCTAATCATTATTATTATTATTATTATTATTATTATTATTATTATTATTATTATTATTATTATTATTATTGCTGTTGTTGTAGTTTTTATTAGTAGTAGTATTACTATTATTATTATCATTAAGATCATTATTATCATTATTTTTATTATTGTTATTATTATTATTATTATTATTATTATTATCATCATCATCATCATCATCATCATAAGAGATACTTTTATAGTGTCAGACCTCTAACGAGACAGGGTGTCTCCACATGAACGACGATTATAAATACAATTTTACGGCGTCGGGAAACCGACACGTAGCAAATTAAACTGACAATGAATGATGTATGTCTTAGCAGGAAACTGTAGAAGCCAACGTAACAAAAGCAGAAATATTTTTTACATTTTTAGTGTTCATTTTTTTTTTTTTGTTCTTTGTCTTTTTTTTCTCTTTGTTTCGTAGAGATATGACTCTAGGAAATTACTCCAGGATATCTGGTGATTTTTTTAAGCTTAGATTTTATGTGACGTCGGCATAATTGGTTATTTTGCTTTCTTTCGGATCTACTTACAACAATTCAGGGTTGCCTGATTATAGTAATGGACACTACCACACTTCACAAATATCCGGACGGTCAATTTTAAACGAGGGTAAAATTAGCGCAGACCGAAAAACGGTCCGAAACTGGAGTATGATTTAGTAGTCTGTGATCCAAGAATATACACGTGCATCTCGAAATAAGACGAATAAATTTACATCACTCGTTACTGATGCTTAATCCCTCACATACACCTTTTCTTTTCGTTATTCTTTTTCCTATCATTCATATATTCCCGTTAAATTATATCTCGTCATATATATAATGTTAAGTGTGTGTGTTTTTCTATATTTCTATTTATTTGATAATCCACAGCATAATCACTTTGTCACACCTGTCCCCGTTAGATCACTGAACTTAAGCAATGTTGAGCCTGACCAGTATAAAATATGTGACAATTTGGGAACACCAGGTGCTGTATATGGCCTGAAGAGGATATGGGCAATACCAGGTTCTATAATGCCCACAGAAAAAGGTTAAGACAGATAGAGCGTATGCCTGACTCCCCGAAGATGCCCTCTGACGTCATGGAAAAACAACAACAATAACAACAGCATGATACTTACTTAAACTAACACACCTACCATTATCAATTTTGGATTTGCAGTGCTAATTTTACAAGACATTGCTTAGTTTTGTAATATTCGAACTGAAGATACACACAGCAAGAAATACATACCCAGAAGTATTTCACAAATATATTGGTGTTTACCGAAACAATGATATGCTGAATAAAATAATGGTTTCAGGAAATAACGGGAATCTGCCCCTATTTATATGTGTCACTTTTTATTTCATTTTACTTCAGTTGAAGTTTTCAGAATCCAAGAGACTCCTTCTGTGGGCTACGACTCGATCTCTATATGAGCTACATAGAGATCCGTGTATTCCATTCAAATACTATTTCAACTCTACAAGCGTTCACTTAGTAATACAATTATGAACATTATATTTCCTCTCACCAATCGACCAGTTGATTATGTTTCTGTTGGTCTCTTGGTCTTATCGGATGCAGAGACAAGAATGCATCTCGTCTGGTTGACTATCCATCTAAGTGGTGTTACGACCAAGACGAAAAGTGTGTGTTTTATTTTTTACTGGCCAGTTTATTTCGTCTGATTTCTTTAGTACAATGTATTATTTAGACGATTTCATATCCTCGTATACATGAATTAATGTCTAAACGCATGTTGAATTCGCGTAAGCTGTTATATATATAAATATATATATATATATATATATATATATATATATGTATATATATGCATATATATATGTATATATATATGTATATATATGTATATATATGTATATATATATATGTATATATATATGTATATATATATGTATATATATATGTATATATATGCATATATATATATATGTATATATATATATATGTATATATATATGTATATATATATGTATATATATATGTATATATGTATATATATATATATATATATATATATATGTATATATATATATATATGTGTGTATCTTGGCAGCATCTTTTCTTTTATACAAGTATCATTAATAATAACGGACATCTTGTATCTGGTTATTTTTTCTAAGATCCTTTCCGTCTTTCTGATTAGGTTCTTAGTTTCAGACGGAAACTGGCTTATAAAATTGCCATAGCTTCCCAAAGCGCTTTCGGACCCTTCCAGGTCTATCGTCAGTGGAGCAATGTTAACCAGGCATAGACCTAGGAGTTAATATATATTCTATTTAGGCGGGAAAATAAAGGACTGTGTTTAATTTAAATTTATATTTATAGGCATTTGAGTATATTAGTACTAATAGTATAGTTAAACTTTGTTAATAGTTTGTGTTTCTGTTTTAATGTATAGGCTTCGAGTATATGGAGTTTAAGTGTATTAGTATTTTGTGCGATCATTTTTGTGTTATCTACTAGAAGTTTACGGATATGCGAACGGGGGCAGGAATGCTTTTTATAGAGGTGCTGGGTTATTGCGGAGTCGTTAGATAAATGCATAGTTAATCTACTGGATAGCGTCGTAACAGTCGACCCAGTGTATACATTTTCATGATTGTCGGAGACACATTCTCCCAAAGGGCATTTAAATTTGTATACAAGGCCGGTCCTATCAAGAACTCTAATCCGGGGTGAAGAATTATTTTTAACAACCAGATTGGTAGTTTTAGTTTTATTATAATAGATAATTAGTTTAACTTTTTTGTTTGGGTCGGTGGGGAGTACGTTTTTATCTATAATGTTTTTGAGAACCTGTTCATCTATTTTATAGTTATGATGAAATTGGTTGCAGTAAAATAGTTTTATCATGTTTTTTAAGTAGAGAATTGGGTTCATTGTTGTTTTTGTTATTATTATTATTGTTATTATTACTAGTATTATTTTTGAATTGTTTAATTTGTTGGTCAATAATGTAATTGGGGAAACCATTATTGACTAAACGTACTCCCCACCGACCCAAACAAAAAGTTAAACTAATTATCTATTATAATAAAACTAAAACTACCAATCTGGTTGTTAAAAATAATTCTTCACCCCGGATTTATTATATTTGTTTTTGTAAGAGTCCGAAACATAGAAGAATACGTTTTGCCCCGTTGATTTGGCGTTTCGAGCTATTTCCGAAGTCAGCTTAATCGACAGCAAATCTTAGAGTATGTGCCTACGATGTCTGTAAAAAATGCATGTAAACGAAAGAGAGCTAGAAATACTTACCGTGATAGAAATAGAGAGGGGGTGAAATGGTTAAATTTTAATGCAATGAGTGTTATATATCTACGTTGCTCAGTGGGGAGGGGGTGAATTATTATAGTATGAATTATTAGTGGAGCCAGTGGCGGTGATTTAGTGAGGGTTTAATCTGGAGATGAAGATCGATTCTGTGATTCTTAGGTCCCCAAAGTTTCTAATAAAGGCAAGTATAGTGACGTGGATGTCGCGTTGAGTAGTGTGACTTAGGGGCGTGTACTTGTGGAGAGAGGATACACGGGCGTTCATATGCTCTTTGATGCGTAAGTGTAGCGGTCTTGTTGTGTTTCTTATGTAGAATTATTTTAATTCGATGCACTGTAATTTGTATACAGAGTGCGGTGGCATAGATAAATGCTGGGGATAGGACAATTAGCCAATTGTCTCGATTCAGGTGTTTTTTAGTTTTTTTTACTCATTTTTTACTTATTACAAAAAAAATACAAACTAAACTAAACCAAACTAAAACTTTGAAAATGAAGCAAATAAATAGAAATACAAGGAACCACGTGTTTAAATTAGTTCACTCATTATATTAACACAATAAAGGAACAGTATATAGACCACTCTATAAAAACAGAACAATAGAACAGTAAATAAGAAGAAACACTAACCGGATTTTAGTTTGATAGAAGCCCAATGATTTGCAAATAGAACAACAAAGAATCTGATCGGTTTACTAGCCAGCCGTGTATATAAAAACACCCGGCAAAACTAACTCCATGCAATTTAGCATGAAGATTCCTCAGTGGATGAAACGCGGGAGCATCTGTGTAGCTTAATTGTCATGAATATATTTTCATAGCTATCTACCTAGATCTACTTACGTATCGAGAACTGTTGAAATAAATACTATAAAACTGATACATAAAATATTATATCTCCTTATAAAAGTTTATGTGGACACATGAAATATATATATATATATATATATATATATATATATATATATATATATATATATATATATATATATACATATATATATTTATATACTGTTTATAAATACAGAGGAAGAAAGTAAACATTCAGAACTCTTATACGCCCGAATAATGGAGCATCTACAACACTGTCAGTTATAAACGGGCGTCCATATTTTTTAGATGGCATGCTTTTTATTTCCTTCTTTTAAATACAACTAAAACAAAATAAATTGGTTAACTAGCCAGCCGTGTATATAAAAACACCCGGCAACACTAACTCCATGCAATTTAGTCTGCAGATTGCTTAATGGATGAAACGCGGAAGCATATGTTTAGCTTAATTGCCATGAATATATTTTCATAACTATCACCTAGATATATTACGTATCGAGAACTGTTGAAATAAATACTAGAACACTGATACATAAAAAAATGATATCTCCTTATAAAAGTGTATGTTGACACATGAAATATATATATATATAAATATATATATATATATATATATATACATACTGTTTATAAATACAGAGGAAATAAGTAAAAATTCAGATCTCTTATACGCCCGAATAATTGAGCATCTACAACACTGTCAGTTATAAACGGGCGTCCATATTTTTTAGATGGCCCGCTTTTTATTTCCTTCTTTTAAATACAACTAAAACAAAATAAATTCTTCAGTTTGATTAATTATATTTACAATGAAAATGATTCGAATGACATATTCAAGAACATGGCCTCCTGTTTGCATTTTAGCATTTCTATATTAACAACTTCATTGATCTTACTTAATATTCCGACAAATATTGTTATAGTAAACTCGGTTTCTTGTTCATCACTTAAGCAATTAGAACATTTTCTCGTTCAGCTCATTCTTCATTCACTGCATCGTTCGTATTAATTACAGAAACACATCGTTCTTTGTATCTCGTTGTGCACCGGGTATAGCCGACAACTACGCATCGATAATTACATAATGTTCACATCGATTTTATTTGTGATCGTAACACAAAAGGCGGTTTCAATATACGTTAATACATTATGATTTATTTGGACCAAGTGTCGTGGTTCAAATTTCAAAATGAATTATATATATATCGTGTAGCTTTTACAAACTGTATTCTATTCTTTTACCCTTTTATATATATATATATATATATATATATATATATATATATATATATATATATATATATATATATATATATATATATATATATTGGCTTTACGCTCTCATCTCAACATAAGACTGTACTTTTTTGCCTTTATTTTGTTTAATTTTCAATGTTAAATCTTGCCGGGTATATTTACACTCACATTATCGGCTTTTCCCTATCTTTTGATGAGAAGAGTTTATCTTTGAAAACCCATGGATTAAGAATTTAAGCTCCTTGCTCTGAACTTTTGATGTTCTAATAAATAGTTTATCTTTAAAAAAAATTATTATCATTATTCATCCATAGAAATGATTGCTTTATTCTAGGCGGTATAAGTTTTAGTGTCTTTACTGTTGTGCTCATTTTTGAATTATACCGGCAAGTAGTTTATATTTGAAAACGCGTCTGTAAAGTTAAAATGTACATGAGAGCGTGATGGCGTTCTACACATACGCCCGAAGATGATTTGACGATTCAAATCGAAAGTACTTGCAAAAAAGAAAAAAGAATGGATAACAAAGCCATGGATCATATTTATATCAATTTGACCGAAACATGAGATGGACAATTCGGAAAATTGAAAAAATAAAAAAAGTCGCATCAAACAAAACCACTCCGTGTTATTTAATAATGTTTGCCTAAATGTATATATATGTATATATATGTATATACATATATATATATATATATATATATATATACATATATATATATATATATATATATGTATATACATGTATATATATGTATATACATATATATATACATATATACATATATATATATATATATATATATATATATATATATATATATATATATATATGTATATATATATATATATGCATGTATATATGTATATACATTTGATGAACTGATAATAAAGAGGTATATTACTAGCAAAAAATATGAATATAAATCAACCGCTATACATCTCTAAAACTCCCGAACTCAATCTGTATCAAACATTTGTATAGCAGAATTGCGATAGCTGGATTAATTATGCATCTTGGAAGGCGTTTCCTTGCGTTGTATCCGGTAGGAGTTGCTAATGGCAACTGTCTTATCTAATCACTACTTTAATTATGATTGGTTAACTAGTGGGTTCAGCGCGGATTGTTAAAGCAACCAATACATAGAGGCATCGACTCATTTAAGATATTTACAGTGAAAACAGATTCTGTATAATGTATTCCTTATATATAAGGACAGAACTCTGATTGGTTGGGGTTACATTTCACGTGATTATTGTTATGTTCGTTATGGTCGAAACTTAGATCAGTTAACATCTCAAATATTGAACGTTTAATCGATGAACTTGAATTATATATAATGTAATAGGATTTTAATCTGTATATATTAAACAGTCAGAATTTACAGAAAAAATAGGCCTAGAAGTGTGTGCACTAATACAGTGATAAAATCATAGAATTACTTTAGCAATTTTATTTTTTAGATATAAACTAAGGGATTGCCAGTCTAAGGATGGCTCGAATTAATTCCCAAAGCATAACATTTTTGCACCACTTTTATGTGTTTTCCCGAAGTTTAAAACGAAGACCTAATGATACTAAAATAGTAAAAGTTACACTAAAATCAATATAATAATCGAAATTTTATTTGATTCTATGAAATGTCTACAATTTAAGTTTTAAGCTCAAGTCGTCTTTCGAAAAAAGTGAAATTCAGACAATCTTGCTTAATTATGAGTCACTTTTAATGCAAATCTGAAATATTTAGATTTCAACCGGAAGTGTGTGCCCAAATTCTTTCCTCTTCATAACTTTTAGAATACGACTAACTAGAATAGGGATATTTATTAATTGATGACTAATATTTATTGTTAAAATCTCAGAAAAACCGGAGATATCTTAAATATAACGAAGCGTTTAGACCCCCTTTTAGTTCATTGCATAAAACTAAATGAACCTAAGTATACTTCACATGTGCACACCATACGTCGAGCAGTAGTCTCAAATATACACATGATAAGTAAATTAGTTTTAGAGTGAATTCCGTACATTCCCATTTAATGAAAATCTTAAATATTTAGATTTACGAATGGGAGACTGTGACAAGATTATTCTCTCAAAACATTTTAAAATACTCCAAAGTAACTAAAGTTTTAGGGATATTTATGGATTGATACGTAAGATTTATTTTTCAAATATCAAAAAAATAGAAGGTATCTGAATTTTGACGAATATCTTACAGTCGTTCTTTGCCCCCTTTTTCAAAATTTTGCAAAATGTTCACAGATTTCCCCAGAAAACTGTGATTTAGAACTTGTTAAAAGTATCGTTTTTACCTGTGCCACTATATGAAGAAACGTTGTGAAAACAAGCGAAATAAAAATAATAGTCCGAATACTCCGAATAGTACAAAGTATGAATCCTCATCTAAAAAAATACCAAAACATAAAAAGTGAAGATGTTAAATATATATTTTAATCAACACTACCTACATTCATACACTCACCTAACTTTTCCATTTTTTTGTATTATTCTAAATTATTATTGCATGTGGTGGGTATTGAACCTTAAACGTCTAGAACACTGTTATTGATCACCAAATGTAAACTCCGCTTTTCCTGTTAGGCCATATCTTGAAATTATGTGAATATAAAAACCAAGCTGAGAATAATAGAGTGAGTCAAACACAAACTATCAATTCCAATCTCGAAGATTCTGACGTGTAATGTCTCCATACAGGTGGTTACTTATCTTTTTCTGGCACCTCCTATATGATAGTGTCCTACTGTT
The DNA here is from genome assembly GCA_963556195.1 of Sepiola atlantica. NCBI lineage: Eukaryota > Metazoa > Mollusca > Cephalopoda > Sepiida > Sepiolidae > Sepiola > Sepiola atlantica. The sequence goes on from OY744553.1 coordinate 31,459,765, forward strand.
AGTAATAAAACACAATTGCAAACATAAACCATCGCCTTTCAATACTAAAATAGAATGCTTTGTTCGGCGAAGCTTTACAAATGGATTGAATGCCTCGCGACTTATTGTTGCAGGAACGCCCAAAGGCAATCACACTTCTAATATTGGTAACATTTTGTCGGCGGGGAAACAGGTATTCGTGATGCACTGTGTATAAATATTTAACAACGGACAGCAGCTGTTTCATAAACGCCGGGATAGGTTTGAGAGCGTTGCTTAAATGTCACTTCCCGACAATCGGGGAAACTATTTTAGTGGGATGAGTTACTTTTCCCTCATTCAAAAATAGAAGTGTTTCAAGGAAGTATTCGTCAGCTTGTGAAATAGATCCGGTTACTATAGTTTGACAATAACGTAAATGTCAAACATAGATATGTATATATAGTAATTTGTTAAATAAATACACACACACACACATACATATATATATATATATATATATATATATATATATATATATATATATATATATATATATAGTAAGTAGTAATTATGAAAATGTATTCATGGCAAGTAAGCTACACAAAGGTTTCCGCATGCAATCCTCGAAATGAAAAGTCGGGCTAAAATGAATAGTGTTTAGTCTCGTTAGTTGACCAATCAAATTGTTTGTTATTCTTTCGTACGGGTTAATGTTTCCATTAGCCAATTGTTCGGTTTCTCACAAACAAACGTTCGGTTGTATTTACATCCTATTCTATTGTTATTTTGTATGAGGTGGGCATCCCTGTTTCTTTGTTGTGTCGAAATAATAGGGACCTTATTTTTACACGTGCTTGCTATTAAGGTGTTAGTTTAGTGTAATGTTTTTTGTTTGTTTATTTATTTATTAAGTATGTATTGTCAACGTAAAGTAATGGGTTACTGTGTAAGCAGTTCATAGCTATTTCACTTCGACACTTTAATAGGTTTTAGGGGTTTTAAAGTTTCGGAAATAAGATTTCATATTAAGGCATAATCTAAACGGGTGGTCAGTATTTCTTCATGTACTCACCTGCCGTATTATTTTCCATTCGATTAGTGGTGAGCGTCAATACATACATACATATATATATATATATATATATATATATATATATATATATATATATATATATATATATATATATATATAAATTATAACTAAAAGGTAAACTTTTAGAGAGTTGGACCTGCTCCTTGTTTTGAACAGCTGAAGATATCGATTTGCTTCAATTTGCAGGTCTTATCAATTTTCATTGACTTACCATATATATATATATATATATATATATATATATATATATATATATATATATATATATATATA
>OY744553.1:31463591-31578591 GCA_963556195.1 Sepiola atlantica
TGTACATAACTCCTCCCTCAGAGGGTGAATACACATCCGAGATTTGGCGGTGTTTTTTTAATTTTTTTATTTTATGTGTGTTGAACTCGTCGTTTAGCGCTTTTTCTTTTACTTTTTCGACTGTCAAATAAAGCTTCCTTACAGCGTTACACAATTTATTGTTTGCTTCTACTGCAGTTTGTTGAAAGGCAACTACCCTGTCTTCCAGGGGTTGAGCATATGTTGGGAAAAGTCTAAGCAATCTCTTTTTTTACACATACATCGTCATGGTATCTCAAATGTCGGCTTAAGTTCAATTTGCAACAAAAATGTCTTCCGTACACAAATCGATTAAATTTAGTGACTGCAAAATTAATAATCAATACTTCTTTATCGATTTGTGGGTAACTTTGGTGCCTGTAGTTAAGTACGAGACACGTGACAATAGAGTTTAGGAATTCGTCTTCTATTTTGTGTAATATGCAAGCTCCAATGTCGCACGAACTAGCGTTAGTAGCTACACCGATTTCAAGATCTGGATTGTAGTGTGTAAACATATTCATAATTGTAGGGAATGCCTTTGGCCATTTTATCGTCCAGACCCAATCGTTTTAATTTGTTCTAACTCATTAAGAGACGCTCGCAAATTGAGCATGTTTTAAATAAACAGAGTAATACTTTTCTAAACCAACATAACTTTATAGTGACTATAAGTTCCGTAACCGTTTAATCACTTTCGCTCGCTCTGTGCCTGGTCTTCTACTATATTATCTATTTAATCACTAAAGTTGAATAAAGCTAAACAATAACCAGATGCGACATATATCTCCCCTGAGCGTAAATGAGGGCAACTATATATTTGTAAAGATAACTCAGTTATCGCCTTATCTTAGTAAAATAAAAATATATATGCATAATAAATATTGAAAGCAATGCTTGTCCTATAATTTCTGATAAATATGTATTCATGATTACTGTACTTAATGATTTCTTATCTCACCTTCCGAGAGAGATATCGTTTACTAAGCCTGTTTCTTTACATTTTAAACGCATGTAATTACGCTCATGAGAAAATCTACAAATACAATTAATCACAGATTATCTATATCTGCTAAGAGCATATACATTTTATCTCACATTCATGATAACCCTATTAAGTCAAAATATGTAACCTCTTCATTCTACTTTAAATCGTATATATATATATATATTAATATATGTATACATATGTATATATACATATTAATATATATATATATACATATATATATATATATATACGTATATAAATATATATATTTATATATATATATATATATGCATGTTTATGTATATATATGCGTGTCTTTGTGTGATAAGTTAACAAAACTTTATCCTCTTCATGTGATATTTACTTTATATATATATATATACATATATATCAATTAAATTATATATATATACATGTATATCAATTAAATTATATATATATATATATATATATATGCATACATATCTATATATATATATATATATATATATATAATTAATTATGCCAATATATGTATTAGCATATACTATAAGGATCCATTTAATTTGCAGTCACCTTAAAAGGTTCAGCTGCATGATTGTCAATTAGTGACAACAGAGCAATTATAAGTATATATACATAAGTATATATAAATTCAAAATGTCGTATCAATGGGTTAACCCTACGTGTGAGTTTGCTATTTTCTTTGTTTTTTTTTTAGTTTCACCTAAGAATTAACCACTGTATAGGCTAGGTTTTAACAAGACACTTTAATCCAATAACTGTTTAATCTTTGTGATGTTGTCTGATGATTGTGTAATGTTGCAAAGACGATATTGACATAAAAATGTTGTTTGGCACAAGACAAATGAAACGGGCCGTAAAAATATATCTCACAGAATTGTTATGTTTTTTTTTAAATGTGAAAACATAAAAATAAAATTAATAAAATAAAAACATGGTTATTGAAATATAATACAGACCTGACTTATATATATAATATAATATAATATATATAAATATATATATATATATATATATATATATATATATATATATTAGTACTTCATGTATCCACATAAAATATTATAAAGAGATATACTTTTTTATGTGTCAGTTTTCAGTATTTACTTCAACAGTGCTCGATACGTAAGTAGAGCTAGGTAGTAAGCAATGAAAATATATATGGCAATCAAGCTTCACAGAGGCTCCCGTGTTTCATCCCCGGGGGGAATCGTAAGGCTAAATGCCTGACGATTCCCCCCGGGGATGAAACACGGGAGCCTCTGTGTAGCTTGATTGCCATATATATTTTCAATTTTCATTGCTTACTATATATATATATATATATATATATATATATATATATATATATATATATGTATATATATATATATATATATATATATATATATATATATATATATATATATATATATATATATATATATATATATATAATACGTTGTGCTAAAGGCGCTGATGACGACGCGTTTTGGAGTAGCTTAGTTCATTCATAAAAAAAAATAAATTAATGATGCCCAGAATGTTTTGGAAACGACCGTACGCCATACTAGACTTGATGTTTTACTTCTTGGAACAATTGTAATGTTCTAATTCATAACATCTTTATATATATATATATATATATATATATATATATATATATATATATATATATATGATAATTTTATTTACACAGACATGTACAAAATCGTCGACACTGGCATGTCGATGTTATCGATCAACATCGACATGCCAGTGTCGCAGATTTTGTACATGTCTGTGTAAATAAAATTATCATATATAAACCTCTATTTTGATATTGAGCACTTTTTATGAACCCGGTTAAAATTCTCTGGATTACCACCCTGTGGATATTTTTCACCTGGATTATTACCATTATTATATATATATATATATATATATATATATATATATATATATATATATATATATATATATATATATATAATATGCGCGCGTGTCTGTTATAAGTTAACAAACCTTAATGTTGTAATCCTCTTGAGAATAGCTCGGTTCATTGCATTTTCTACTTTGGATTATTTATCTGGCCTAAAATGTGAGATAACATATATAGAACGGTTCAAGCAATGTTGAAGTACTACCTGCTGATTGTTAATTAAATTATCATTAGATGTTAGTATAAAAATATTCCACGGTAAATAGATTGTATCTCTTCGATTTACATTGTTTGTATTTTACAGTTTTTCCAAATATAGATCAGTTTAACTCCATTGTGTGTTATGGTTACTTAATTCCCCAGACATAGCTTATACATAACAACAGAACATATATAAAGTGACAATAGTTTGCCATATTTAAACAGTAAATTTGTTTGGTTGACTATGAATGAAACGTCCTGTAAAATGTATCGAAGTGTTAAATTAGATAAAACAAGTAATATAATGACTAACATTTGGCCACTAGAAATAGCCTAATATATATATGTATATAAATATATATATATATATATATATATATATATATATATATATATTTTGGTACAGAACAATTAGTACAACATTCGTACCGTCGATTTCAAACACGGAAAGACTCAGTCATCCGGCTCTCTTCAGTTTCTGTTGCCATCTGTTTCAGTAATGTGAAGTCACGTGTCACTCTCGTTTGGTCTCGTTATTTGCTTAGAGAGTTGCGTATGTTTGTTTAAATTTAGTGTAAGAAAGGTTTAATAAGATTTGAAAAAAAGGGGAGGCTGAAAAGTTGTTAAATATATCGCTCTATTTCTTCCACTATAGGGTTGGAAATGGTATGCAATATGTATCGCCTTTTTAAGCTAACCCAATGAATCATAGGAACTCTGTAAAGAAATTGTATATTTTGGTTTAAGAAGACGATACAAATTTTCCGAAAATGTTTACTCCTACAATAGGAAAAAATAAAGAAAAAAATATCTACATATTTAACAACATATATATATATATATATATATATATATATATATATATATATATATATATATATATATATATATATATATATGTATGTATAATACATTACTTTTCAGTGAGCATTGAATCTGTAATGTATATGTCTGTTAAAAAATTGTATGACTGAACATATTTAGCCGCTGGCAACTATAACTTTGGAATAAGCAGCCTCACACTTTATATTATAACGCTTATAGATTCCCTTCAGTACCAAAATATTTATCGAGGACTGTAGTAGAAGTGATTAAATTCAGTATACGCTATATTTATATCCCTACAAGCCGGAGAGTAACCCTGAAATACGCATCCGGGGAGTAGCCTACGGTCTTAATCAACATCTCTATTTTGTAAGCGCAGATTGCAACAAATTCTAATAGGAATATATGTATATATATATATATATATATATATATATATATATATATATATATATATATATATATATATATATATATATGCACATTAATTTACGTTTATAATATATATATATATATATAAATATATATATATATGAATATATATATATATATATATATATATATATATATATATATATATATATATATATTACATACGTAAATTAATGTCAGATTTATCGTATCATATTTAAAGCTATGTAAACAGAATTATGCGCAACTTTAGTGTTCGAATTGTAGATATAAATGTATACTAAATATACAAATATATATAATAGCTTTAGATAAAAACAGACTACGTTTCTGCACATATAATGCATTTGGCTACAGAACAAGAAAAAATTAGGTTAGTATAATTTGTGCACATTTTAATCGGATGGAAAATAATGGCACACAGTTTATATAAACTAATTCTTAAATAAGATAATCTATTTACAGAATTACCGGCGTCGTCCGGGAACCTCATTTCTGTAATTATGTTGATTACAAAAGAAAATATGAACGTAAAATTATACAATCTAAATACTATTCTAATGTTAAATTATTACGGTAAGTTTCCGATAAAATCAGATAAATATACTCATTCCTCTCGTATAGTTCCATCTCACAGCATTTGTGTTTAAGTATGATGCGCTAACTGTTTGAGCTATTTACGCAATTAGGAAAATGTAGCGCTAGTAATTACATGAAGTAAAAGTAGACAGCTTTCTTTCATCAGACTTTATTTTCAAATCTTTAATTTTTTTTTTTTTTGCCCCTTGTTTTCTTGTCCGCTCTCTCTCACTTTAAAGTTGTAGGTGAATATCGGTTTAAATGTCTAGTATTAAATGGGTCCTGGTGTTATGGGTGTCCGTTTTAGGTTCCTCTCCTAATCACTCACCAACGCAGAAGTCATTCTTCAAAGAATGCTTTGCATCTTTTTCTTCGTTTCCCTTTTTGATCACACCTTATGTTAAACTCTCCTCACAGGGACTACTCTTACAATGTTCACATTTACATGCCATCGTCACGTATACGTCCTACTATGATCAGGTACACTTAAATCTTACTATAGACAGCCGAACTCACATATCACATTCCCTGCAACAAAATTAACAGGAAACTTTTTTCATCGTAAAAATTTCTCCCCAGAACAATTTTCGATTTTCTACCTCGTTTATATGTGAATTTTGTATACGACACGTTTGTATTGCTTATATCTGTGTTTCTTATTCCTATATTTTATTTTTAAAACACATCCGCCTTCATTTATGTAAATTAAATATTCGACAGGATTAAATAATAAAATATTAAGATCGCTCGGAAATACTTTTAAAAATATTTTCTAACAATACCGGCAACAATTTGCCTTATATAAATGACGAAACATATTTGATTATGTAGCTTATATTAAAAAGGTCATTTGTTTCAAAACTACTCAAGAAAACGTGGTAATATACATTATACTTTAATGTATCATTTATTCGATATGTAAAACAAAACTATTGCATTGTTTCGTAGAAAGATGATCACAAAACCCATTCTGATAGACTTTTGAATTGATGGAACTTGCTCGAAAACTTCGGTAATTTTTTGGTTTGTCGATCATTTTTCTCTGCTTGAGACGTTGATTATTTCTTGCTCTGTTGATGGATTTTGACTGTATTGCTGTGTTCTGTCTGACTCTTTGGCCACTATGGAGTAAATGTTTATGTATGACTCGACACCATATGTGTCTTTGAAAACATATATTCATCATAACGTAACTAACATGCAGATCCATTCTTTCACTAACATATAATGTTATCCAACAGTGCTCTTGAGAACAGAGGCAACAGTTCTATTACTGTTCATAGTTATCAAATTATCAATGATCTGTCAAACCTTTCGTCACTCGAAAATGTATACAATTAACGACTACGACCTATCTTTAGGATCGCACTAAGCCTTTAGAGTGTCAGAAATAAAAGTGCTAATTCGAAATTATTTTGTTTTGTTTATCTTAGTAAACATATTCACATACGTATTTGTGACCTGTTATTTCGTTGTATAAACAGCGCCAGCAAGTTGGCTTGACAGCACTCTCAACAATGGGCATTGCTGGCTTCCCATCGATCCTCGAACATATTCGATTAGACAGATAGGATGGTAACCGGACCGATGGCCTGACAGTGTTTCTCTTTGAAAATGGCAAGTTACTTATATGGGATGCGACGTATGTTTACACTTTTGCGCCTTCTTCAGTAAATGAATGGGCAATATACCCTAGGAATACAGCAGCGTCAGCAGAGAAACACAAGTAATAAAAAATATGTCAGTCTTCTCGACAGATTTGTGTTCTAACATATCGCTGTGGAGACGAGTGGAACGATAGGCCCATAACGCGCGACTTCCGAAACAGCACGGTTCTATTAATGGCGCGCCATATCGACGACCATCGTGAATTGACGTGTCTTTACGATTTCATCTCGGTCGAAATTATTTATGGATACGCCTTCAGCCTGCTCTCAGCCGGCCAAGCCAGCAGGACAACCGATTACACTTTCTGATACTTGCATATTAGTATTAAAAAGGGGCATTTTATTAATTAGCAATTATTTATTGTTATTTAGAAAAATATAATTTAACTTGTAAACTATAAATTGTCTACAAGATACTTTGGCTGAAATTCAAGAAACTGACTGTATTTTAACTTCATATTTAGTTATGTATCGAAATGTATTAAAAAAAATAACGTTCCCCAGGAAGAAGAAGAATGTATGGATAACATATACGATACTTTCGACATAGTAATACCCCCAGCAGCCCCGGAAAAGTGGCAGTCTAAAAGGAAACGGAAGTTTCCGAGTCTTATCGTGATCAATAGTTCGTAGAGATAGGTGACAGTTTTATCAAATTACAATTTGAAAATAGAATATCTACGGTCGAAAACAATCCATCACGCTGATGGATTATCTAGACTGTTTTCGATCCATAGAAAGGCACTAGAAAATTATGTGATTGCTTCAATACGAAAAAACGGGGGGGGGGGACTGTGTTGGGCAACACAGTAAATATTTGCTTGTGCCCGTACATAACATTAAAAAAGAAGACGTCGATAATAAGATCATTAACATTGCAAGAAAAATGTTTTATACGGGCCAACATATTTCAGACAGGTTTTCATCGTGTGACGATGTACTCATGTACAGAGAGAGTCGTCAGACAAAAAAAAAACTACTGAAAAGAATACTGAATGATTTTTACGTTGTCCATCCGGGGTAAGATAGGAGGAACAGCATAATGCTTCGCTACGTGTTCTAGCCTAAAATGTACCAACACATGTAAAACGTCGTCAATACGTGTAAATGCTGTTCCTTAGCGGCAAAGGCGCCTCCTATTAAACGTGTACCGTGGTCCAAAACAGATTGGGCGTAGTCAAGTATACACCATAGATTATGCAGGTCTGCTGGAAAAAGAAATCACTATCTAATTGTAGTAGATAATTTCACAAAATGGTGTTCCGATGTAAAAAGCCTAGTACGGACGAAACGATACACTTCCTTCATAAATTGTTCGCCTATTTTGTGGTGGTCGTTTGTTTGGTCAGTGAACACGGACCGCAATTTACGTTCACCGACTTTTACGAATTATGTGAGATTTTCCAGATAAGACACATCACGACTCCCCTGTGCCATCCGAGGTCAACCGGCCTGGCTGAGCGGTTTGTGGACACTTTTAAAATAGCCCTGATCAAGCTGGCGGCACTCCCACGGAAAATACCCTGCCGCAGTTCTTAAAAGTATACAGAATCATACCAATGTGAACATACCATCCTCATTATCACTTGCAGAAATAATGTTTGGGCGTGTAATCAGATCCGTTTTAAAAAAAAATTGCTTTCAAAACAAAACAAACAAAAGTGAAACTCTATTGTACCAATTTTAAACAACTTGTTTTCAAAACAAAACAAACAAACAAAAGTGAAACTCTATTGTACCAATTTTAAACAACTTGCTTTCAAAACAAAACAAACAAAAGTGAAACTCTATTGTACCAATTTTAAACAACTTGCTTTCAAAACAAAACAAACAAAAGTGAAACTCTATTGTACCAATTTTAAACAACTTGCTTTCAAAACAAAACAAACAAACAAAAGTGAAACTCTATTGTACCAATTTTAAACAACTTGCTTTCAAAACAAAACAAACAAAAGTGAAACTCTATTGTACCAATTTTAAACAACTTGCTTTCAAAACAAAATAAACAAACAAAAGTGAAACTCTATTGTACCAATTTTAAACAACTTGCTTTCAAAACAAAACAAACAAACAAAAGTGAAACTCTATTGTACCAATTTTAAACAACTTGCTTTCAAAACAAAACAAACAAAAGTGAAACTCTATTGTACCAATTTTAAACAACTTGCTTTCAAAACAAAATAAACAAACAAAAGTGAAACTCTATTGTACCAATTTTAAACAACTTGCTTTCAAAACAAAACAAACAAACAAAAGTGAAACTCTATTGTACCAATTTTAAACAACTTGCTTTCAAAACAAAACAAACAAAAGTGAAACTCTATTGCACCAATTTTAAACAACTTGCTTTCAAAACAAAATAAACAAACAAAAGTGAAACTCTATTGTACCAATTTTAAACAACTTGCTTTCAAAACAAAACAAACAAACAAAAGTGAAACTCTATTGTACCCATTTTAAACAACTTGCTTTCAAAACAAACTAACAAAAGTGAAACTCTATTGCACCAATTTTAAACAACTTGCTTTCAAAACAAAACAAACAAAAGTGAAACTCTATTGTACCAATGAAACGCTAAATTTCAGGGGATCAATTTTATTTCAAGATGTTTTCCAATTAAACGTCTTTCTGGGAACAAATAGAAAAGAGAATTATAAATCTGGTGTACATTATCCAATACCCTTTGTTCTCGCATGAGATACACCTAAATCAAATATAGTAACGACTGTTGGATGACACTGATAGCATTCTACAGGGAGAAGTAGAAGGGGTGGATACCGCATTCGATACTTTCGACATAGTAGCACCCCAAGCAGCCTCAGAAAAGCGACAGTCTAAAAGAAAACGGAAGTTTCCGAGTCTTATTATGATTAATCCTAGAAGAAGACGATATCGATACTCTTGCGAAGTTAGGCTTGTGAGGGGGGGGGTCTAATGATACCTTACCTATACGGACTACTTTGACTCTTCCACTTACGATAACTACTGTCGCACTTTCTTCTTAGTGTTGAGTCCACACCAGCCCTTGTGGTCTTTCTGCAATATCAGTTGCTTAGAGACAAGTCAAGAGTTTGTTCTCGACAACCAGTCTGGCAAGACCTGGTCTATTTCGGCGGTCTTTTATATGTCAGGCTGAAATATAGATCATGGGAAGCCATACACAATCCACCCTCCCAGGCCTTGCCTCCTCTCTTTGGGGTGGAGTAAGTTTCTTGCTTACTGCATGGGGTGTCCTGTCCAGGGAACGCCGACGGGGCTGCCCAGGCAATTTTTTATTAGCCAGAGGTCTCCTCCTTTAGGTGCGCTGCCTTGACCTTCCCCACCTTCAGACCTTGTGCCACATATTTCTGCAGTTTGAAGGAATTAAATACCTAGAACCACACAAGGCTATGCTGGCAGACTAGACTGACTCATACCCACTCTTGTTCTTGTATTATACTTTTTTCATTATACTTGTCTTCTCTAAACTGTGAGTTCGTGTCTACCTTCCGGACCATTTACAGTAGCACAATACGTGGAATGACAACAATGTCCGCAGAATTGGCATATCTTAAGTGTTCAATGGATCGAAGTCGATTGAAGGTGATGAATGTATTTTTTATACTAATATTTACGGCGATCGTGCAATGCTAGCGTTATGCTGGTTATGGGCAAAATTACATTATCCTTACATTTTATGAATAAAACTATTTTCAGCATTATTTATTCAAATGTGTTCAATCATTTTGTTCCAGCACATACAATAAGGAATGTTTTAAAATATGCATAAAATGCTATTTTAACCGTGATGTGTGATTGGGCCACGTACAACACTTTGCAGGATTGCCATGTTTTTAGATTAAACAGCGATCCATTTGCCGCCGTGGAGCGTGTTTATAAAAATTTGTTATTGTAAAAACACTTTTCAGGCCCCGCTGTTTGTACTTATGGGTAGTCGCTTATCTTGGTTCTAGAGTGTCAGTGTGACGATGCACACCCCTATGAAAGGAGGAGTGGAAACAACAGGTGGCGCTGACAGAATTATATAATCTGAGAAGAGTGCTTAACAAGTAATAGCAACATTGTATGCTCATTTTTTATATACTTGTTGAGATAGATTTTGATTTAAGTGTTATTCACTTTCCAGTCATTAATATACTATTTTACTTTAAAGAATTGTTTTTTTAACATGAACAATGATGAAATAAGAAAACCGGCACCCTTATACTTATTTATAAGTTCAGACGGACTGATAGGTATAAATGCTGTAATAGTGATTGTTTTCCCTCGGAGATAGATTAGACAATTACTGGGTCAGCAGGAGAAACTTTATTCTCGTAGTTTGCAGTGATATGACGCCGGTTAAAGCACCTTTATATTCACATATATTTATCCTCAGATACCCTGAGAATTGTTATGCCTCTTTGGCTTGTGCCATACGTAAATAATGATTTACTATAGATAGATTGATATCTGAAACACGTAAATGAAACATAAATATAACATATCAAAATGTAAAACTGTTACTATTGCATTGTACGACTACAAGTACTGGCGGTCAACGAAGGAAGCAGAAACGCTAAGCATGTACGAATTATTTTGGGCGGTGTCTCATTACTTTTTTATGCTAATGCATACGCATTATTTGTTTAGAAACACGTGTCTTCACGTGAATAGTTACGTGTTTTTGACTAGTATTATATGAGTAAATTGATTCCGTATAGCAAGCATCAAACTACCTTAGGCTAAAGAGAGTAATCTGAAATTCGCATTCGCTGAGTTGCCTAGGGTCTTAATCAAAGGTTCTATTTAGTAAGCCCATGTGGGAGAGAAAAGCCGGAAGAGAAATATAAAGCTATATGAAATATGGAAATGAGGATCAGATAACTCTTTCTATTATACAGGATGAGTCAGAAGTAAACGGTATGTCAAAATATATTTGATTATAATTACTAATATTGCTTTAAAGTGTACCTATATGATAATGCACTAGGGCAATATAATATCAACGCCTTCCTTATATCACGCATCGTATTTTAAAACATCCTACTGTCGGTGAGCCAATGCAAAATAAGTCATTTTTAATTATCATCTGTTCCCACTGATGTTCGAACGTTAAACTCAAACAAAAATACACTTTCTTGGCCATTGAACTTAGATCAAAGTGTAGTGACTATTCAGTTTGAAGTAGGTACACTAATATCGTTCGCACAAGACATCCATAGAATAGAAATAAGTCACAAGCTTCAGCGACATTTTTAAAACAACTTTAACCAGACTAATAGAATAAGTAGTTGTTAGCGTCAATCAAAGGATTACAATGATATCGTACGGTGTGCATTCGCGTCCGATGTTAAAAACAAGAAGTATACTATAACTTCCTACAACGATACAATTGCGTAATGTCCAGCAAGTCTATACAATTATACACCAGCACATTTAATAATCGTTCGTACGTTATCAATTTTCACACACATAAAAAAGGTAATCGTCTGATAAGCGGGGAAGGTGATTTGTAATTAATCTGATGCCCCGAATTCGGACTTTACTTACTTTAAGATGAATCGCCTTATTAAGGTATAGTAATATGCTTGGCGGTTTTATTTCTCCTCTTTACTTCCATACGATTCCTGAAAACGTATGTCAACCTTCCCCATAAAATAGCAAGTAGTTCGCAATTAATATTTTATATATATATATATATATATATATATATATATATATATATATAGATTTCGGCAGCAAGTCATTTATCATACACGCGTCGTTGAAGACCACGGAATTTTCTCTCTTCGCTATCTTTCTTGTTAATTTTTCGACACGGCGAGCGATTCGTGAGTTTTCTGGTGTTTATTGGTGAAACATGGCATTTAACATTGTATCGTGGGCCATTCCTCGGGGTGGAGGGTTCGATCTCTCGACCGTCATCGGAAGGCTGTGTCTTATTCTTAGTAATAATACTTCGTGGTCTTCAACGTATGATATATATATATATATATATATATATATATATATATATATATATATAAACAATTTAACATCCTAAAGACCAAGTTTTCATTTATTTGTTCTTGCCTGAATTTAAAATAATTTAATGTAACATAACAATTGCGTCGCGCACTAAACATAACACACAACCGGGAGAAAAAGATGTAATTAAGAGGATGTTTCCTCTATTAAGCTCATTTGAATACCAATAAATCACGCCCGGAAGAAAATTGTAAACAAAAAACACACTTTTACATGCATCTCACATAGAAACCAGTACTTTAAAACAACAAACAATAACTTCATAGACATCATTTATATATATATATATATATATATATATATATATATATAGAGAGAGAGAGAGAGAGAGAGAGAGAGAGAAAGAGAGAGATAAGAAAAAAGAGTGATAAATATGCGACGATTGTCCAAATTTATTTCAAATTTCAATTGTTCAATGCAAGGTTGTCAGTAATAAACTAGTGTTTATTTTTCTTTTCTTTAAGCCAAGGCTTTTCAAAGCTCGAAATCTTATCATCAGAGGAGAAATACAGATGGATAAGTTGGCTTTCGAAAAAACCAAAGTTCAAATATTTGAAAAATATGAGAATTATTTTTAAAAATTATTAAAATAATTTTTGTCAAAAAACGTACTGAATGAAAAGAAAATTTCGTGAAAAAGATATACAATTGTCCGGGTGGTAAGTTTCCGTTGAAAAAGTTCGGTGAAATTGTAGAAAGTGAATATATATATATATATATATATGGGAGGTGTATAAATATATATATGTATATATATATATATATATATATATATATATATATATATATATATATATATATATATATATATATTGTTATTTATTATAGAGTATCAATGTGTTACATAAAACTTTTTTTCAAGATTATAATCCAAATATATATTATATTAAATCAGTTATGTTCAATTATTGTTGACTCTAAATAACCTAAAACTTAAAAAAACAAATAATTATTTTGGAAAGAAACGAACTAAGCGAAAAAGCATTCCTTGTCTATGACGTAAGTAGGTAAAATAATATTGCACGAAACAGTGGGTTATAAGGAATACGTCGGCTGTTGACTTCAGATGTGATATTGGATGATGTAAGAAAAAGTTATTTGACGTGCATTCGGTGGACGCTAAGGAAGAAAAGGAACTAACAATTAACCTTCTAGTATATAAGAACATGTGGATTGTGTCAACTACTCAGATCCGAGACAGCCTTCTCTTGTTTAATGCATTTGTAGTCGGAGGATACTTTTTCTCTCATTTTCGGCGATGTGTGTGCACTTGGAAATTTATATATGACTTCAACGTCAGAAATACTTCACAATTATTTGCTAAAGGAAAAATGTCTCCAGGAGAAATCTTCATGAGAGAGTGTTACAAGTATAACGTTTCAGCTTACCTAAGCGTGTATAAAACATGATAAACACGTTGGTTTCGATAACCAAGACTATTTAGTTTCAAAATGGTTTATTAATAAAGAAATACATTCACATATAAAAATAAAGGGGATAGAGAAAATCAAACATATTGATAGAAAGAGAGATAGCCTGTTTAGTTATTCTTAACTACGCCCTGCGCACTCACCTCCCACATTGGGGACAACACCTTTTACACGTCTTCTTAGTTACAATTATAGCCTACAATCCCAAAATAGACAGTATTATCTCTCTCAGGGTGTAACATTGTTACGTTATGCTTAACCGTTATGTATATTTAAACCGATATACCCCCGCGTTTCGTTGTGAACCAAGGTGTGTGATGAAAGCACGTGCATTGATAAACTAGTCGCCGCCGTAATTGTTCGGCGTGGCCGCTATCAGCAGCGCCGTCATCCAGGCCACAGCCTCGTTCGTTGATGCAAACTAATTGAGACATATTCTTATATATAGACATCAATATCGAAGGTTCGATCTCTGTCTAAGTTAGCCATGCTGATGACAGGTGTAACCCAGAACCACGTGCCCATGGATTACTTTTATGTACGTATAAAATAAATATATATATATATATATATATATATATATATATATATATATATATATATATATATATATACATATATATATATATTAACGAAAAATACGTCCTATAAAGTTAAGGGCGACTAATAATGCAATTTCTGCATCTTTATCACTTAGGAAGTGAGACAATCGAAATAATAGTAAGCAAAAAAAAACAACGAACGCTGCAATCACTAATAAAAATAATTACATAAAAATACATAACATATTTAGGTGATAGAAATCCTACATATTTATAGACAGAGTGTATTGGGCCGATGGTAAAACGCATGACTATAGACATCAATATCGAAGGTTCGATCTCTGTGTAAGTTAGCCATGCTGATGACGGCTGTAAGCCAGAAACACGTGTCCAGAAACACGTGTTTATGTGCGTATAAAATAGATAAATAATATATATATATATATATATATATATATATATTTAAAAGAGAAACTGAAAACAGATGAGTGCCATGCTATACGCGATAGGGAGAAAAAGATCTACAGATAGATAGACAGAGCTATTGCCTGCTTTGCGAAACATAGCTACATTGTTCGTGACAACCCCCACAACGGCGACGTGTTTTGCGTCTTCTTGCGTTGCTTGTCAACCAGAAAACAGGCGGAGACCCTATCAACTTAGTTTCCTAAAACCTGCTTGTTGGTGCAGCTATTAGGGTGCCCTTACACCTCTCAGCCCTGACAGCGACTTCGTTATCTAAGAATGTGCTTGTATCTCGCTCACACATTTCTGGGGTCAACCCTGACCTCCAGGTGTTACTCAAACTATACACATTATGGCAACCGTTTTGTTACACGCATTACCTACATTTAAAACGGTTAGGGTTAGGGTTTTCTTACATTTAAACGCTACTCTAAACTTGAATTCTCAGTTTGATAAATTACGCCAATTAAATCACTTTAATAAATTCAACAACGTTCAGCAATAGTTCAATAATTTAAATAGAGCTTGGCAGGAAGCGGATTATTAAATCGAAATCTAGTGTAAACACATTAAATAAGTTTTCATTATGGTAATTAGACTTCATGCTCAATACTTCTGCTGAAAACACATATATACTGCTCATTATATATAGTTTATACAGAGACGTATATTACACTCACTATTACGTCTTCATAAAAACACATATATTATACTTATCATATATATTGTAATAGAGAAACAAAGATATTACACGTAATACATGGTGTTATATCGAATCACCTATATTTGCATCAAATCTGTTGTTGAGGTCACTGGAAAAGTGTTGGATTATTCAACGGTTTCAGGAATCATATTACAGCTTACACAATCCCCTACCACTAAATGTGCAAGATGTGTAATAAGATGAATCAGTCCTGTCACATCTTAGCAAATGTCTGTTAGAGCATCCTTTCCTGCATTTCGATGTACACAATCGATGTCGAAATCTAGAAGAAAATCCTCTTTCTACCCCTACATCCTCTTCTCACAGAAGAAACATTGTGGGCCTTTTTTATTCTATCGTTATATTTATCGTAGGTGCTCGACTGAGCTTCATCTCTCGTCCTACCCTGTAAAACATTTTCAAAACTTGTATCGCTACAGTCACTGTAAATACTCGTTATTTTTAAACGGAACTCACATGTACAAAGTTTCTTTTCAAGAACTACCCGTCTGTGAAACACAACATCACAGAGATGATTCCAAGTACAACATTGCCGTTTTAAAATTCAATTTTAAAAAATAATTGTTCTCTTAAATAATCCAGTTCAGCGCAGGTTCAACTTTCATCGCCAAGGTTCAAGGTGTTTGTCTCACCGTATATCTGGCAGACGTATTAACCCTTTGTCTTGAGTTAACTGTTCGGCCTTGATAAGCCGTGATTCATTAATGCGAAACAAGTACCACATGTATTATACCTACTATATATGGAGCATTTAGAACCAAACATATTACACTCACTATATATATATATTATTTAGAAAAAAAGACATTTACCTTCTATATATAGATTATTTAGAAACAAAGATATATCACTTACTGTATATAGATTATTTAGAAACATAAATATACCGCTTACTATATATATATATATATATATATATATATATATATATATATATATATATATATATATATATATATATATATATATATATATATGCATTATAGAAACCGATATAATAGAGTCACTTCAATTATAAATTGCTTCGGACATTTCCCCTCTATTCGGTGTGTGTTAAGTACTTTTATTAATTGCTTCAAATATTTTCCTTTGCCTTATTTTGTGTACTTCACTTGTTTTTCTTTTTTTCTCTCCTGATATTTAATTTCAATCGCCCACTGAAACACAGTATGTGTCTTTCTTTTCTTTCCCTGTCGCTTCAAATACTAATTGCTTCCATTATTTCTCCTCCTTTCTGTCTGTGATATCAACTTTTATAAATTGCTTCAAATAGTCTCCTTTCTCCTTTCCTGTGTAGTTATTTTCATTACTCTTTTAATCTCTTATGAAATTTACTTCCAATCACACTTCATCCATCAATATCCCATCACGTCAATAGACGTCGTCGGGGAGTTATGCAGATATGTTATCTGTCATACATCTTCAGTAGGCATGATAAAACCTGGTAGAGCCTATGTCATCTATAGGCCACAACTACCCCTTGTATTCTAACATGACCCCCTATTTAGTCTTGGCCGGCATTGAGGTCGCGTAACTTTGGTAGTCTAACGGAAACTGGTGTGTCAACGTAATTATATCGTAGATCATACTGCAAAACAATATTATTCTATCTTTCCCTCTTGGTCTTTGTGAATGCTTTCTTCTGCATCATTCTACAGTGTTCTCATCATTCACTCCTTATATACAAGGTTGTCCAGAAAGTTCGCGCTGATGTTTAGTAGTTCATGTTTCGACACGTTAGAACATGTTTCCTGATTGGCAGCTATACTATAGTTATATATTCGTTAGAGCATACTTCAAAGTATCTCCTGAAAAATGAAGTTTACAATTATTTAACTTTTGTAAATTTAGAACACTTTAAAAATAAAATATGAAAATACTTTATGTGTTTCTATATCCATAAATGAAAACAATGCCTCGTAAGCAACAGATTAGATGTGTGCAGTGTACGGCGGAGATGTTGTAGCAAACTAGATGGTACATGAATGGTTTGCAAAAGTTAGATCTTAGTGTTTAAGCCTTTAATAAAATGGTGCATAAATGGTTTGCAACAGTTAGATCTTCGTATTTTAGCCTTTAACTAAATGGTGCATAAATGGTTTACAACAGTTTGATCTTCGTATTTTAGCCTTTAACTAAATGGTGCATACATGGTTTGCAACAGTTAGATCTTAGTATTTTAGCCTTTAACTAAATGGTGCATAAATGGTTTGCAACAGTTAGATCATAGTATGTAAGCCTTAAACTAAATGGTGCATAAATGCTTTGCAACAGTTAGATCTTAGTATTTTAGCCTTTAACTAAATGGTGCATAAATGGTTTGCAACAGTTATATCTTAGTATTTTAGCCTTTAACTAAATGGTGCATAAATGGTTTGCAACAGTTTGATCTTCGTATTTTAGCCTTTAACTAAATGGTGCATACATGGTTTGCAACAGTTAGATCTTAGTATTTTAGCTTTTAACTAAATTGTGCATAAATGGTTTGCAACAGTTAGATCATAGTATGTTATCCTTAAACTAAATGGTGCATAAATGGTTTGCAACAGTTAGATCTCAGTATTTTAGCCTTTAACTAAATGGTGCATAAATAGTTTGCAATAGTTAGATCATAGTATGTTAGCCTTAAACTAAATGGTGCATCAATAGTTTGCAACAGTTAGATCTTAGTATTTTAGCCTTTAACTAAATGGTGCATAAATGGTTTGCAACAGTTTGATCTGAGTATTTGAGCCTTTTAGTAAATGGTGCATAAATGGTTTGCAAGAGTTAGATCTTGGTATTTTAGCCTTTAACTAAATGGTGCATAAATGGTTTGCAACAGTTAGATCTTAGTATTTTCGCTTTTAACTGAATGGTGCATAAATGGTTTGCAACAGTACGATCTGAATATTTTAGCCTTTAACTAAATGGTGTATAAATGGTTTGCAACAGTTTGATCTGAGTATTTTAGCCTTTAAGTAAATGGTGCATAAATGGTTTGCAACAGTTAGATCTTAGTATTTTAGCCTTTAACTAAATGTTGTATAAATGGTTTGCAACAGTTCGATCTGAGTATTTTAGCCTTTAACTAAATGGTGCATAAATGGTTTGCAACAGTTATATCTTAGTATCTATCCTTTATGATGAAGAACGGGCAGGCCGAATCTCTCTACAGATGGCAACCAAATCCATTGCTTGAGAATAATCCACATTACACGACACGAGAACTAGCAGAAATGCTTAGCATATAAACACCCATCATCCATGAGAATGTATTACACTTATTTAATGTAATATACGTTGTTACATTTCATTTCCATTTCAAATTTGGTACTTTCGATTTATTAATTCGGAATGGAAATTATAAAACTGACAACTGTTTACTTGTTATTTCTTAGATGTTTCAATGTACAAATCAGTGAGTGACAATATGGTTACTATTCCGCCATTATTAAAATATATATTCAGCTTAATAAACTAGGATAGTAACTGGATTAGTGGAGGTTGTTATCAAGAGCTTATCTTTTCGGCCCCTTCCTCATTTTATTTGAAATAATAAGATATATTAGAATGTGGTGCTATTGAGGAATAAGTACCCATAGATTTACAGGCGTGACGTAGTCGTGACGTAAGCAATCGCGACTACGAACGGAAAAAGCTGAATCAAGTTCCGCCGTTCCGAATTTTACCGAAATATTTGACTATAAAAGGAGCTTTCTTGTTTTCTTACCAGACGACTGTAATCAAATGAAATAGTGACTATCACACTTTAATACTTCTAAGAATGTTTATTTTAAAAGTGTCACTACCAGATGACCTTTTTAATCAATTAGAATATCACTTTTTCTTAATAATTTTGAGTGTAATTTTTGGAATACTTTTGATTTTACTTTTTCATACATTTGCCTGAATTGCTAATCTTAACTTTCCTATACACACTTCTCTCTCAGCCCAAAAAAACTGTTGAGGAATTTACGACTAAGTTAGTTCTGCCCCACCTTAAACATTGTGACCTTTAATTTACACCAAACTGTGTTACACATTTTTGTTTGGACAGTTCTTTTTTCTGACCGGCTGTTTTACTTGCTTTTCTACGCAAACAGTCGTGTTAGGGTAAGGGTTATTCATAGTTATCGTGAGTTAGGTCTTATTACGCTGAGGATTGGATTTAGTTAGGAGTAGTTAGGGATAGTAAGAGTAGTTCAGGGTTAGAAATCAATCTCTCTGAATGTGTGTCTTTTGAATATGGTCAACATTTCAATAATATCGTTTATACATATTTGAAGTCCTGTGCCCCCTTTCACTTACGGATACGATGTTGCTAGTCTCACTTTTTTCTATAAATGCTATTAAGGTATAAGTGTCTGATCTGTTCCCTGCCTATTTGTTCAAGCTCGTTGTACTTGTTCCTCTTATGGTCTCCATTTATTCGCTGTTCTGATAACTTATTGTTATACAACTTCCTATTCCATAAGCTTCTTCCCAAGAACTTAAGGCTTGTAGAACTCTCTTCCTGTTCACTGTTTACCTCTGACCGATAGCCTTAGTATTTTTAAGACTAAGGTGAATAGGCATATCCTGTCTTTGCGATAACTATTTTTCGTTTTTGTTAGTTCCTTACACCAAGTGACTTACTGCCTTGTCTGGAGCGATTTTCATAAAAAAAGGTTCTGCTAAATTGAGCCATTTAGAGTTGAGGGAACGTAGAGATGCTGTGGCACTTCCATTGTCTTCCCCAGATAAGTTTTTACGCATGACATAAATTTCAGCAGAATAGAATATACTTGTCAAAAAAGTTCGCATCCATAGATTTCTAAGTTAAGATGGACACATATAATTTCACGACCACTTCCACTGTCTTCCACAGAACATTTTATACATATTTAAATGTAATAAAAATAGAGTATATGTGGAGTCTTAAGAGGGATATTACCTCGTAGCGACCTTGGCCTTAACTTAGACATTTGGGGAGACTTTCATTGTTTAGCCAGTTAACTTTTAGATAAGAATATACTTTTAGATGTTATGTAGGTTTCGTAACATTTGTTCTATAGCGAACACACACCTCACACACAGACATTGAGCTATATATATATATATATATATATATATATATATATATATATCGACTTTTACTTATCAAAGAAGGGAAATTATTCAATACTTTTGAAAATAGTAATTTAAACATTTTTTATTTCCTTTTCAGTATTTGTATTTTTAATTTCTTTCATAGAAGTATCCATATCCCTGCATGTATTTGTTTGTTTCCTAATGTTGTATTTATCCGTGATGATTTTGGTCTTTGGGAACATTTTATGTATTAGTTCTTTCCCCGTGTCTTTTGCGTTTACGTCGATATATAGACATATAACCCTTCTTATGTTTACTATTCTTTTTCATCGTATTTATCTGCCGCCTTAATTAATACACACGCTTTATTTCTTTCGCATCTATTTCACGAGTTTTCAGCCTTTTCTTTATTTTTCCGTCGTACTTTTTAATATGTTCACCTATTCTTTCTTTTTCTGTCGTATTTTTAAATATTTCCGGCTTCTTTGTTGTTTTACGTATTATTTTATACCGTTCCTTTACTCTAAAATAGTTTCGACTTCTTTATTGTTTAACCTATTATTTTATATCGTTCCTTTACTCTAAAATATTTTTAGGGTAGATTTCTATATTTTACTTTTCACTGATTTTCTTTGTTATTTTTTTTTCTAATTCACTAACTCGACTAAGTAATTATTTTGGTGCCATTTTAGTATACGCCCAATGCAGTTAATTATTTTCATGTAAAAGCATTATTTTGTACTTACTCAGTCATAGTTTATCTCTCACGGTACGAAAAAGAATTTAAAAATATCAAGCAGAACTTTAATTAGAACGATTTTTCCATTTCGATGTACAACCTGTAATCGCGGCCGAGCCGACATTTTGGGCGTGAGCGGTCGATAGAATAGCCAAGGGCATTAACTCCGTTTTTATTGTTAGGATTTTAAAAAGAAAGAAACACATAAGCAATAATAATAAAATATATATTTATTAAATTAAAAAATAGAAAATTAAATAATTATTTTTACTTTGTTCACCGGGATACTTTCCACGATATAATTTTCTTGTTTTTTTTTTGTTTTTTTTCATATTTACATGGTAACAGCGACCAAATCTGGATAATAAAATATATATGTATTAAATTAAAAAATAGAAAATTAAATAATTCATTCACGTCCATTCTCAGAGAAATTCTTCAAAAGTAATAATTAGGTCACACGTGCCTACCCAATTTCGCTATTCAATCAACCGGCCACTCCCAAAATGGCAGCGAGTCGACGTTTCATATCGCCCTTATGGAAATGGAAAAATCGTTCTAATTAAAGTTCTGCTTGATATTTTAAAATTCTTTTTCGTGCCGTGAGAGATAAACTATGACTGAGTAAGTACAAAATAATGCTTTTACATGAAAATAATTAACTGCATTGGGCTTATACTAAAATTGCACCATTATTTGTGTATATCTCCCCTTCCATTGTCAGAGTTCTTTTCAGTGGTTTTCTGTTTTATCTTTTTTTTTATTTTTCTTCGTTTTGCATTTTCGTATTTTTTTCATAAACAAATTCCTGTATCGCCCCTTTCTTTCTTAATGCTTTATTTGTTTATTTTATTTTTATTGCTTTATGTGTATGGTTTTTCTTAGGTTTATGTACGCCTATTCACTAACTCAGCCAACTCGTTCTTTAGTATGTCCTGCTTTTTCATTGTTTTATTTCAATCTTCATTTTCGATCCTTGTTTTTTTGTTTTCTTTAATTTACTTCTATATCATAATTTTTCTTCAAAAATCTCAAAAAATATTGTATTTATTTTTTTATCATTTTATTTATCTTTTATATTTTCACTTTTTTTATCTAATATTATTTACTAAATCTAAATGATGCCCCCTCTCTTTCAATTTCATCGTCTTTTTCCCTGTACCCTTTTTCTTCATTTTTTGTCTTCATTTTATTCTTTCTGTAAACTATATTTATATCGCAATTTTCCTTCAAAAACTCAAAAAATATGTTTTCATTGTTAATTTCTTCATTTTCTTATTACTTTATCCTATTTTCTCTTTTCCCTTATTTCGTTGAAGTCCATACACAAACTCCATACGCTCATTCTTTGCTTATCTCTCTCTTTTCATCTTGACTCCCTTCTCCTGTGTCCTTCTCGCCTTGTCTCTTTTCTTATGATCGTTTTTTTCCAATTCTAAGATCGATATCTTTTATCACCGAGCACACAAGCCGCTGATTGGCTTCTAGTCACGAGTCCCAATCTCTCTCGCGAAACTTCTTACAATGGCTTCTTGCTATTTATACAAATTCAATTATATTAACCGAACGAAGGCACAGATCCAGACCATTGCACTCGCCTGTCCACTCGCTATCTATAACTTTCTTACGTTACTTGGCAGCCCACTCAGCGGGGGCGAAGGGTCACGAAGCGACCGCTACAAAACCCAGAGAAAGCGCTATACATGCAGAGCGCGGCCATCACCTCAAGAATTCTTCATCTTCGCAAAGAATCTATGTTTGCTTCATGAATATTTATACCCAAAGCCGCCATCCAGCATCGTGAAAAGTGCGTTTCGTTGAAGGACTTGGATAAGTAAGGTTCTTTAATAAGCTTACTCGTATAGCTGGTTGATATTTGATACGCAAAATGTATATTGGGGAAAACTGACTTTCTTTTTGTATGAGTGAAAAATACCATCTTGAACACTAATCAAAATATAACACATATGTGACAGGCCTATCAATACACACACACACCCACACACATACACATATATAAATATAGGTAGTTTGGTAGTTTGGTAGTTTTGTTTTACGGCATATCAACCCTTTTTGGGTTATTTAATGCCGAATCTGGTCTTGTTTTCTTCTCTTTTTTGTTTCTTTCCCCTTTTAATATCTGTTTCTATTAAACCCATAGTTGGGACCCTAACAGGTACTACCACTCCGGGTCAGGCTGGACCTGGGAGCAATGGTAATTAAGAGGAGGCTCCATATTCCCCAAAGTCCGTAAGCCGGATCTCACCATCGGATGTAGTTTAAGGTCATATCCAGGACCGGGAGTAGGGTAGGAAAAATAAAAATATAAAAGGGGAGGGAGAAAGGGAGAGGGGCTGTTGTTTTTTTTTGGGTTTTGTAGAACATAATTAAGTTTTACAAACAAAAAAAACAAAAAAAAACAAAAAACGTCAATGTAGGTGAATTTCGTCTCAGGGAGCCACAGGGCAGCCTGATCTGGTATCACCAGTATATAAATATATATATATATATATATATATATATATATATATATATATATATATTTATTTATTCTGGTACAGAAAAATTAGTACAACATTCGTACCGTCGGTTTCAAGCACGGAAGGTCTTACCCATCCGGCTCTCTTCAGCTTTCGTTGTCATCTGCTTGAAACCGACGGTACGAATGTTGTACTAATTTTTCTGTACCAGAATAAATAAATATTATGCTCTTAATTTTTAACTTTGATTCTTAATTAATCGAGCACTCTGCTGGGATTTTTCCTACCATTCTACAAAGAATTTATATATATATATATATATATATATATATATATATATATACTTGTAGAAATACCTAACGTTGCTAGGAATTGAATGAAGATCACTACTATGTTCTTTTTCACTATGCGATAACACCATATTACTCTATTGTTTTGTACTTCCCAACACTCCGTTTCACCCCTAATGTATTTAGAAATAGTTCAAATATTAGATAAATTACTGACTAAATATCGTATACATGTTGTTTAAATCGGATATACGCATTTGAATTCAACAACGTCACTTAGAGGATTGGCTTAGTAGATATTCAGAAGATAGAGCTACCCATAAATAATCTCGACTACTTTCATTGTCTTACTCAAATAATTTTATACATATGGTATAAATATCATAAAACTATTATATATTTAAAGTTTTAAAAGAGGTTCGACCCCCATGGATCTGTCTGGTTAGTAGCGCATTTAGAGATTATTGAGCACTACCGTTGTCTTTCTACAGAGAATTTTATGTATATTATAAACATTTAATGAAAATAGGATATATTTGACACTTGTAGGGGTTATGTCCTTAATGACCTCTTTACTAATGCACTTTTTTAGCGTCACCGATCAAATTGTATACAAGAATACACGTTTAAAAGTTATGTAGATTCTCTAACGTATATGCCTATAGGGCATTAGCAAATATCAGACGCATACATTGAGTAATATATATATGTATATATCCAAATATATATATATATATATATATATATATATATATATATATATATATATATAAATATATATATATATATATATCAAGTAGTAAACATGAAATAGAAAATGATGTAGCAGTAGATAAGCATAACAACAGACTCGTAGAAATAAGGAAATATACACGTCATTAAAGCTGAACATTTGTATTTCGCTCGATTTGTCCGATCATATTTATTTAGAATAAATAAGCTTTATTGAGCATAACTTAACATTTAATACAGCGAAGCGTGGAAGATAATCCAAGAAATGATACACATTAAACAGGGATAGGTGGAAAGTTAATTTGTATGTAATGCGTTGAGTATAATAGTAGAGGAACCGTTTGCGATGTAAGGCAGAGGAATAGTTAAACGTAAACAGTGAGAGTAAGACAAATACATAAAGGTGGATTAGATACGGAGGCAAGCACATAATTGGGTAATGATTGGAAGTGTTAGGAATATCCAAACAAAACATTGTGGAAAATAGAAAGGACCTGAAATAATAGTCTTGTTAAATAGATGGTTATTGATCACTGTTGAAATGATCTATTTGTTCAGCTTTCATAATATGTTTGTGTCCTTATTTGTACTAGTGCAGAGAAATCATTTTTCCCCGGTTGGGTTCGGCATGTTTCTTTTAGTAAATACATTTCATAAACACAATCTCTAGAGTTTAAATCCCTTCACTAAATTCTGACTCCACACAGGCTTACGACAAACCCACCGTTTCGTTATCACTAACTTTTTGGTGCTCCTCATAATTGCATAAAAAATAAAGCGCGAAGTTGACATCTCTTTTATTTATACTGAGTGTTTATATAAAGGCAAGTGTACTCGAAGGAAATAGACGTATTTTGTCTTTAAGTTGTACTCTAAGAAAGGAAATTAGTCGCGTTTAGATCACTTTGCTCAAAATTATCAACAAGTGGAAGTGACGAAGAGACAGTGAGATCGAAATATCTAATTAATTATAATTGGTCAGCCCTTTGATTTTATGCGTCCACGCAGTGTGTACTTTCAAACGGGTAGTTTTCTTCTTTCTCACACTTTCCCTTTGAGTCAAATAACGTCATATCCGTTTCTATTAACTTGGTCAAATTAGCAGTCTCGCGCCCATGTGTAACTATCTTAATCCCGGCTGCCCCTTTATTTTCTGTAATTTTAAACTACTCATTTATTAACTAGTAGATCTACTCGACCAATATCTAACAATATTATCTAATATAGTTTTCCAAGTGTATATCGTTAAAGCAGTCATTGAATAACTATGATTATATAAATATGTGTAATCATACACCTTTACAAATATCTGTTGATTAATAAACATGTCTTGGTATTAATATTTTATTAATATTCTTTTATTTTCCTTTCGAATATGTATGCATGTCTTTTTCGCTGTATTTTGTTAACAGTAACACATCTCTTTTGAAATGTACGTAATTATAATTATATTGGAAACTTTGCAGTTAGCGTAATTTTTTATACTTCATTCTGAATAACATGTATTGCTAGAAGTAATATATGTGTTACCCACACCTATACCCCTAAATAAAGTCATTGAGATGGTCTCTCGCTGTCTGCAAAGATTATCTACTTCAACTTCATGAAAAGTCACACGAAACAAGTTTTAATAAGTAAGAAGGTTGTTCCAGTGCAGCAATATTTTGTTCGAGTCATGAATAACGAATTCTAGCATTTATTTCTAAAAGCAGAATATTGTTTATATTTATTGGAAGTATACAAACATATTTCCTGTAAGATATATTGAATAATATCAAAGTTTTTTTATTCGCGTATCACAACAGGCTTCTAGAAAGTTAAAATTCGAAGGAAGCGCACCTGTATCTTAGACAGTAATATTGAACAAAAGTAAACCGTTTTTTTTCTATCATAAAAAAGTAACCCATTCGATTTTAAAAGTGAGAGAAAATAACATTTAATTTAACAAATGAAACTTTTTTTCCTGACGAGACAATTTTTTATTATTGTCTAATGTTAGTGGCAATATAGTAAATTACAATGTAAGACTTTACTTACTCAGACGCAATATACTGTTAGCATGAAATATTTTAAAGGATAACCTAAAGTTACAAACATATCACTACAAAAACTGTTTGATTATTACACACCACACACAACAATCATGTTTACATGATGTGATATGCTCATCCTTTTTTGCTTTTAATTAAGATAAGCTTTTGGTCGATTCATGGATATTATGTTTTGTGTTTTTATGTATATATATTAAAATATCTATGCAATAAGTAATACGAATTTTAAAATAATATGTTTCAATTAATAATTTAATCATCAGACCATAACTTGATTATTTAATTAACCTTTTAAAATACTATTTTTAAAAATGGTAAACAGTGAGATAATAACAAATAGATACCAGAACAACACCGAGTAGATATGTAGAACCATGGCGTAACTTTTTGTAGAATTGTAGAACCATGTCGTAGCTCTTGAGAAATGTTAACCCCAACGTTGTGTGTGCCGTGGTTTTCTTCTGCTCGTCTTCATTATTCGTTCTGGCTAAGCCGTCTATTCCACTGACGAATCAGCATGGGCACATCACTGCTTTACACGTTTATACAATCAAAGCAACGCGACTCAAGACACCCACAAACTCAGATACATTGTGTATAAATTTGTTGACACTTTGACTGTATGTGACACCATCGCAGAATGTTGAGAACCCTATTGTCGTTACTTAAAGTCGTCAGCTCACCTCTTTATCTGCTAAGGCTCTGCCCGATCTGCTCTCGAGTTGAAACTAGACTGAATGTACGCCCTCCAAATTGCCAACACAATAGTGTTGATATACTGCTCATGTGTATGCAAGATTAACTATTCTGCATGTAGGTTTTTAAAAGCTATGTTTTATTTATTCTAGATTATTTGTTGTTGCTTTATTATACAATGATTGTTTTGAAATTGGTCTGTTCCGCAATATTATCTTATTTTACAGACAGATATTTAGCATTTGTGTTGATGTTCCGTTCTTTTAAAGGACCGCGTATATTATAGAAAAGTTCGATCGATTTCTAAATTGAAAGTGATCAGGACAAATTGTCTTTTCTTTCTTTTTCTTACTTTATAGTCACATTAAAATAATAAATAAATTTGTTTAAAAATCATGAAAATGTAAATGTGTATCACTAGTAATAAATGGTGAAAATATTATTTCATGTTTACACCAAAGTTATGAATTAAATGTTTGTTGTGAATTGATCTTTCAAATATGTCAAGTAGCGAACTAAGCGAAGTGATAGCGAGTCGGCAAAGCCAACGAGTAACATTATATTTCGACCAAGTTATATTTTCATTTTGTTTTATATTTTGTCAGAATACGTGATGGAAGTAATTTCTAGTGTTGGTATATTTACAATACCATTTACAATTTGATACGATAAAGAACTTGGAAACTCTTGTAAAGATAACATCACGTACGAATACTTCTTCCCGAAGAGTATCGAAGACCTAATCGGAAAGTAGCGGCATGTGATATTTAACTTTGGAACAGATGGTAAATTATAGTGCTTTCCCCCTGAGGGTAGACCCACAAAGAAACATTAACTAATATCGATCAATCTCGGAACTGTCTTGTTCGCTCTATTTCACTCCTCCTGACCACTAGCGCCGCCGAGCACTTCGCCAAATTGGTACACGCAAATACAATCGGCTAAACCGCTGATGGTGATGGATGGAAAATGCGGCTAATTTCCTGTGTTAGATTGCAGCCTGAGGACACAAAACGTCTTTACCACTTCGAGTACACTTGCCTTTAAATTACCTCCCTTTACCTCGAACTGTTCAAATGACTTTCTTCTCTAAACAAGTTATAACTTTCACATGCATATTCATTTGTTCTTTCCTACAACAAAGCCGCGTTAGTTAATTACTAATTTAGTTTGTCTATATTTAGGAAATAACGTGACTCTTAGTGTTTAACCTTAATTAAGACCATGGTTAACGTCTTAAAAATGAGTCAATAATATATACAAAATATATATATATATATATATATATATATATATATATATATATATATATATATATATATATATATATATATATATATATATGAGATACAATATATTAATTGAATGAATGTTCTGAATTTGTGTCAAAACATGTTTATTCATACGATTGTTTATGCTCATATTTCAAGCTTAACTTTCCTCTTGATAAAAGGTTTCGTCAGTGTATTTTCCATCAAATAAAACTTCAGAAAGAGGACCATTTATATTAGATTTGGCTCGGAAATGTTAAATCGCAGAACAACAGTTCCGGGATGAATCTATTTAATATAAGAGAACAATTTCGCACCACTTTAATGTTTTCTTACAAAACTTGTAGATATATAACCTACTGAATCTTATGTCTAAAATTCATGACCATAATTTAGTTGCAATCCATTATATGATATTTCTGGGAAACTATCCGAATGTTGGACTATGGTAAAGTGGTATTAACAAGAAATTGAAATTCAAAGAAACTTGTCGAGTGTGTGCTACAAAAGTTTTAAATTTTCCATGGATGATTGTATAACTAAAACAAAAATTAGTTAATAAAACACAACAAATTGTGTTATATATATTAATCGATGTCTAATAGATATGGTTACAATTTCACGACAGACTGTCAGCCGTGCCCTCTACAATTTGTATTTACTATTTCTATTTACATGCCTCCCTACGAAGAGAGAACATAGGTAAAGAGAAGGTCGGTGTTTTATGTTAGGAACATAAAGCTCCCAAAACAGGACACTCTGGATTGAGACGAAAATTAAAACTTTCCTCAGTTTATATTAATTTCTCATTAAGCCTTACTAGCTGAGGACAGATCAAGCGAAGTGTAGTATCAGAAAATATATTACATCTTAAATGTATATACAAATACGACTTTAATTTTAAATAAATAAAAAGGCAAGGCTATCAAAATCGTTAGTCATACTCTGTAAATATCACTTTTTGTTCGAATCATTAGTTACCTTATTTAATGTATGTGTAAAAATACCTAATGTGTTAAAAAGTGTAATTATATTTATTAATATATATATATACATATATATATATATATATATATATATATATATATATATATATATATATATATATATATATATTACCCAATGTCTTAGTCATTGTTTTAAAATTTTATTACATACATTAAGTACTTTTTGGCTCCCAAAATACATTTATTGATACAAAATGAAACAAGTTTGAAGCGAATTTCTGGTTTATATGGTTTTATAACACTCAACAAATAGGCAATAAAGTAATTTTGTATTAGGACAAAAGCAACGTTTTATATTATGCAGACTTGTTGTGTAAAAAATATTTTATATATGAGAGATAAACAAGTTTCTTTTATTTAAACGTTTCTACCTAGACATGTTTGTCAACCATCTTGAATTTTAGTCTAGGAATGTTTTTAATAGGTTCACTTTGAAAGCAGTACAAGAGTACCAACCAATAAAACACAGTAACACAATCATCCGTATTCGTTTTTAATATCTAACAATTACGAGATAAAATATTAAATAATTTCAGACAGAAATGATGAATATATACGTAGATGTGTTGTTTTAATGTGGGGAAATAGGGGGGCTTCTGGAATTGGACCAAACTTTTACTCATCTCAGTACAGAATAATTTATTATTTCGTGACCGAGAACTACTAGTCGATAATATTTTATTCCTAACAAATTAAAACAAAATGATGTCGACATGTGGACATAAAGTTCATTTGTATATATGTTAAAATGGAATTATAATTGTTTTTCAGGAAAACACAAAACGTTTTATGTTATACATACTTCTTATTGTGTAAAAAATATTTGAAACTTAACGGGAAACCATAAAGTATTTATATTTTATTTAATAGTTTCCTATCAAGGCAAGCGTGGCATCCATCTTGAATTGTAGTCTTACGATATTTTTTATTGTTTTATCTTAAAATAACTTTAAAAATGTCGCCTTCAAAAAAACATGAACAAACTCATCAGTATCTTTTATTAAATAACAAACAATTAAAAGATCAAAGATGGAATAATTAAAGAGATTAATTACCAGTCATATGTCTACATGTAGTGTGTAATCGTTTCCTTCGACGTGTCTTGTTTATCTTCTTAATACTGCCAACTGCGCCGTCAGCAGTAAAAACGAGACTCAATTAAAAAGCCCTTCTCATTTTATGACTTCCACGTCCAAACCGCTACCTTACGCCTAGCTGATGTGCTCCAAAATTCACAATGATCAATCATTAGTTTCGATGTTTTGATCAGTAAAAAAGCCGCCTAGGACAACCAATTTGCGTAATATACCACAGTTTTGTTTTACTAAGAGAGGTGCAGCGTTGAAACTGCGAACACTTTTTCACTAAGTGTTTTTCCAAGACACTATCTCACGCAGCACATATGCGAGTTGGAACTTCTTACTAGACACCTTTTTTCGATTGTCTCCGTCTCTGTACAAATTTTGTTCAGGACAACCTCGCATGAGGATATTAACTTCTACAAGTAACCTCTGACCAAAGATTCAAAGTAACATAATATTCGGAGTCAAACGGCTATACACTGACTCATAGAAGGAAAGGTGCACCTTCTTTTCGTGATGTTACCTCCAGTAACGAGACTTAGCTGGATACTCCACCAGACAACACCATGTGTTTGTCATGAAATCTGGTAAGACCAAGAGGCCACAAGAAAGATATACTATAACTGGTCAATTAAAAAGAGGGGAATTAATGTTCTTAACTTCGTTAGTAACTCAACGTTTGACAAGTAAAGGATAACTTTAACGGAATATTCGAATATCTATGTATCTAATTATTGTGAAGTTGTCCAACAGTAAATAATAAATAAAGGAAGTCAAGTCGAGGGTTGGTTTAAAAAGTGTATTAACAATGTAAGAAATTGACTAGCACTTGGCTAGACAGTTACAAGACAGTGCTTTGTCTTCTCTGTGTCTCTGGTGACTCGCACCATTTATAGTGACAACAGGTGTAGTTTCTCCTGTGTAAGAACGGCCGGTGTAACACTAATATAGAGAGCAAGCGTTAGTTCCAGGAAAGGCCTTTGATTTTGTAGAACTTCCGCTGAAGTAGAATGAAATAAAAAGACAGTTAGAATTACCTACATGACACTATCCTCGAGTCTTTTTCGTCTCTCTGTACAAGGGTTTGTCAGGAAAACCTTACATGAGGACATTTCACTCGACAAGTAAACCATGACGGAATATTCAATATAACATTGTATTCGAAGCACACATTAGATCCTTTCAACACGATTATACACTGCGCCATACGAAAGCATTGTGCACGTACTCCTAGAGATGTTACATCAAGTGAACACACTTAGCTAAATACTCTACCAGATAAGATCATTTTCTGGTTATAGACTCTGGTAAGATCAAGAGGTCACAAGAAAACTATAAAATAACATAGTTGACTGGTCAATTCAACGTTTGACAAGTAAATTAGAACTTTAATGGAATATTCGAATATCTATGTATCTCATTTTGAGATCACGTTTTAGACCGATGGAGGAGGCCCTTTGATTTCTGAGAACTTCGACTGAAAAGAAATGAATCAAAAGCAATGATCAAAAACAATGACGTGCATTCTTCTACTTTTCTGCCACCGATTAGGTACCATGTGGACAACGTGAAACTTTTTTTTAAAAAATGTCATTGTATGGTTGTATAATTCTACCGTTCAATAAATAACCTACATATATAAAATAATTGCAACGTGTCCTAAGGTGTATTGTTGCCACATCTCGGAGATGCCACTTAAAGAGTTCTATCTGACCTTGAAAGAGTAATACCCCGTGTTCGATGTTTCTAGTATCTCTCAACTCTGTGGGTATATCAATAGACGGTCCTTGATTGAGCTCTAATATATGGTTACTTTTTTGTTATACATTAACAGCAAGAATTATTATTATTATCGCAACGGAAAAAAACGTAATTTTATTCTGCCAGATGTTTAAAATCATCCGGTATCTCCATTGACGTATTTGTTTTGTAAGAGCTTCCACATCAGCGTGAGGCGTCTTCTCTTGAGATTACTACAGCATCGTCTTCACATCAAATGTAAAAATGTACTTATCATAAACCGTACTATAAGTAACCAAACGCAGTGCATTCCATTTATCATTGTTCGTACTCCCATAGTATCCATCATCTTTCAGTTGGAACTGATATCCGTCTAAGTAACAGTTATTCTCGACTTTGGTTACGCTTTCATGACATCATAAGAAGGTGAAAGGTAAATGATTACTAAATCAGAACCTAGCAGAGTTCTCGATTATTTAGAAAAATCAAAATAAGCGTCTAAATGATAAAATAAATCATTTGGAGGTAGGCAGACATAAACAGGAACTGAAGAGAGTATGGTAAAGGAAACTTATTATAGATCTACTTTTTTTTAATTTGAAACCGACGGTACGATGTTGTTGTTTTGATCTCGTGTAACACACACACATATATATATATACATATATATATATATATATATATATATATATATATATATATATATATATATATATATATATATATATATATATATATCAGGAGCATTATTTCTTGCAGGCAAGTAATGTTGAATATGAGACACAGCTTATGTCTGGATATCCTTTGGTAGATCCTTTCAATACTCCGAATCAGTATCTTAGTAATTAAACTATTGCAAATTCATCACCAAATTCCCCTCCGAAACTCAGATCATGATTCGGACTATTGAGAGGATGTACAAAAGAATACCTAGCCATAAGTTGTCTCCTATATTCAATAATATATATATATATATATATATATATATATATATATATATATATATATATATATATATATATATATAAAATAAAGTATAATAACACGAAATTATATAATCATCGATGCAATAATTTGTTTCAACCTTGTGGGTTTTTCAAGCATCCGATCCAGACGATTACATTTTTGAAACTGAAAAAAGAATTAAATTCACACTCGACAATTGAAATGTAATTGGAGAGAGATGGGGTAACAAACACTTAAACACATTTAGAGCAAGGGGGAAATTTGAAGCCTATCTAATCCTTAAGTATACATTGAGATATGGGAATTGCATAATCAACTACAGACAGATTTATTCCTTGATTTATTTCATTATAACAAAAATATGTATATATATATACATATATATATATATATATATATATATATATATATATATATATATATATATATATATATATATATATGTGTGTGTGTGTGGGTGTGTGTGTGTGTGTATTCATTATTTGTAGTCCGAAGTGAAGTGTTTACTCTCAAAACATATACACAAAGAATTACAGCGTATTTTAAAATAGAAAAAGCAGATTCTAGCGATATATATTTATTTTCCAGTCGTTTTTTGTTTAAAAAAATGTTGCATATTTATTTACGTTTTTTTTTTTCTATTTTTGTTTCATGTGTGTTTCTTTTTCAATGAGCTAGGAATGGTTGTACTTTATTTAGGTGTAGTAGATAGGAGAACACTAATGTGTGTTGGTTGCTTATCGTAAAATTAAACATGACGTCAGATTTAGACTACACATATTTGTGGTTTGGGTAGAAATCGATCTAAAGTAAGGTTTCGATTTTTTTGAATACTTTCATGTTTGTTTTTCTAACAAATTATTGTCATAGAAGTGTTAATATACACTTGAACACCTTAATTGTCTCGATAAATGGAGAAATGTTCCGTTAGAATACAATCTATTAACTATAAAATAAAGATATCGCCGTTGGAATCTGCATTTTCAATATTGACACTATTCTCTCTCTCTCTCTCTCTCTCTCTCTCTTTCTCTGTCTCTCTCCATATCTTTGTCCGTCTAATTCTCTGTCAGTCTATTTCTCTCTCTCTCTCTCTCTGTCTTTGTGTGTCTTTCTGTCTGTCTGTCTCTCTCTCTCTCTCTTTCTCTTTATATATATATGTATATATATATATATATATATATATATATATATATATATATATATATATATATATATCTTTCTATCCCTAATTTACATTTACCCCCACCATGTTAAAATAATGTACCTAAATGAGTTTCGCACTCTAACGACCTAAATAAACATTGAAGTAACTTTAGTAAAAATTAAATTATCTTCAAGTAAACTGGAACCTTATAAATAAATTATAGAACCTATTAAATAATTTAGGAAATATTACCGATTTAAAATGTTAAAGTTGTTCGCACTAATGTTTAAGGGATAAAAGCTTTGAACAAAAAATAAAAAATGGCGGAATAGTTTAATCTCACACGTGTGAGTGTTGGCTCTCAATTTTATTTATTTTCCGTGCTTGTTTTCACCCTAAAATGAAACTGATGTATAGTGTAGGAGTTTTCAAGACACTCTAATCCTAGAACTTTTTACGCTTTCTGATGATTTTGTAGTGGTTGCAGAGACGATATTGAAATACAAATGTGATTTGGCACAAGGCAAATGAAACGGACCGTTAAACATATATCTCACATGAATTAAATTTTTTTGGAAATGTGAAAAAATAAAAATAAAAGTAATAAAATAAAGCACGGTTATTAAAACATAATATAAACTGTTCTGTATATATATATATATATATATATATATATATATATATATATATATATATATATATATTTCTCTCCCTAATTTACAGTTACTCCCAACATGTTAATAGAGACAATCTGACTTATTACTTACATGACGTATTTTCATACATGTATATATGAAGACCGAGAAAGAAAGAGTAAGAAAGAGAGAGAGAGAGAGAGAGAGAAACAAATAAAAAGAGTTAAACACAAGGCTTATAATTAGAAATAATTGTGTGATTTTATGAATTTTGAATGTACTTTAATTTCAACTACGATCACCCGTATCATAAAAAAGGTGTCACTGTGTTGCAGCAGACGATTTCAATACAAAAAATGATTCAGCTTTTATTGTTTTAGAAAACTAGAAATATGTGGGCGTCTTTGTTGTTATAATTGCGGTGAAATACTTTATATCATCCTTGTGGAGCCGCATGTGAAACCATTAGCGCTAGAGAAACGTTTCGTGTCACAAGGCAAACGGTTGAGTACAACATCAGACGAGGCTTTGGGGGCATTAAAGCTGTTATTTTTACACCATTCCAGTTGTGCGATAGACAAAGCCACGCAATGAAAAGATTAGTGTAAATGTGATTGGTTTGTGCGATGGCGTTGACTAGTTGATGGCCTGCGTGGAGAAGGGAGTAGAGATGAAAGAGATCCTGACATCTTTTAGGAAATTGGCGAGGTGGGATTAGATGAAGATGCGAAAATGGGTTGCAAAGAAAAGATACAAGTAACAATATGTAATATAGGGAAGAGTGAAAAGAGTGGACATTATATATACTAGCAAATGAAGTCTCCCTCTGGTAGCATATTGTTGTTAATCTCGAAGGATAGTAACAAAACGAGCTGGCATATACAACAATATGCATCTTTTTAAAAGATCAGATTATGCCCCGAATAAGGGTTACATGACAACAGCACATGTATGATATTACCATTAAAAACGGCTATGCCTAAGGAGATGGAATCATGATCGTATACTACACTATGATTTATATTGATTTAGTGCACTAATAATTAGGAGTATGGTATCATGGCAACATAACAGATACTAAACTACCACCCGTCTCAAAAAATAAATCTTAATTCTCAATAGGATGGTATTACGACAACATAATATATAATCCACTACCTGCAAAAGAGAATTGTATCACTAAAAGAGAACATACATTACACTACCCCTACACCCATAATATAACGGTAAAATATTGTACTTTAGTCTGAAATAACATAGTCAATAAGATTGAGTATAAAAATAATACAATATTACAATAAAGAGAAGTAATAGTAGTATATTTTCATAATATATAATCCACTACCTGCAAAAGAGAATGGTATCACTAAAAGAGAACATACATTACACAACCCCTACACCCATAATATAACGGTAAAATATTGTACTTTAGTCTGAAATAAAATAGTCAATAAGATTGAGTATAAAAATAATACAATATTACAATAAAGAGAAGTAATAGTAGTATATTTTCATAATATATAATCCACTACCTGCAAAAGAGAATGGTATCACTAAAAGAGAACATACATTACACAACCCCTACACCCATAATATAACGGTAAAATATTGTACTTTAGTCTGAAATAAAATAGTCAACAAGATTGAGTATAAAAATAATACAATATTACAATAAAGAGAAGTAATAGTAGTATATTTTCATAATATATAATCCACTACCTGCAAAAGAGAATGGTATCACTAAAAGAGAACATACATTACACAACCCCTACACCCATAATATAACGGTAAAATATTGTACTTTAGTCTGAAATAAAATAGTCAACAAGATTGAGTATAAAAATAATACAATATTACAATAAAGAGAAGTAATAGTAGTATATTTTCATAATATATAATCCACTACCTGCAAAAGAGAATGGTATCACTAAAAGAGAACATACATTACACAACCCCTACACCCATAATATAACGGTAAAATATTGTACTTTAGTCTGAAATAAAATAGTCAACAAGATTGAGTATAAAAATAATACAATATTACAATAAAGAGAAGTAATAGTAGTATATTTTCATAATATATAATCCACTACCTGCAAAAGAGAATGGTATCACTAAAAGAGAACATACATTACACAACCCCTACACCCATAATATAACGGTAAAATATTGTACTTTAGTCTGAAATAAAATAGTCAACAAGATTGAGTATAAAAATAATACAATATTACAATAAAGAGAAGTAATAGTAGTATATTTTCATAATATATAATCCACTACCTGCAAAAGAGAATGGTATCACTAAAAGAGAACATACATTACACTACCCCTACACCCATAATATAACGGTAAAATATTGAACTTTAGTCTGAAATAAAATAGTCAATAAGATTTAGTATAAAAATAATACAATATTACAATAAAGAGAAGTAATAGTAGTATATTTTCGTCTTAAAAGATACGTACACTAAATATCAATTAGTAATATAAGTGATGGTATACATTTCTATCAGATTATATATATATATATATATATATATATATATCAAGGAAGGCGCGATAGCGCTCTATCCCTTAATAGACTTGAAAAACGACCTATACTAAATATCTCATTTCTTTGATCAGTCATAACTCAAAAACCAATCAACCTAATTAGTTAAAACTTGGCACAACATTTTCATTTGATAGGTTCTATAAGTGTGTAGAATTTCAGCATCATTAGTCAAGGCAACCCAGAGGTCCAGAAAGGTCAGCAGTGATTTTGTGTGATCCGTGTGTACGTACGTACGTGTGTACCACCCTGTATCTCGTCAACTATTTGATGGATTCAGCTGATTTTTGGCAGAGGTAGAGGATCTAGGGTCTAGTTGATGGCATAAACATTTCAGTTTACCATATACGTTAGTTTTCCAGAATATTTAAAACAACCTTTAAACTTACCATTTTCACGAGGCATAGCCATTACAAAAGTAGTGACATTCCATGATAAATGCCAGTATACTGAAATCATATACCCTTAATAGGGTTAAGATTAAAATTCATATGCACTTAATGTACAAAAGCAAGGAAATTCCCAATTTTTACACTGTTATTGTCATTTAAGGTATGACTAAATATCAACCAAACCATTTAATTATCACATCACTACAGTATAAATATCTATGCATGAGTTGATGAAGTGTGTGAGGTGCGCTGAAGAAAAATTCCTACCAGTAAAATACATAGCCCTGTTGTGCCCGCATACCCTTAATGACAATAAAAGTGTAAACATTTGGGAATTTCCTTGCTTTTGTACATTTAGTATATATGAATTTTCATCTTAACCCTATTAAGGGCATATGATTTCAGTATACTGGCATTTATCATGGAATATATATATAGTCTAAAATGTATTTATAAACGGAACAAAAATGCAGTTTGAATTCCTAAGTATACTAAGTTTAACATATCGCAGATTTAGCCTGCGTGTATAACATTAGTGACAGAGAACACAGGCAGAGTGCTCACTTATTAAAGAAAATAGAAATCAGAGTGTAATATGTATTTATATGGCACTCTATAAAAAACATACACCTCTGACTCGTTTTTTTTCGAATTCATAACATCAAGCCGCAATCAAAAAACTGTCTCTCCCGTCATAATTTAAAAAAACTAAAACTCGTGTTCATGTAAAACTTTCTAATGTGCTGGTAATTTTTGTGTTAAATGAAAAGTAAATACAAAGTAAAAATGGAATTTTTAATATATGCAATCTGACAGCACTATGATTAGTAGAAATATTACTGTTTAGATGTTTCGAAAAAAAAAACAAGTATTTGATTACTAATTTTTCTAAAATAAATTATTTGAAAATAAAAATACATTTATTAAGTTTTGAATTATACAGTTTTACATGATAATGATTCTGACTTTTATAGAGACAGACTATTGATTGTGACTTGCTGTTGTGAACTCGAAATAGCGGCACGCTTACTCAGAGTTGATTTTTTAGTGCCAATTGTTCCCTTTTACAGGACTTCTTTCAGCCTCCCAGAAAAATGGCCTCCATGGACGGTGTGTGACTTTTTGACGATAGTTTTATCCTCGGCTTTTTAAAAAATTATTTTACTAATGCGGCATTTCTACTAGCAAATTCTGCTGATATTTACGTAGCGGGCTAGTAAAAATAGTTACATCATATTACATGGAATCGACATGAATTTATATAAACACTAGTGTTACTGATGTTCTGATCTTCTGTAACATATATAAATAAATATGTAAATAAATATATATATATATAGTTGTGTGTTTATTTTTTATAGATCAAGTAGTTATCCATATACACGGGTTTCGCCATTACCATGACCTCATCAGTGTGACTTACCATACAAAGATTCGAACCCTCGATACTTAATCGAGTGCGCTAACAAGTATGTAACAAGGGTTCTGTTTGAAATTACGTGATAAATGATCGCCTATACATTCATGGTGTTATTGTTTGTGATCAAGGCTGTGCTTACAGCTGCTAGTTCTTATGGTTTACTTGAGCCTTTTAGAGTGTCCTCTATGTATATACGCAATAGATCCCTATTATAAGGGGCATAAGTGCCTACAAAATGGGTCGGCATTACGTATGTAAAAGGAGGTCACTCCTAAAGTCTCAGGAACCCATAAGTACAACCATTGATCGCTAACAATTACAACCAAAATAACAACATATATAATATATATATATACATATATATATATATATATATATATATATATATATATATATATATATATATATAGATATACATACATATATATATATATAGATAGATAGATATACATACATATATATATATATATATATATATATATATATGTATACACCCTCCACACACACACATATATATATATATATATATATATATATATATATATATATATATATATATATATATATATATATATATATATATATATGCTGTTGAAGACCAAGGAGTTTTCTTTCTTTGCTATTTTTCTTTACTAACAATAAGACACAGCCTCCTGAAGACGGTCGCGAAACCGAAAGCGTTAGAGAAATGGCCCAAGATACAACGTTAGGCGCCATAATCCAGCAATTAACACCGGAAAACCGACGAATCGCTCGCCGCGTCGAGAAATTAACCAGAAAAATAGCAAAGAAAGAAAACGCCGTGGTCTTCAACGACACATGTATAATGAATGACTTGCTGCCGAAATATATATGAAGGAATATATATGAAGATATATGAAGGAATACGACCTATCGGCTCTCAAAGGCCTAGAATGTACGGCTTACCTAAGGTTCATAAACCTAACGTTCCTTTACGGCCTATTCTATCAATGTTGGGTTCTGCACAACATGCACTTGGTAAATGGTTAGTTGATATTCTTAAGCCCGTACTTACTTTTTATTCGGACTATTGTATCTCTGATTCCTTCCAATTTGTGTCTTCTATACACAAATTATCTCTCTCAAAGGACACCGAGTTCTTGGCTTCCTTTGACATTAGTAGTCTGTTTACCAATGTACCTTTGGATGAAACCATTGGTATATGTGCAGATTATCTTTACCGCGGCCCCTTAAAGTCTCCACAGTTTCCTGAACGTATTTTTGTTGAACTGATGGAACTTGCTACTAAATCAGTTTCCTTCAGTTTCAATAATATAATGTATCGGCAAATTGATGGTATATCCATGGGCAGCCCTCTTGGTCCATCGTTAGCCAACATTTTCGTTGGATTTTTGGAAAACCAATTATTTTCCAAAGTGACCAAGCCGGCTTTCTACACACGTTACGTTGATGACACTTTTGCTTGTTTTCCCTCTCGGAGTGATGCTGAACAGTTTCTTCTTCTTCTTTGTGACTTGCATCCATCGTTGCAATTCACTATGGAAGTCGAGGATTGTGGTTCCTTACCATTCCTCGATGTTTTAGTGTCTAAATCTGGTTTATCATTTGAAACCTGTGTGTATAGAAAACCAACATTTACAGGCCTTTATCTAAATTGGTTTTCCTTCGCCCCTAGAGCAAGAAAAATAAATCTTATTGGTACTCTCACTCATCGAGCTCTTATGATTTGTTCACCAACACGACTCGATGCAGAACTTGTTGAGATTACTAATATTTTTCTTGCCAATGGATATCCCATCAATACTATAAAAGGCACCATTGCACGTAAAGTTGCTTTATTTAATGGTGGTAAATTTATTGGCCCGTCACGTTGCCCTATTTATTTGAAACTCCCTTGGTTGGGTTCTGACGGCCTTGACATTGTTAAAAGGATTTCTTCTTCTACTCAACGTTGTTTTCCGGCAACCATGTTGAGGGTAGTTTACACGACTCGAACCTTTTTCTCTTCTTTTCGTAAGGATGTTTTGCCAGCCATTCAAAAGAATTCTGTAGTTTATAAATTCATGTGTCAGTGTGGAGCTGACTACGTTGGCAAGACATCCCAAAGATTAGAATTTAGAATATCCCAACACATACCACGTGATATTCGCCTACACAAGGTTTCGAGATCATCCGGGAACTTCCAGGCACAGGAATCAGCCATCGGCAATCACCTCGTTAGTACAAATAGTTGTTCTGACAGGTATTCCGATGGGTGGTTTTCTGTTTTACACAGTGCCAGGTCGAACTACCATCTCAATATTCTTGAGGCGTTAGTCATTAACAACTATCGACCTAGCCTGTGTAAACAAAAGATTTTGAAACATCAGTTGGAGATCTTTAATGATTCAAAGCCACCATAACGTTGAGAGATTTAATTTTTTTTTTTTTTTTTTTTTTTTTTTTTTTTTTCCCTTCTCATTCGTTTCCTCCAACTGAAATAAGTTTTATTTATTTTTTTTTTTTTCTCCCCCCTTCATTTCTCATTCGACTTTTAGTTTTTAATTTACCATTCTGACGTTTCCTCTCAGAGGGTCAGACGACAAGGCCTTAAGGTAATTTTAACAATTTTCCTTTTTTTTTTCCCCATTCGTCTGTTTCATTGATTTTAATAATGCTTCCTCTAAAATTAATCCTACCATTCTGTTGTACACGTAATTTACTTAATATATATATATATATATATATATATATATATATATATATATATATATATATATATATATATGTTTTATAAGACAGAAGTAAAAGTGTTTGTCTATTCTTTTCATGACCTAAACAGTGTAGTGGGTGCCCAACTTCAATACTTCAACTGAGTATTTAAGTTAGGGTTGAAGTCTTTCCATGCTAGATCACAAATTTGGACATCCATATGCAATTCAAGGTAAAAAAGTGGCTTGAAAAATTGATACTTGAATATGAAATGTGTAATGGGTATCGTCATTGTTGTTTGTTGATTGCATTTATTTACACTTGCCACTAAGGAGTACCATACTAAGGAGTGTTTAAACATATGTTAAGCGTATTTTTATATGTATTTTGAAGCGTACTTTTTTAACGTATTTTTAAACGTACTTCAAGATGTATATCTGTAAATATGTTGAAATACGATGACATTCATAAAAAACAGTATCATTCTTTTTAACCTAAATAATTGTCTGTCTGAAAACGGTTTTACCTGTGAACATATATATATATATATATATATATATATATATATATATATATTTCCGTGAATTTCTGTATAATGTGAATCTAA
Source organism: Sepiola atlantica (assembly GCA_963556195.1). Lineage (NCBI taxonomy): Eukaryota > Metazoa > Mollusca > Cephalopoda > Sepiida > Sepiolidae > Sepiola > Sepiola atlantica. The sequence continues at coordinate 31,506,888 of OY744553.1, forward strand.
AGGCGCTGATGAAGTGACGTTTTGGAGTAGCTTTTGTTGTTTTAAAAAAAAAAATTAAATAATGAAATAAAGTATTTCCAGAATGTTTTAGAAACGACCGTACGCCATAATAGTCTTGTTGTTCTAATTCACTAACTCTCCTTATGTATATATATATATATATATATATATATAGCTAACATTTAAACAATAAAATATATTAGATCGGCATTTAATTTCATCTATAGTCATGAGACATCCATTACATTAGATATATATATATATATATATATATATATATATATAAAGAGGTGTACTAAAAGCGAACTTTTAGGAAAGGTAAAACCCTATTGTGAAGCCTGGCTTAAGGAAAATTTAACTTGAATAAATTGCCTTTTTGCGGAATATACCTTGCTTTGAACTTTTGAATTGAATTTTGATTTGGCTTTTGCTTTCTCTAATTCCTTTCCATTCTCCTTCATATATATATATATATATATATATATATATATATATATATATATATATATATATATATATATATATATGCCTAACATTTAACAAATAAAATATATCAGATCGGCATTAAATTTCATCTATAGTAATGAGACATCCATTACATAAGATTTACTTAATTTCTTCTTGAGACCTCTAAAGATTTAGTTTTATCGTTTGGTCGTGTTTTTTCAAGGTGCATCATTAGTGTTGTGCTGGTTGTAGTTATCATCTTCACGGGGTCGACCACTGTTTCTGGGTAAGCGAGCAACTATTTATATTGGAACACATTCGTTCGCCAAGAATGCGTTTAAAACGAGCAAGACCCGATCTCATTGACTGAACACTCTTAAATCCATGCAAACATGTGATGGTAATCTGTATTATGTTTGTTTCCTGCTCATTTGATGTGATTCTGCGGACGTCGAAGAAAGCAATTCGATTGAGTGCATCTCTGTTTCTGCCTAGTACAGAAGGAAACATAAGTGAAAAGAAACGAAACAGAAAGAGTAAGCAGATTAACGGAGAAAGGAAGTGAGTAAATTATACTAACATGTTTTATTTTCATGTTTGCACAACTCGCTTATGTATTTGCAAATACACTGTATGCCATTGTATTGAATTTCGGAATGAAATACGCCAAAATAGATTGACTTGCTGTAAACTGGGCAGAACAACGGATCGTAGGGTAGGAATTGTTCTCCGATATTATTTTTTTTTTGTAACTTAGTTCACCCCAGACAAGGCAGGTCGCCACTGTAGACGTAAGGGGCTACTGAGAAGAAAGAAAAGGGAGAAGGTGGGGGGTCAACCTAAATTCGGATCTGCGCAGCGAGATTTCTTTTTATATCAGTTTTAAATGTCTGCATGTCAGTACCGTCGGGGAAACAGGGGGCAGGGTGGGAGTTCCAGAGGCCAGCGGCACTAAGAAAGATGCTATTTGAGTAGAAAGCTCTCCGGCATCTGGGGTCCTCCACAGTGAATGGATGGGATTTAGTCGATTGTCGAGTTGGTCTAGTGAACTTACGACGAGGTGGCACCAGACTAGCCAATTCATCGGAGCACAATCCATTGAAGTATTTGTAAAAAAAAAACAAGGATGCTACATTGCGGCGATGTGGCAGGGGCTTGAGCTTGGTTGACAGTGAGGGACCTATTAGGTTGGCGACTCTTTTTTGGGCCTTGTCAAGGAGGGAGAGACTAGTAGATGATGCACCAGCCCAGATGTGGCAACAATACTCCATGCATGGACGGATGGTGGCTTTGAAGTGATACAGGATAATGTCAGGTGTGAGGAGTTTACTAGCACGGTAAAGGGAGCCAACCTTCTTTGCAACAGCCTTGGGAATGTCTTCAAACAATAGCGGTTCACATCGCGTCAGTCCAATCAGAAACACAGCTAGTTCGAGTGTTTATTGTCGCATGTAAAAACAACCATGTGTGACTTGTTTAAAAAATGTAATTGCTAACAGTCGCTAATCTATGTTTAGCAATAGTTAATTAAATACAATTAATATTTTCAAAACATTTGTATTACTTCAATTCACCCCAGACATATCACATGACCACTGGTACATGAAGGGCTACTGTGAATAAGATTTATATGACATCCTAAGTGCGGCGTTATGCGGCGTGTTGTGTGTTAGCATTACCTTTGATTATTTGAATGTTTTTTAGAGTCAGAGTAACACGGATACAGGCGGGAGTTGCAAAGTCAATGACTTCGAAGAAAGAAAGTATCATGGAAAAACACATTCATGTATCTGAGGACCTGTACTGTATGCTTGGTATTTAACTGCCTGTATGGTAGGTTGGGCGTATTTAAATTCATGTGACATGAGAGCTGCAAGGTCGTCCAGGAACATTATATTGAAGTACGTCTAAAACAAGCACATGGATGCAATTTTACGGCGGTGAGACATGGGATGGAGCTTTCTAGACACTATAGGATCTATAATATTAGAGCCTAGTCTTTTGGGTCCCGTCTATGAGAGACGGAGACAGAGAGAAACAAAAAAAGCAACAGAAAACAAAGTAATCGTTGCTGTGATGTATTGTATTTAAGATTGTATTTAAGCTTTTATAGCATCAAAAAAGTTTAAATTATGTATTAATATATTGTAATAACTATTGTTTACCAGGTGTAGAAGGAGTGAGGAGGTTGCTGCTTCTGGATTGCCATTGTCATAGTTGGGCAATGTGCCGTAATGTACAAAAGTATGTCGAGCGAGGTGTTGCATCAATTGTAATCTTCTTCTTTCGTGTGAATTAGATGATTCTTGTATTAGTATAAGTTTCCCCGATGTTTTTCTAGTAAGAATTATTTTTGAAAGACATCGGGTACTTACGGGAAGGACCAAGAGAAAGTTGCCAGTATCCCTAAGTGAGAGTGGTACTGTGGAATTGACTTGATTCTAACTTGGAACATCCAGGGCTTCAGTCCGTGTCGATATCCACTAAACCACCGTCACCTCCCGCGGCTGGATGAAGAAGCACACCCTATTATATACTATATTTTTGACTGCTGCTGATACACCGTTTTCATGAAATCTAATTGGTTGGATTGAGTGACTATATGCTAAGAAAGAATATATGTTGGTGTCTGTCACACGAGTTAAGGCGTTATATACGTTTACATCCGGTTTTGTTAGATGATCTCAGTCTTAAACAGTGTCCGACACGACCCTCTAAAACAGGGTAAAATGCTGTAAAAGAGGCATTCAAAATATCATATGTTAATAGATTCTATTAATCTTCCTCCCACAAGGTAAGATGTGACACAAGGTCGGGAAAGTGGGAAAAAAACAGCGCTCGAGTATTTTAGCACTCTGGTTGTTTAAAAATTGCCTGGGCAGCCCCGTCAACATTCCCCTGTAGGGACGTCTCAGACAGTAAGCAATAAACTTCCTCCTCCCCAAAGAGGGAGGGCAAAGCCTGGGAGGGTGTACCTCTTAGAACTGCACAGGGCTGACAACCCTCAATAGACCGGACGATACCGGTTTATTAGGCGGGGTAAATACCCCTGGTTGCTCTACGCAACGGTTAGTCTAATGTATCAAGGTAGATAGTAAGTAACATACTAGTAATGTAAATGCCGATTGTTCTGATAGATGCAATTTTTACGAATGTGTCAAGGCAGCGCCATAGCAAACAGTAAGTGATTATATATAGTGATACTTAACCTAAAGAGAATACACTATACTTGCTCTTTTGTACAGTGTAATGAAAAATGAAACTAATAAAACATAACATGTTGTTATTCTATGAGATAGAATAACAACTGCTACAGCGAATACCATGATAAAGAAATAATAAAATAAAAACAGAAGATACTATTTATAAAGTTGCTGTTACTACGCATGTCTTTAGGTCACATGCAACACGTCGGTTATTTGGTTACGTTTAGAAATTTGTTCTTGATATTTCATCTTTACCCTAACCCTAACCCTAACCTTAACCCTAACCCTAACCCTAACCTAAATCATCAAAATTCATAGTTTTCTTGATATTTCATCTTTACTCTAACCCTAACCCTAACCTTAACTCTAACCCTAACCCTAACCCTTACCTAAATCATCAAAATTCATAGTTTTCTTGATATTTCATCTTTACCCTAACCCTAACCTTAACCCTAACCTAAATCATCAAAATTCATAGATTTCTTGATATTTCATCTTTACCCTAACCCTAACCCTAACCCTAACCTAAATCATCAAAATTCATAGTTCCAATAAAACAGATAAACAAATAGTGGTTTTCTTAGTTGTATTACATGAGTCTAACTTGTATTTTATGAAGCTCAAAATATGTGAAATGCTGTAAAAAGCTGAATAAACAATTGTTTTCGATAGCTATATTTTCAGCATGAAATAAATCAAAAACTTTAGATTTGCCGTAAACTGTATACTGATTGTAATTATTTAGTTTAAAACAGTGTGCTAAAAATAAACCTAATTTTGATATTACATAAAACAACTACAATGGAACGGTTCACAGTACGTTTTATTTGATACTGCATAAAATAACGCCTAAATGATTGATTTGCTGTAAAAAAAAGAAAATTAAACGAAAACAACTACAAAACAAATCGATAAAACCAACTGATAAACACACTAAAGTGCATAAAGAATTAGATTATAACAAAAGAGAAAACGATGAATAATTATGATACATACACTGCCAAGCTCTTCATATCTAACCAGCAGTAGAGACCGGATAATGCTCACCGCTTCAAGGACAAGTTTAAATTTAACCTCATCTTTGTCGTCACCCCTCTTTCATTATGTAAGCACTTAGCAAATAAGCGCGACGAATGCAAGGTCGTCTGTCATTAAGAAAATTGAGGAATTTGAGAGGTTACTTGATCTGGCCTCTCATTTAATATTTCTAAGGATTCAATTATTTGGTTCAAACATGACCTTTGTCGGCAGAGTGCAATTCAACGCATAGGCGCAATACTTGAAAGAGATGTTTAGCTCCTCATATTTTGAAGAGGAATCCTGCATATGCACAGTATATATATATATATATATATATACATTTTCAGAAAAAGACATATATATATATATATATATATATATATATATATATATATATATATATATATATATATATATACCCACACTGTACACAACACACACACGCATATAAATATGTATATATATGCATAAATATTAACATATGTAGTGCCAATGTAGTTTATATAAAAAATTATCAATGTGATACATATATAGATAAATAAAAAATTTGCAAATATAAACAGGTCAATATTTAGTTTAAAAGAGCTCAATATATATATATATATATATATATATATATATATATATAATGAAGAAGAATGGAAAGGAATTAGAGAAGCAAAAGCCAAATCATAATTCAAATCAAATATATATATATATATATATATATATATATATATATATATATATATATATGATGCATGTTTGATTGAACACCAGGGACAAGTCCTGTTTGTTTCGTTTTCGTATCTATGTTTTCATGTATACTGACTAATGATCTAATGTTCTGGCCGAGTGTGAAGAGTATTCCCCCCCAAGAATCTTGCAAAAACAAAAGCCTGTATTTCATTTTCTTGAATTATTCATTATTCTATGGGAACAATAACGCTATAAAAATTTTCAAAAACTAAATAAGCATTTAAAATATTAGAAATATATTTTAATTTTCATTATTTCAAAGATCTGCTTAAAAATAATCATCTTTGAAAAGTTTGAATTTATTGGTCTTTTTGGTCTAGTTTAACATATTTAAACATATGTCCAGTCTTGAATACTTTATTTGTTATTTTAACTCTTACATATCATATACACATATATTTCTCTTTCTCTCACTCTCTATATGGTATTACATAATATTTCCATTATTTTACGATCCGTATATATGGATCAGTCTCACCTATTAAATTGCAATAATTAGGGGTGTTTATTAACTGAAATATGTTCTTTATATATATATATATATATATATATATATATATATATATATATATATATATATATATATATATATATACTAGCTGTACCCGGCCACGCGTTGCTGTGGCTGTTAGTTGAAATGAAGAGGTGGCCTTTTGGAGTTAATTTTGATCCAGTTCCATAAGTTGCCATTTAATATGAATGGTTTAATTTTCCAATACTTGTGGGTACACAATATTCTTTGTGGTTCCCGTTTCAGTGTAGATGAATAGATTGTCCGGTTTGCCGACTCTAGAACATGCAACGTATAATTGCCCATGTGAGAAGCAATCAGTATGTAAATATAAGCCACAAAATTGTAAAGATTGTCCCTGTGCTTTGTTGATTGTGATAGCAAATGCCAATCGAATTGGGAATTGTAATTTCTTAAATTGAAAGGGCATATCTGTTGGAATCATGGGAATGCGCGGAATTAGGACATCTCCACCTTTGAAAGGCGCTGTAAGAATTGTTGCTTCAATGATGTTGGTCATTAATTGTTTTACTGAAAGACGTGTGCCATTACAAAGCTTAGGCTGGTTAATATTTCGCAGCATGATAATTGGTACCCCAATTTTTAATTGAAGTACATGTGGTGGAATCCCTGGCAAATCTAGCGAATTCAAAAACTCTGAGGGATAATTGACTGCTTCGTCTGCTTCAACAACAGTGTCGACTGACTTGTATGTGACTAACTCACCATGAATGTTCAACTGAATATTATTGTTGAGTTTGTGGACATCTTTGTTCTTCGGTGCAAGAATGGATCGTTCACTCAGCCAACTGTGATTCTTAAAATGAATGTGGATGTCCGGGAATACTTTTGTAATTAATTCGTCTTTTGATGTAACTAAATTACAGAAGTTGTGTGGCAATGAAATTCGCCCTGAAGTGAGATTAGCCGGCACTTTTCCATTCCCAATTTCCAACAATTGTTTTGAAAAGAATTCTGGTGATAGATTATTTTGCTGCTGGACACGCATATTTATAGTCAAATTTGATGTCTTAACATGTCGCCAAAAAGTGGAGTATTTGAGGCAAGCATTTATTTCATCTGCTGGTGTTGATCGAGGAATTATAGTTAATGTTTACCTGAAATCTCCAGCTAGCAATATCACTGCATTCCCAAATAATCTACCATTTCCACGCAAATCTTGCAATGACCGATCAAGAGCTTCCAGTGATTTTTTGTGTGCCATTGTGCATTCATCCCAAACAATAAGTTTACATTTTTGTAATACCTTTCCCATACCTGATGTTTTGGAAATATTGCACATGGGAGTTTCAATAAATTGCATGTTTAAAGGTAGTTTACAAGCTGAATGAGCAGTTCGTCTACCTGGTAGCAATGTTGCAGCTATTCCTGAAGATGCAAGAGCTAAGGCTATGCCGTTTTGTGATCGAATGGCTGCCAAAATAAATTTAATTAAGAAGGTTTTACCAGTTCCTCCTGGCGCATCTAAGAAAAATATATTTCCCACTCCATTATTTACAGTCTGCATTATTTTGTTGTAAATGGCTTCTTGCTCAGGTGTTAGTTTGTGAATATTTTCTTGCACATACAACAAAAGATCATCTGTGTTGTAATTTTGTTCCCTATGTAATTCTACATCAAACAAAGCAGCAGCAGGTCGTGTCGGCGAGGTAATTCCTAATTGATTGAGAACTTTGTTTGCAATTTCTAAGCACACATTTTCAATTCTTATCAATGCCTCATTATAGATTTCTGATGTAAACTCCAGGTAGGTATTCGGATTTTCATCGCGTATTTGATGGAAAATGTCTTCGGCCATGTGTGATTTATATTTCTCCCATAACTCTATTGGAGATGAAGGGGAGCAATTGGTCAAGATGATTGCAAACAATGCACGAATATTATTAGGATGGGATGTGTTGCACGCATCATTAATGCATTCACCCCAGTGTCTGTCATTTCTCAATAAATTCAGAGCTTGACATGCACTGCGAATAGTGGCATGTGTAATGCTATTGACAATTTTTAATTGCTGGAATGATGTTGGACCAGGCACATTTACCAACAACATACGAAGAAAGAAACATTCATCTTGTTTGGGATGGATAGTATACAGTCTGCCTATTGTGTTTTCTTTGAATATTCCAGGTTGTCCTTCAACTTGCTGTCCTCGTTTGCGTCGTTCAAATGAATGTTTACTCCTATTCCATGCCTCAGCACTTCCGAATAGAGGAGTGGTTTTGCAAATGTGTCAGTTTGACATAACATGAAGAAAGCCGTTAATGTTGTAGCCGGTGGATTCAAAGCTATTTGTTCCACATTCGAAGCTGTAAAGTAAACACGTTGTCCATTTTCTACATGTACCGCTAAGTGCACAATAGCCGGACTTCGTTCATGTATGGGAAAAGAAAGAATTCGCCATACCGCTTCATTGCTGCTTATGTATCTTCCAGCTTGATACTGTGTGATTTCATCAATATGTAGGCTTTCATTCAGATCATTTCTACGTGTTTGCACGGCAAAAACTGCAATATCGCTGCTTTTATTCACATACTTACAAATGTATTTGATGGACTTAACAGAGTTACAGTATTCCACATTGATGTGTGATTTGTAGGTTTTTGATAGCAAAGGTGAATATGGGACAACTCATCGGTTATCAACTTCTATATTGCCATTTCGCATTTGTAAAGTTGCTAATTTACCGCCATCTTCTACCGACCTTCTTTTGTATAAAGGGTATTCATCATTTCCGGTAACTGTGTTGGGTAGTAATGCTCGGGGATATCGCTTTGAGCATTTTCCATCAAGCATGCATGGTGAATTTTGATTAATTATACCGCAAGGTCCGTGTATCATATGTTTAATTACAATTTCATGCAAATCCTTGTCAATGTCAGCATCAGGTAATTCAGCAGATATTACATTGTCGATTTCGTTTGGACTGATTTTGTTGTAGAGCCAGATTAGAATATGGGAGTGTGGCAATCCTCTCTTTTGCCATTCCAATGAATACATCCAGCACACAGAACCAAATACTTTATGTTTTACAATGAAATTTATTAGCGATTTAAGCTTTTGTCTGAATACACGCGCTGTAATATCATGTCTATCTACTGATGATTGGCCAGGAAGTACAAGTTGTTTTATATCATTCAAAGCTGGGTTGCATGTAAAAGTAATGAAGAGGTCAGGACGCCCATAGAGACGAACATATTCAAATGCATCTTGAGTGTACTCATGCATATGACGTGGACTGCCTAAATATGAAGATGGTAAAATTGTTAGTCTTCCAACATTAGTTGTATTACCATCATTTACAACTGCATCTCGCAAATGAACATATTCTTCAGAACGAAGTTTAGACTGATTCAAACGGATGAATAGCAGACGTTCAATTTCAATTGTTGCATACATGTCTACAATGTATTGGTGGAACAATTGGCGCATTTCAGAATGTGATTGTTTTCATTCTCTCGAATCATAATTCATTGCGCTGCATTTCGTATCCGTTTCTTCGCCACTAACTGGATTTATCATGGTAACATTGAAATGATATCCATCAGCACCATCCCAAAAAAGGAGTGGATATTGCAGGGCATCGTAGCATCGATGAGTTGCAGCAATGTTTGTTAATTGGTCATCTCTCCTATGAAGAACAATATCCCTAGGTTGAAATTGATCTCTAACTATAACAATTGCACCTTCATCTATACTTGGAGCATTGAATCTTCGCACATGTTCTCCAGCAGGCGTTTTGTCAGCATGAATAATAATTTTGTGTGTATCAGACGGCATCATTTCAATGGCAGTTTTGAATAAAAGAACTAAATTGTTTTTATTATGGAGCATATCTTGCAGTTGGGAAACAATGGACCTTTTTATACTGGTTGAAATTCCACAGCGTGCATTCAGTTCATCATTGTTATCACCGATGAAATGCATTTGTAGAAATTTATGTTGAGCATCTGGATATGGAAGCAGAGATCCAACTTTATGGTAAATTTGTCCTTTTACTTTAACAGTTGGCATGAATTGAGCTGTAATAGTTTCTGCAGCGAACGACGTCATTTGCCAGCATGAGTTGTAGTTCCTGATGTTTGATAAAAAATGCTTTGATTTAGCCGTATTACCAGCAAGCAAAGTTTTTAATGGTTCTGGTGGATCTGCCAGTTGAGGTAGTTTAATTTTCCCTGCGGCACAACACAATCCTTTAGTTTCTCCCTTTAATTTCAGAGCTTTGCAATAGGGGCACACTTCAGTCATAGTGCCTATGTGAACATGGTGGCTTAAACTATAATCCTCATGAGGGTTGTAATGAAATGCTAGGCGATCCCAATCCAGGGATTGTTGAGCATGGAGCCTTGTTTGACGCCGATCTGTTAGTCTCAGCCTCTCGCGTTCGTTACGTTGTGAACGAAGCAGATCTGAAGATGCCTGACGGGATTGTTGTACCCGCAACTGTTCCTCTTCAAGTATGGCTGCACGTCGCTGTGCTGATTCATTCGCACGTACTTGAATCATCCTTTGTCTAGCTTGTTGGTTTGCAGATGCCAGTTGTTCATGAGTTTGATTTGCAAGTAATCGACGCCTTGTTTCTGCACGGCGAGTATGACGACCTAAGTTTGATCTTCGGGGGGGGGCATGGATTAAAAAAAACAATCAATTATAACCCGCTTCAGGGGTGTCGAAGAAATGCAAGTATGGTTTTTTTTATAGATGAAGCATGTTAAAAGTAAGAAAATGAGGAAGAAGGCAGGTTTAAAAAACAACGAAGTAGATACGAAATGAAATTAAAGCACGTCTGTTAAGTATTAAATCGTACCTGAAGGATGGTTAAGTCTAAAAAATGAGTAAATGCGAAATGAAATTAAAGCACGTGGGTTATGTATTAAATCCTACCTGTAAAAATGAAACAGTAGGAATGAATAATTTTATAAAAGTAACTGGTTTTAAAATAAACAATCAATTATAACGCGCGAGTAAGGGTTGTGTAAGAAATGCAAGTAGTGTTGTTTTGTTTTTTTAGAGATGAATCATGATTAAAGGGAAGAAAATGATGAAGGAAGCAGGTTTTAAAAACATCGAAGTAAAGAGGAAATGAAATTAACGCACGTTGAGTTTTTTTTTTAGAGAGGAAGCATGGTTAATGTAAAAAAATGAGTAGATGCGAAATGAACTCAAAGCACGTGGTTTATGTATTAAATCTTACCTGTAAAAATAAAACAGTAGGAATTAATAATTTTATAAAGATAACTGGTTTTATAATAAACAATAAATTATAACGCGCGAGTAAGGGTTGTGTAAGAAATGCAAGTAGTGTTGTTTTGTTTTTTTTAGAGATGAAGCATGATTAAAGGGAAGAAAATGAGGAATGAAGCAGGTTTTAAAAACATCGAAGTAGAGAGGAAATGAAATTAACGCACGTTTGTTCGGAAAGTATTAGTGTAAACGTTTGTTTAGGGAAACAAACAACGAATAAGGAAAACACTTTTTTACGTATGAAGTAGATACGTGACAGCGGGAGGAGGAAGGTCAATCCGGAAGTGAAGTTGGACATGCAGGTTCGCAGAAACGGATTGTAAACCGGAAGTGCAACTTAGTTGGAACGAATTGTAATAAAAAGTGTGTTTTTATATGTAAAGTAAAAATTATGTTAATAACATAAAAACATAGCTCGGATGTAAGGATTTGCTATAAAAAAATTTCAGTGGTAATGGTATAGTGGAAGTATATTTCCATGGGAAACGAACAAACCAACTTTACATGTTTATATATATAGATATATTTATATAGATAGATAGATAGATTGAAAGAGATGTATATATATATAAATATACTATAATTTATATGTGATATAATTAATATATGATATAGCTTTTTTAATACAAACATGTTGGCTGCATATGTGAATATATGTGTAAACATGTATTCACACAGGTAACCATAATTATTGTATAATTCAAAATGTGTATTATGTATATATACTAGGGAACATTCCAGTTAATTTACTGCCATTATTATTGCATGTTCATAGGTGAGACTGATTAATATGTTATTTGTTTGAAACAATGTAGATATTATTTGATATCAATGAGATGGGTCTATGCAACCATGTTTAATAAGCTAAATAATTAATAGGTTATATCAATCACAGCGTTTATAAATTAAGAACTACGATTCGAAATATTAAAAACATTATTAATTAAAATTTCAAATAGACACATTCACTCTCGAGAATAGATACTGAACCCGTCCAAATTACTTTACTGTGATACTAATAAGCGTTTTCTCTTCTAAGATAAGGGTGCCACATATAGTTAGCATTAAGCAGAATGAAACGAAAACGAATTCCACTCTAACTTTTGGTAAGCCTTACATCAGAAATATAAAAACGTCAATAGCCACTAATTTGAATTTTTCCAGTTATTTTTTAAAGGTAAAACGTAATTAGGAATACGCATATGATTTTAATTTAAAATGATACAAAAATGATTTAAACTTATTAGATTTTATTGACACGCTGAATGTATACTGCTTTAATTCAATACCCCCGCGTATTTGGCATTGTGTCAGTTTTGTTGTTAAATTGTGTTACTGCTTTTGCTCATAATTGAACTCAGACAATTCAGATAATCTTTACGCGCAAACACTCGTATTTTGAGTAATTCCTAATAAAGTTAATAGTTTAAATAGATATCGACAGGGAGACAAAAGACGAGATCGAGACGGGGGGTTTATCCCTCTGTCTCGATCTCGCGTTCTCTCTCACTCGAAAGAGTTAGAGAAACAAGATATAGAGATAAGAAGAGAGGTAGATACAGTAATATAGCGAGAGAAAAAGCAAACAATCAAGAGTGAGGTATATAGAAATAGAGAAGGAAAGAGAACACAAAGAAACAGTGCGCAACTTAGAGCGTGAGAAAAAGAGTGTTATCACCTGTGAAACAGATAGCGAGTCATACAGACCGTGGCAGAAAGTGCGAGAGCAAGTGGGAAAATGAGAGACCAGTTGAGATTGAAAAAAAAGAGAGGGAGAAGAGGAAATGGGAAAGCAAGAGTGTAAGATAGATTCTTTTATTTTCTGCTTCACTTATAGAGAAGGCTGCAGTTACAGCTATTAATATAATGATACTAATACTAATACTACTACTACTATAACTACTACTACTATTAATAATAATAACAATAACAATAATAAAGTACATAATTAGAATGAATAATGAATAATAAATAATGAAAGATTCTAGAGGAAGCAAAAGCAGACACAAACCAAAATAATCAATTATTATAAACGAAGTAATAAAGAAAATGTTTTAACGACGTTCTTGTCATTCAAAGAACGTAGAAACATTCTGAATAAAAAAATACAAGAAAAAAACAGAATGGCCGTGTCTTAATGTCGAAATTAGTCTCGTGAGATTTTGTTCTATTTCGGTTCCGTTTATCCGATTCCATTATATTGGTATTCTGCGAGTTTTCTTTGCCGTTTTAAATCTTTCATTTCAGTCTTCTATTCTTGGTCGCAGTTCTCTAATTCGGTTTCCGGCCTCCGCTTCCCCGCCAAAAGAAGAACAAATGTCTGCAAATGTACTTATAAATGAACGGAGAAAACATGAATTATTTACGAGTTAAAGCACGCGAAGACGTTACCAATTTGTCATTGCACACACACAGTTAACTCTCACACACACACACACACCCACATACACACATATATATATATATATATATATACGTTATATGTGGATATATATATGTATATATATATACGTATATATATATGTATGTACATATATATATGTATATACATGTATATATATGTATATATATGTGTGTATATATATTTATATATACACAAATATACACACACACACACATATATATATATATATATATATATATATATATATATATATATATATATATACACGTTTGATTTAACAGGAGTGCTTGCTTCTGTTTATTCATTTTCTGATCCACGTTTTCCAGTTGTCGTATAAATAAACCTAGCATCAACCATTCTCGTTATGAGGGGGGGGGGCAATAGTATGTTGAAATGTTACTGACATGTTTAAAAGAATGTCCCTGTAGTAGATTCACCAGTTTTATCTTGCTCACTCTATTATCTGCCGGAATACGACCGACGTCGGTCGAAAACCTTCGCCAAAAATATGCGGATTTCGTACTCACAATGGATAACAACACCAAATCGTCGTTCGACGACTGGTAAAAATGGATCAGAAAACGAATAAACAGAAGGTAGCACTTCTGTTCAATCAAACGTGCATAAAGATGCTGCCTAATCATATATATATATATATATATATATATATATATATATATATATATATATATATATATATATATATACATGCATATGTATATATATATGTATATATATATATATATATATATAAATATGTGTATATATATATATGATTAGGCAGCATCTTTATGCATATATATATATATATATATATATATATGCATACTTGAAATAAACACATACATTAGATATATGACGCAGCGCATATATATGCATATATATATATATATATATATATATATATATGGGCATTTTATAAAAGAAAACTAAAAAATACATTTACGTATTCATAAACGTTTCGTCTTCATTTCAAAACATCCTAAGAATAATTGCCTGAAGAAAATAACAAACACGTACACACTTTTTGAAACAGAGGTGGTTGCAAGTAGTAGGCTTAAATAGCCGCTTATGAAAAATAAATTATGAGATACAAATATGATTGTGTTAGTGGGAAATTTAGTCGACATTACAGAGTGTGGGGAAAATTGTGGCGGTTTTAGTTATGAAACCATAAAGAAGGGGGGAGTGAATTAGTGTTATGTAAGTCAAAAGATGTCGTACATGATAAGATGGGGATTGTGGGAGACATTACAATAACTGTGGAAGATGTGAGGGCAAACGTTCCATGTTTGGCCAAGAAATGTTGGATCAATTGGGAGGAATGTGCGGAGGCCGTTGTCGTGGTGCAGTAGCCAGTTTTTCGCCGTCCACATAGCGGGTCTTTTGCGCCGAACTGCGTCACAGAGACACCGGAGAAAATCTTGATAGTACTCATTTGTCACGGTTTGTCTTCCGGTGCGTATTCGTGATACACAATTCCACGTATATCAAAGAAGATGTGGCACCTTCTCAACAACAGCTTCACCCCAATCAGTTTAGGGCCTGTCAGAACGCTGGCAACTCTCTGCTGATGTGCGGCCATTTTTTAATCGGTTGCCCCACCCCTTAGTTTCTGTTGCACCCATAGCATAGTTCTTGAACCATAACTCATTAAATGTACGTAAAATAACATAAAATCCAAATGTTCCGATATTTCAGCTATTCCCCTGAAAGTTTCATAGTTTCCATCATTAACCGACCGAAGAATATACTTATATCAATCGGAATCCGTTCACTACTTTATAAAAATCAGATATTTTTAGTCAAATCATTCGTTTTTAAAAATTAAATCTAAACTTTACATTTATTTATTTATTCTAGACAATAAAACTATTACAGATCTAGGCGCAGAAGTAAAGTGAGGGGCTATGCAAACTAAAACAAAGGAATTTATTAAGAAACTCGATTAAAACTGTTTTTATGATATATTAAAGGCATTTCAATATGTATTCTTCCCCCTCATATCAAAATAAACCGACTTTGGGGGATGGTTTACTAAAAACTAGTAATGCTGTATATATGTTTAAATGACTAATATGAAAATGTGTCTCCAAACACAACACATATATTTGTATGACTAGGACTAGTATATTTCGTCGCCTCTCCTCCCGCATAACTCTATCTACAAACACTTAGTAAGACACGACACAACCAAAAAAGAATTCAGGGGCATATTAGTCACAAACACTGTCACGCTCTCTGTCTCACATTGCAACCTACGCACCCCCTAATAAAAGCCTTACTCATTCGAGCAAAGAAACCCACTATCAATCAAGCTCCGTATGAGGGGAGAGAAAGCATATTTAATATTATAAAAAAAATGTGTAAGTTGTATTCGAGCTTCTTCATAAATTCACCAGTTTTAGTTTGCATTACTCCTCACGTTGCTGAAGAAGACTCATGGGAGAGGAACATGTTAGCAGTTTTGGCAAGTTCCTGTTCACACTCGAACATAACATTAGAGCATTAGTCCGTCAACATGAAAAGATGAAGAAAAAATAAGCAAACAGGAATTGCCCCTGTTGTTTAATCAAACATGCATCAATATATATATATATATATATATATATATATATATATATATATATATATATATATATATATATATATATATATATATATGCGTGTGTGTGTGTATCTAGGCAGCATCTTCTCTTGCAGGCAAGTATTGTTGAATATAACAGACAACTCATGTCTAGATATCCTTTGGTAGATCCTTTCAATAGTCCAAATTAGGATCTTAGTTTCAGAGGGGAATTGGCGGATGAATTTACCATAGTTTGGATTTGCCTCCCAAGTGCTTTCAGATAGGTTTGACTACCACGACTTAGTTGAGAAGATCGGCGATGCATTTGTCTGATACTAACGCAATAGCCGAACCATTAACAAACGACCACACTTGCTCCTGATCGAAATTCAGAAAACACTTTGTAGAAAATACCAAAATCTTAGAATATAGTACTAACAAATACTCCATATATTAGAAGTCCTATATATAAAAACAAAAAACACCCTAATTTACAGAATTAACTTTAATATCAGTAATAATATACTTAAATGTCTATAGTTCTAAATAAAGTTTCCTACGTATTACATAATTCTCGCAAAAAGCTTTACATAATACTAACACATGAACTGTACCTGATTACCCTCGTCCCCCTGAAGATGGACCCGGATGGGTCTGAAAGTACTTGGGAGACAAATCCACACTATGGCAAATGCATCAGCCAATTCCCCTCCAAAACTAATATCCTAATTCGGACTATTGAAAAGACCTACCAAAGAATATCTAGACATGAGTTGTCTCTTATATACAACATTATATATATATATATATATATATATATATATATATATATATATATATATTATAGAGATGAAAGATGAAAATAAAATAATGTAAAGATTAGAACATCTAAAGTTCAGAGCAAGGAGCTTCATATACTTAATCCATGAATTTTCAAAGATACACTCTTTTGATCAGAGGATAGAGAAAAACCGACAATATAATTGTAAATATTATCGGCAACCATATATTGAGCTTTATATTATCACGATAGATTATTATTAAACGATAATTCAATTATCTTTAATTAAATTACACATTTAAGTATATATATATATATATAAATATATATATATATATATATTAATATATATATACATATATATTCATATATCTGTATATATATATATATGTATATATATATATATATATATATATATATATATATATATATATATATATATATATATGTATATCATTATTGTGTTAAGTAGGCTAATAAGAAATGTATATACCGAGGCGTTTTTATCCTATAATAATTATACA
The DNA here is from genome assembly GCA_963556195.1 of Sepiola atlantica. Classification (NCBI taxonomy): domain Eukaryota; kingdom Metazoa; phylum Mollusca; class Cephalopoda; order Sepiida; family Sepiolidae; genus Sepiola; species Sepiola atlantica. The sequence continues at coordinate 31,524,350 of OY744553.1, forward strand.
TATATTTTTTTAATGTAGTAAAATGTGATGTTTTATGGATTTTCTTCAAGGTGTAATGTTCTGAGGGGCGCCGAGGAAGTTTTTTATAATTCCCTAAAATATAAAAAAATATAAAATATATATTCTAAATTGTCTCAAAAACGATCCTCTGCGAAATATATGTTGATTTTAAATTCTAGGAACTGATATACATAATGTTATAATGTTATTATTGTACTAAATTTACTCACTGTATATCATCTATATGTCACTGTATACATCTCTCTCTCTCTCTCTCTCTATATATATATATATATATATATATATATATATATATATATGCATACCATAAAAATACTGTAATATTTCGATTAGGCACTGATAAAATTGCTTTTATGGACATTGTTCTTCTTCTTGTGAATCAGATTATTCTGGTGTTTGCATTAGTTCCCCAAATGTTTTTCTTGTTAGAAATATTTCTGGAAAGACATCGGATACTTTCGGGAAAGACGACGAGAAAGTTGCCAACATCCCTTAGTGAAAGTTCTGCTGTGGAACTGACTGGATTCGAACTCAGAAGACCCAGGTATTCAGTCCGTGTCGATATCCACTTAACCACGGTCACCTCTCGACATTTTCCTTATATACGTACAGAATACTTAGGCGATCAGTCGGTGGCTTGATACACTTTCAGATTCTGAATGATCTTGGATGTAATTCTCTCAACGTTCTTGGCGATATGACCTCCGACCTTCTTCCAGAGTATCTTGTCGTAACCGGGAATTTTTCTGTCGAACTCGGGAATCTGTACAGAATTTCAAAACGAACATTTTATTTGATCCACAGGGATTTCCGGCTCTCGTTCCGTCAACGATGACCGCAAGGACCCGTGACGTAAGAGATAAAGTGCTTAGTATAATCAGTTCTAAGTGGCAGTCTTCTTTACTGTAAGCGATACTACAAATACGTCTATTCGGTCCTGGCTGACGGAAGGCGGATTAAATAAATAATTTCTTTTCGAAATTCCGTACAGATTCCTGAATTAGACTGAAACGTTATTAGAATCCACCCGATATGAAAACTGTAGACCAAATATGACAAATAAAACAATATATCAATCCGCATCACATAAATTCAGAAAAAAAGGTTTTTTTCAGAAATATTTGAATTACAAAAAATACATGCTAAATTTTCTTAAAGTTTGCGATTGAGCTATGTTTGAAAAACATTATTTTAGCGCTTGTAATTTGTAATTAGCTAAAGCAATCACCCACCTATCTCTTATTTATTTATATATGTTCATGCCCCATCTCATTGTGTGGGAACTCAAACATTATCTAATTAGTTTTAATGTATATGTGAAAGAATGGTCCTTTTATTTTACACATGGTGTTCGCACACACCGTAACCACATATGTAAATTAGATTATACAATTATGGTACTCTTTGATACGCTATATATCTATATATTATATTTAGAGTGAGATAATATAAAAGCAGTGTCTGAATACGTTGCATTAGGTTTCTTTTGGGTTCAAGATTATATTTTTAAGAATATATGTTAACATAATCTGATGCAAACTAAGTATGTTTCCACTGAGAAGGAAACCGCTACTGTTTTATAAGAGTACTCTAGATGTGGGGTTAGGCAGCATAATGTTTATTCAAATTAGATTTTACGTTGATGCCAACTATATCCAGGTTGTTGAGTTTGACAAACATTCTATACAGATAAATATGTATTCTGCATTTTTAAAATTTAAATTGTTACTTGAATGCAAAATAAATTAATTAACTAGATGTGTTTTAAGGAAACCAATTCATAACGCTTATATAGAGGTAATCACAAATGAGAATTTTTTAACATTATATGAGAGTTCATGTATTTTTTTAAATTTAGACTAGAACAAGTACTTCTTGTTGTGGGCTAACAGGTCACAGGTCATTTGGTATATACATACATATATATATATATATATATATATATATATATATATATATATATATATATATATATTACGTTTGACAAATAATGGAGAACTTTAATGGAATATTCGAATATTTATGTATTTTATATAGAGATCAAGTGTTAGCCCCTCTTGATTTCTGAGAACTTCGACTGAAGTCAAATGAAACATATTATATATATATATATATATATATATATATATATATATATATATATGTGTGTGTGGGGGGTGCCTGTGTGTGTATGTATGTGTGTTTGTGTATCAGCAATATATAGGCATATGTAGCTGATAAATGAGAGAGTGTATCTGTACACACTCGGGCGAAAATAATTAATCAGACTATTTTTTCATGAGGTCGTTAATACTGTGTTTTCAAGACATTTTGTTGACATCATATCTTTTTTACCGGGGTTAGTGTCTGCACTTTTAATGTTATCTTCCTATTTAATATAAAATATCACCCAAGGATGAGAAATTAGCATTTGGACAAAACTACGACAAACAGAATTGATAAGATTTGAAAAAAGAGATTGGAGTGTAATTTTTTTTTTTACAATTGTGTACAAGAATAAATTTCAACATCGCTTTCCACAATGAAAACAATTGATAAACAATATGAATTAACATATAATGGTAAAAGGAAAACAAACTCAGGTCATTGAAAATCATCGACAACAAGAGAGTACTCAGGGCTGAAAATTAAGACTTTACGTTACAAGAAAGTGGGTCTTGCAAAATTTTCCGAATAGTTTAAAACCGAAGAGGGTTAGTCGATTTCTTCAAGAACAGTGGCAAAGACTTGAATAAAGACTATATATTATCAAGACGATGTGCCAAATGTCTTTGTTATAACACGAGAATGTCATGGATAGGATGGCCGTTTTTACTGTATAGAGCACATTCTCCTCACAATGGTTTCCGGAGCGTTATTACGTTAGACACGCCAGTGTTTACACCCGAAAATTGTTTACGGTGTTCAGGTGAGAGATTGTCTTCAAACTACAGTTTAGCATAAACATGAGAAGTTATTGTTGAAAGTGAAGTGTTATCACTGGGTAATATAGAGTTAATTCTGTGTTATTAGAGCATCAACACCAAAGAACACATATATTGTTTCCGAGAAAATGTCTTGTTTCTGCACTACATAATAATAATAACCAAGCTCAAAGTGCCAACTTAACCAAAGTGTGGTTGAATGATATATCTCTTCAGATAATGTTTTACCACGTTGTCCAGATCCTCACCCGTGAAGAATATATATTCTTCTTCAGTTTGTATTTGAAGTTGTTCATGACTTCAGTGTTTCTAGTAATGCAACACCTCTTGTATCCAGCATATTCTAAAAGCAGAATTCTAACAGAGTGCTCTCGGTGAGCGATGCGGTAAGCTTCTATTTAATTCGCACAATATCACATTATCTCCTGTAAATTATACTTTAAAAATAGACGGACCACTTTCGTCCAATGTGACCGTCTACGTCTTGCAAGAAGATAAACGATTTGTATATTTCTGACAAATATAAATACATTTTTATTTGTGTGGGGGTCATCTGTATATTAACAAGAAGGAAATAAACACGTGGGTATTGAGTAAATGTCGTACTTTATATGGGCATAATTACTTAATAACAAAAAAAATAAAAATAACTAAAGAAACGTTTATCGATGATGTATTAAAAAACGGAGATTCATGATATATGTTTAAATTTTCTTCATCTTCCATTAAGACCAATTGCTTACCTTTATTGAGATGTAAAACAGCTTTAGATATTGTTTCTGTTTCAATGTTGTTTTATGTCGAGTTCCAATTTTATTCTGAACTCCACTCCTAGCTATAATAACTAAGGATTTCAGACTTAGATGTTACTATGGCAAATATCTGTTGCTAGGCTGTTTCACGATATAGTCTTCCTGGCCCAAATTATATAAAAATTGGTGTTATTGGTTTTTTTCTCCCCGAATTGTAAAACTTAATCGTGTTCTGGAAGGTCATAAACAACAGCTACATTTTAGTCTAAAAAAAAACAACCAAACAAAACAGCATGAATAAAAACGTTAACATATAAAATAACATGAATCTCATATAATTTTACCAAAATGACCAGATTCGGCATTAAATAACCCCCAAAAAGGTTGATAGGTTCTAAAACTAAACAACCAAATAAAACACCATGCATAATACTCGGGCATATAATAAACTTGAAGCATCAACATATTTTCTCTCAAATGACAAGATCCAGAAATAAATAACCTGAAAAGTGTCGATATGCTGTAAAACAAATAAACCGAACAAAACTATGGCCAGTAACAACATCGTATTTTTTCACCAACGACTATTAGCTTACTTTCTTCCAATATTATATGTGAATGTTGCATATTTTTATATAAATAGTGCTGGCTAAAAATGGGTTACATTTAAAATCAAGTTATTATTTCTATTCTTCCGTCTTCCCTCCCCATACCCTGAACAGGATAAGAATGTTAAATTGTATGATTCTCTATCCACTTACGTGGTGGAAAATGCCACCTATACTAACCACGTTGAGGACTTCTTTAGGTGTGAATATTCGAGATGAAGTCAGAGATATGTAGATTGAAACAGACTAGTGAAATGTCACCATTTCCTCATCTCATTGTCTATACTCTTTTCCCCTGGCATCAATACCTACCGCACACGCATGGACAAACAAACGCACTTCATTACACTGATGGAGCTTAAAATTTATGTTCTTTTAGGAATACATTTTTTCAAATTTTTAGTAAGACGTTTTTAAAATACGTTTTGTATCCTTTACGTCACCAAATAAGAAACTAATAACACATATTTAAACATATTTTTCGCATTAATTTTTAGACATACATATATACATGCATATCAATAACATATTTATGTTGTTCATATTTGCTTTTTGTATTCCCTTACTTTTGTGTATTTAATTAACATTAAAGGTTAACTATATATCTTACCTTATACATCTTAATCACGCTGAACATATCGTGACTAACACGACACGAATGAAAGCTCTTATAGGTGTCACCTAATTATAAATATTTGATGACATAAACTTTCAATATATACGACGAAAAAGTAAATAAAACTCAATAAATAACAGGTAACAGTAATGCAATTATAACATATGGCTGAATATGTTAAGGGTAAAGTTATTGCGTGTCAACTTTCTGTCATACATGCATGAACGTTTTTGATCTATCTTTTTTTAACTCTTTGCTCATGTACGCGTAATACTTGCAATGTTTCCAGACAGAGGGGACGGTGTCGGTAAATAAGTTATTACACACTTAGAAAAAATACTGAGTCTAGATACAACTGTTGATGACAGAGGATGTTTATTCGCCTTGATCTTAGGTGGTGAGGTTAAGGAATACAAATGTAAAACAATAATCACTGTTTAATTATATCTCATCATCTTATTTTGAAACTCATGTGTTCACACTCTTCCTTTTTTCAATGGACTGCCGACTTATTATTATATCTCTATCTTTGAGCGAGGTGGCGTAACATCCGTTTCTATTAATTCTCACGAATTCACCAAGTTTACCCTAACTGAACATTCACTTCCTGTTATTCTCAAGTAACTGTATTGTATATTAGTTGGTGTTCTCGACCAATACTAAAAATAGTATGTCATTGATAGAGGGCTGTATTTGGCAATTTTGAAAAATAAAACAAAGCGCACATGAGATGTAATAGTAGGTCAATAAGTGTTTTAACATGAATATAACTCGAAGCAAATGGCGCTTGGTACAATAAATCCAGGTGACTACATCATATTTGAGAAAACGCTTAAGTTAACAACCATTAAGTAGCATGAGCAAAAGGGAATTATCAAGTAATTCGTAGAAATATTTTCAATTTAGGTTAACTATAAGCTACTCTCATGATCCGCCATTTCTATTTCCTCTGATGTAAGGTATTTACCTCTTGCGTCTATGGTGTAACTCGTATAAAAGCGTGTTAAGTGTTTCTACTCTCCAGGCAGATTAAATACTTTGATCTAATTTTGTAGCAATACTCAAATGTTAGTTGTCTAAAAATAAGATTGAAAATAGAAAATTCAACGTAAAAATACGGAGCATAACATGAACTTTCCACTAGAAGTAAACTTAGAAGATTAAGCTCACAGACAAAACTTTCCATTGAAATTCACGTAAGAGTATACGCAAGGTGTAAAGGAAGATATGTCAACGAAAGAAGTATGTTGCAGAAAGGTTAGAGAGTTCTTGATTGTTGGCGGTTCTGCATCTAACATGACATACGCTGTGCCTGAAGAGTCCGGCCCCTACGTCCGTAAAACGGAAGGATGTAGTTCATCTGAGTGGTAATAACAGTAATGATTACCGTAAATAGCAAACAGAATTACAGACTTTGATGAGAACATTTTGTGTGTAAAGGATTATGTAGCTAAATGCAATTCCAATAAATGAATACACTCTGAATGAATATAAAGAATTGAATATAGAATGTATGTATTGCATTCTGACCAAGTAGGCAGTGTTGTGTAGTGGACATAAATCAACTGCTTGCATCTCTCGTGTACCCATTGTAGTTAGCGCGTTGGATAGCAACGCCCCCAGTAGTCGTGATAGTAGCAGATACATATATCTTCATCTTGTCCCTTTTATTTTCTTGGTTTCTGGAATAATAGAAGCAATGCAAAAGAACAACAAATACTTCCATTATTTGCTCTGAGATTTGATTTACAGATAACATAATAGAGTTCTTTTTGTTCCCTTTAATTGCTTCTATTATTCCAGCCCCAAATAGAAAAAGAGAAGAACCATTATCCCTCTTAAACTGTTCCTCCTACTACTGCTGACATAATTCATAATCTAATGGGCAAACTACTTACCTGTTCATGATGAAGTAACTGACGGACCATCTGTGGCGATTAAAGATCTTTCCGAGAAATGTTTCACTTAGAGGTAATTATCAATGTCTTTAAAATTCAATATTAGTAGTTTTGTAATAAGATCGGTACTTCTGCAGTTTACGACCAGTGCTGAAACCGACGTTTCGTCGGCATCACCCAGCAGTTTACGTAAACAGCGTATGAAAATGTCGGTATCAAAAGATAAAAATTAGGTTACGCTATCAAACAGGGGACATTTCAATTGAAATATATATTTTTCACAAAGACGCTTTCAAGCTCGAAAAATTAAGGAAACAAAATTTTAAAAATAAGTCATCGTATGAGAATTTTAATGACAAAATATTTATTTTTTACGAAGAAAATATAATCGAAACATTAGCCATCTTTTGGTGATTATTCTTTTTTTTTTTTGAATCTTAACGACTAGGTTTTGGTTAGGGTTACGTTAGCATATTTTGAAAATGACCGATTAGGTTAAGGTTAGATTCGGGTTTGGTTAGTGTAAGGGTTAGGGTGAAAAAGAGCATGATATGTAACTTATTTTTTTGAACTAACAGTGTCCTTGTCTAACAACATTCAATAATTCCTTAGGAAGACTGAAGCGTCTGTCCTAACTCGATGAAATTCGTAATCGTTTTATCTATTTTCTTCACTTGTTGAGTAATATGCAATTGATAATTTTCGTCTTCTGCAATCTGATTGGCTAAGAGTTTCGGCATCTCCTGGCGGCTTACGTAAACTGGTGGAAGATGCCGATGAAATGTCGGTTTCATCACGAATCTTAAACTGCAGCAGTACCTAAGAAGACTCACTATGTTTGTTATTCTGATCTTTGCGCGTTCTGGAGAAGGTAGGGAACCAGATAAGTTTACTAATCTTGCTGACTGTCCCGTTATGGCCTCTGAAAAGCCTATTGTTCCATTCTCATAGGTAGTAAATTTCACACAATGCTTGCCTCTTTCCCCGTTATGTTTCTTGATTTTAATCTTCGTAATAAAAAAAATATAATTAATCTACAACTATTCTATTCGGTGAAATGACTTTTTTAAAAAATTAGAATCTGTATGTAATTGAGTTGAAGTAATTTAGTTGAAGCAACCCAGAGTGTCCCCGCAATTATTACTATCTATATTGTTATACGATGAGGTATTTTCTGTTCGTACGTACGTTTTAACCTTCAACACACATTTTATTTAATGACATTGTCCAATGGACAAATACAAAATTCAATGCAAAATAGTAATTACAATTTTATTAAAAAACTTACTGGTAAATGTTATGGCTTTGTCTATTTTAAAGTATATTTTTAAAAATTTAATTCAGTCGTCTTGTTTTAACAAAAAATAAATACTATTTGCATTCATTTTTGCCGTGATACCATCCTAGTAGACATCTAAGCGTATCATATTTAAATAAATTAAAAAATATACAGTCGTTTTATTTTATTACATTTTAACTGGCAATAAAAAATATTTTTACAGAAGAAGAAAGATGTAATATTTTTCTGTGTGTTTTTAAACCATACATATATGAATCATGTCAACAGATATATTAGGATGAACACTAACTAATACTAATAAATAGACTATGGCTATGGTTAAATGATACACATCGTAGAGTGACGACGCAGGTGGTTGAGGTTCGAATCCAATCGGTTCCATAGCATTACTTACACTTAGAGCTGTGTTCAACCATTTACCATGACCCTTCTATAAGTATATCATTATGGACAGATAACAACCCGTGAAGAACAATACCATCTATAAAATGAAGGCGCTCAAAATAGTCGTCCAATGCTGATAAACATAAGTTTATTTCATACAAGGGGATGAAGAAATCAACCGTGAAATTCCCACGGTTACCGGTAAGTAAATATATATTAAACTTAATCGTGTCCATACAAATATATAAACATATACATAAATCTAACGTTCTAAACATAGATGTTTTTAAGATTTTTAAAGTGCGACTTAAATAGCATTTAATCTAACAACTGAACACTTTGATTCTGACTATCCAATGTTTATATTTGCAATAGATACTCCACTATAGTTCATATTAAAACTACTTAATCTGATCAGTTAGTTTTCTAATATTTACATATTGGTGGTCACCTGATTATATATTCAGGGGGATAAGTCGTTTTCATTTAGTAAGAGTTATTTTCCTTATTTTCTTTCATTCATACTTTTTACAAAACTGTTTGATTCAGTTAATCAATTGTAGTATTATTTAGAACTTCAATAACACCCAAAATAAACAACTTCATCCTGCCGATTGCCTGGTAGCCAAGCTAGTATTACTATACAAGTATTATTAGTTTATGTTTATATTTCAAAAGCAAACAATGAGGTGTGTTATATACTATACACAATTTTGAAAAATTCGGCCAATTCCATGAGCAATAATCATGTGTCAGTATTTCTATTCTATTATTTCAATTCTCAAAAACATATTTACGGGAATACGTATCTGAGTTGAATCAATTCAGGCGTATATTTCTCGAATTGTTTTTTTATTTATGTTGGGAATGTTTTAGTTGCTTCCAAATTTATTTTCCTGTCTCATTTTTCAAGACAATCCATTGCATTCCCCAATAACTTGACGTGCTCATAATGCTTTAATATTATTCGATCATTGCGAGCATTCCATTTTTAGTTTTACCTCAACTTTATCAAGACGAGTATTCGGATTATTGATTATTGAACGCCAACCATTACAAGATAATGCTGATGATCTAAGCAGGTGCGTTCGATCTGTAACATGTGTGCACTTGAGACGGGTTCTTCTAAATAAGTTAAAATCCTCGTTGCTGTGCCACATGATCATTTAAATAAACATCACTAAAATAAACATGTGATCATCACACTTATTTTAAGAAAAACTAACTTAATATAATAATTTAAACACGCCATAATATATAAAATTATGTTGTCTAGACAAAAAATGGAGTTACATCGTATTTAAGTTTACAAACAAAACCTATACTCTGAATAGCCAATTCGAATGAATTAGTGTCGTACCATGTTATTTTAATAGAAAAACGTAGTTCGCTAAAAATTATTTAAACATGTTTTCTGAAATCTGACTGTTGTCTAGTATGTAGAGATACGAAATTATTCACTTTAAAAGGACAATAGATTAGTAGTAAATGACTCATTCTTTAGTCCTATCCTTCAGGATTTGCTTTTATAATTAGAAATCTTACTTACGTCAGATACAATTAAAAGCAGGTTGACTTTTGTTTAGATAGTAAACCTAAGAGAAAGGATTTGTAATAAAGCTTTAAAATGCCATATTTTAAAAACCAATATGGATCTCGAGTCGGTACAGCTATATATATATATATATATATATATATATATATATATATATATATATATATATATATAACAATTTAAATTTTAAGTAAATACTATTAAATTATTGTTATTATCAAGCTTTCGCTCACATCAGTGTAGGAAATGGTAATCCCAGGTTCAGAAGCTTTGCCACAGAAGCAACCGTGACTCCACTAAAAAGCACCATAATAAATCGACAACGAGGCATTGCAACGTCAAGAAATGAATTTAAGAGAGGCACATATAGAAAAACTGACTAAAGATTCAACGGACTTTGTCGGAATATGCTTATGGCTACGTGTTAGTAAATTTTTAACTTCCTCAAACAGGGCTCAACTTCAATCTTATTAAAGAGGATTATAACAATATTAATTTTACCTACATACTACGGCAGCGTTTCAAGCTTTCGTTCTCGCAATCTCACTATCAATGTTCTGCGAGAATAATGAACTATTTCTCTCCCCCTCTCTCTGTGTCTAATGCATATATGTATATATATATATATGTATATATATATATATATATATATATATATATATATATATATTGATCTATTTTCACCTGGAGTTTGTGTGAATTCAACTTAGCTTTTATCCTTGAAAACGAGGCATGCACATATGATAATTTGTATTTGTTCAAGTATGCTTTTAATATTTCTCTAATAAACATGTGTAATAGTTATTTTCCTTCGAAACTGGTATTAAATCACAGTATGATACAAGTCTGCCCTGTAATTATTTATATAAATATATAAATAAATAAATATATATATATATATATATATATATATATATATATATATATATATATATATATATATATATATATACATGAAGAGAAAGCGAGAAAGAGAGAGATATAGAGAGACAAAGTTAGGAAGATATATGCATATTTTGGCAGCATGTTCTTTTCTACAAATAATTGGTTAAAAAGAAGAGACAACTTAGGTCCGCACATAGTTTCTTTTATGCATTTTCGTTACAGTTAATATGCATATATATATATATATATATATATATATATATATATATATATATATATATATATATATATACTCAAACACGTGTATCATCGTTTTTACGGTTATCGGTTCGGCTAAACGTACCGTGCTGAAAAAGGTTACCGGAAAAGGCGTAATATATATATATATATATATATATATATATATATATATATATATATATATATATTATACATTTTTATTCATACCATTAATGTTCTATGCATACTTATTTTCGCGAGAAAGCCAGAGTGAGATTAGAAAGATATAGAGATAAAATAGAGTTAGCGATATACTCTACCCTATCTGTAATGGCATGTATTGCTATTTTACTGCTAATTTAAGTACATGCATATAATAATAATAATCACTGTCATCAGAGACCCGATATGCTTGTGTACGCGTCTTATCAAGCTTTCTTCTAAAATACCCATTCACTTACACTGACAATCTTCGGTCATCTACTTAGCCTTCTGTACCCCTTCAGTTAAATAATCACCCTTGTACATCCACTTAGACCTTATCGTCCGGTCGGTGTTGGCCAAGAACTATCATCATATGAAATGCTTCTCCGTTTATCTCAAGAACGTTGGATATAATTAAAGCGCCCTATCAGTTGAACCCTTACACTATTTATGCGATTTTAATGTGCCCATTGACTCACGATAATTACTTTGGACGAATATACACGTATTTATTAATCACCTCATCACGTCCACTCAACTTTCTCGTTAAACCCACGCACGACTACCGGAACGTTACTTCTCAAATATTTTTCACTTAACCGTTTAGAAGGCACTCATCTAATTATTGAGATACCGTCTTACACGGCCCCACCAGAACCAAATGGCTTATAAGATAATTTCAAGATGTCTGATTATTCATATAGTTGCGATTTTCAAATCGAGTTTTAAATGAATGCAGGGTTTAATTTTAAGTCATATAATTGACCATAAAACTAGTTTGAAAACAATGCCACCTATAAGAACTGAATTCCTGTAGGTTAATACAAAACACAACACAATAAATGTTTAAATAAGTAACAACAACTTTCACCACAATAAATAAAAGTCACAATAAAAGATCCATTGTACAAATATCTTGGTTAATTGAATTAACTATAGAAATGGTTTCTACATCAAAATGTCTGTTATAAAAATCCGAACGAGAAATTTAGAATAAACGAATATTACTCTCTCTCTCTCTCTTTCTATATTTCTATGGCTTTCTCGTTCTCTCTCTCTCTCTCTCTCTCTCTCTCTCTCTCTCTCTCTCTCTCTCTCTCTGTATATATATATATATATATATATATATATATATATATATATACACATATACACAAGAAATGTATATATGTAGGTTAGATTGGGTAGATAAAGTTCGGTTTACTATATGACGACATATTTATATTTCCATAATGCATATTTCATACAAACATATATTTTTTATTATTTCTTTTGATGTTTTTAGATTACCTACTGACAAGTCGCATTCATAGAACATCCAAAATATATAACTCTGTATTGTTGTTGGCTATGTATCGACAAAACGGTCTGTCAAGATCTGGAGATCTTTTTTTATAAACAAAACCTGTTTACTAGATATAAACTTTCTATTGTTTTGTATACATGTCTTGGATTAAAAACCTTACATTGAGCTTAAAGTTTGAAAGTCTGAGTATAATTAAAAAATGTAATATGTATACACACACACACATACACATATATATATATATATATATATATATATATATATATATATATATATATGCTTATAAAGAAACAAGGTTTCAGACAATATGTAAAAATAAAAATAGGGTAAAGGATAAGCAATTCAACAACTAACAAAAATAAACTCAAAGACTCATGTTGTAAAGTTCTACCGAGATATTTCGGTCGTTAAAATACGGCATATTCAGTCGGTTGGTAAACTTTATTTCAAAACGGAAAAGTTTTCAAATAATGCGATTGGAAGAGTTTTTGGGTTTATTTTTGTTAGTTGTTGAATTGCTTATCTATTATTCCATTTTTATTTTCACACACATATATATATATATATATATATATATATATATATATATATATATATATATATATATATATAGTTTTACTGAAACTGAGTCTATGCACGTTTGTTTCCTTTAGGATTTACCTATATATTTTATGTTTAAAAATGCAGGATTAGTTATTTGAAATGCCAATTCTATCCATCTATGTATTTCTCTAGAACCCCCCCCCCCTTACCTACGTTGTTCTCTGATAATTTCAGTGTTTCTTTCCTGGGCATTTAGACGACTATTGATTCACTTTCTTCAGCGAGCCTTGCTATCTAATTTACATAGTCTATTTGCACAATATTAACATATATACACATCATAGTGTAAACTAATAAGTTAATTTAAACATATACTTATGGAAATATAATTATTTATCTTGTTATGCAAGAAGGATATTTTAAACAATATGTGGCATTAAGATATCAAATAGAAGGTCTTGGAGTTTTCTCCCTCTCTGTCTTTCCCTCTCTCTCTCTCTCTCTCTCTCTCTCTCTCTCTTTATCTATCTATATATATATATATATATATATATATATATATATATATATATATGTCGATAGCCATGTGTTCTTCAACGTTCGTATAGTATTTTTAGCCTGGATTTATGAACTTTGTTCGATCCTAAGCAAATGCTTACACTACCACTCCTGCACTGATGGTGGTCAAAATTCCGAAACAGTATCGTATTTTGGTAATACACACTTTCATAATTTATAAAACATTTGTAGGATATATATATATATATATATATATATATATATATATAGTTAAAGGTAATAATTTCCGTTAGAACTCCGAAAATGACAGTTCAATGTAGAAAACAAAGCCAGCATGAAATATAAAAAGAAAAAAATTACATACACATCGTCTTTGTCAGCACTATAATATATTTTGACCTCATATTTTCTTTAACATTCTAACAGGAGAACTACATATATGAAATGACTGAAAAATAAATAGTCACCAGTTGAGAAATAAATAGAAGAGTCAGAGAGGCACTTGAAAGAAAAGGGAAAATCAACACATGTAAGTTAAAATAATCAAAAAGGATGGGAAAGAAAATAAGGATGTTAAATTATGTGTATCTGTAGTTTTGGCGATTAAGTTTAATTAAAACTTTTTATTAAAATACGCTAAGTATTACGTAGGAAAGTAATATCTGGTCTTTATTTGGTCGATGCAATATATATATATTTTTCTAAAATCAAAAACTAAATTAACAATTTCCGCCTAACGCCATGTAAGGCTATCTAATATATTATGATGAAAAACGTATTGCGAATTATCGACGAGCTAGTGTACATACACAGCTATCATGAAACAATATTCTGCTAGCTCATGACAACAAGGAATGTAACTAAACCGCACTATCAGATGACCCGTAAACGATTAATGCGAATTTAATGGCTGAGGGTGTCTCGCGATAATTACTCCGTACTAATATATTCAGCTTTAATAGTCGTTTCATGAGGTTCTCTTCAATTTCATGCCAGTAAGATCCACGTTCTTCTGTAGATCGCTATTTCTGAAACGTGTTTTTCCTAATCTTTTAGGGAACGCCTCTAAAAATAGAATACTCTATTCGGAGACAATATTATGTCCAATTAATTTGATTAGCTCTCAAATCAGGAAACATTATATATAGTTCTAAAAATATGCTGCCCTGTACGCATAATTCTCCTAGAATATACGATGAATGTGCATATAGAATATCAAAAAAGAAGGTGATACCTGGGATGGTGGGGTCATGATGAACAAATATATATTACACTACGCCCAACAAAAAATGTATAGTAATTCATAAGATGACAACAGGACATATGATACATAACTCCACCATAAAAGAAGTAGGTCCTGCATGAGAGGGTATTATAATTTGACCATAACATATATTAAACTACCCTTCCACAAAATCTGAGAAATGTCTCCAACAATAGAACATATATGACTTACACCCTATGAATATGGAGACGGTAAGGCGTAAGAAATGTGAGCGTGACAACAAAATATATACTTCACAAGCACCCTCTTAATTGAGCATTGAATGATAGAGTATTTTTTTAGTATAGTATAATTTAATTATGTATTAAAAATAGTAATGTATAGTTTCGTCGTCAGACATACAGGAGCCATGCCCATTACATATATATATATATATATATATATATATATATATATATATATATATATATATATATATATATAATCACCTACAGAAAAACACGGTTGTGTCATCTACGACTCATCAGTGTGGCTAGACGTAGTGAGTGTACTCCCGCTCAGATTTAAATCGGAACGGTCAGTCACATGCGCAGGCGATAAAGCAGTAACATTACATAACTGGTTGTGCAAAGACATCGATACTGACAGTTAATACATGCAAGTTAATATATATATATATATATATATATATATATATATATATATATATATATATATATATATATATATAAATGATAATTTATTTCATTTTGACTACAAAATTGATTTTGTTTCACGAGAGCAGTTTTAGGGACTCCCGATCTTCAGGCCTTGTAATGAAATAATTTATACCCTGTGGATATATACCATACTCGCATTATCTTCTTTTTTTTTTTTTTACATGATTCACCCCAAACAAGGCAGGACGCCACTGTAAACGTAAGGGGCTACTGAGAAAAAGGAAAAGTGGAGAAGGATTAGTGGTTCAGCTTAAATTGGGATCTGAGCAGCGAGATGTCTGTTTACATTAGTTTTAAATTTCTGCATGTCAGTACTGTCGGGGAAACAGGGGGCAGGGAGGGAGTTCCAGAGGCCAGCAGCACGAGGAAAGAAGCTATTTGAGTAGAATGCTCTCCGGCAGCTGGGGACCTCTACAGTGAATGAATATGAATATATATATATATATATATATATATATATATATATATATATATATATATATACAGATATATATATATATATATATATATATATATATATATATATATATATACAGTCATAAACAGTTACATAAGTATTAATGCAAATTAATATCTACATCAAGTAATTACTCCAATTTTTTTATTATTAAATAGGATATACGTTATACGACTTACTATATTAAACACTTACACTACCATTTATCGTGTGTGTTATTAACTATTAAATTGTTAGTTTAATGCTTAATTTAATATTCTCTACCAAAAAAGTACGTGTGAGAATGCACAACAGTAAAGATGATGAGATTTTTTTTTATCTTATATGTAAATTGGAATGATAAACAGCCACTGATGTGTTGAAGTACATGAAAAATAAGATTTTGAAAAAAAGTTAAAATAAAAAATTGAAGGTACTTATGAAAAACATGGTTTACGGTTGATTCTTGCATGGCCATTTGAATGAATCAATATGATATATGAGATCTTAATTTTGTAATACAACTTCATCGAGCTTGTAATGTAAATGTTTTCGGATACTGTAAGTAGTTTTGAATTGAAAATATACATAACTACTGAAACCTTGCAAATATATATATATATATATATATATATATATATATATATATATATATATATACATATATATATATATATGTATATATTAGTAGTAAGTTTTTGAAAGGCTGTGGGCAATGCAAATCCGGGCAAGATACAAGTTGTAAGGAACGAAAACAATAAATCGAATACGAAATATGACTTACTATTTATTTTTCCTAAAATCTTACATAACAGCAAAGAAAATTTTAGCTATTTGTGTGGTGTCCGGGTGATTAAAAATCACTATTTGATATTTCGGGAAAAGAGACTTCCCTTTGTCAAAAATAATTACACAAGAAGAAAACTTTCTCCGACTGTGCAGAGCATCCTACAATACAATCCTACAATACAATTCTCCGACTGTGCAGAGAATCCTACAATAGAATCCTACACTACAATTATGTAGGATTCTCTGCACAGTCGGGTACATTTTTGGTATGGTTTAATTATTTTTGACAAAGGGAAGTCTCTTTTCCCGAAATATTAAATAGTGATTTTTAATCACCCGGACATCACACAAACAGCTAAAAACACTGTAAGATTTTAGGAAAAATAAATAGTAAGTCATATTTCGTATTCCATTTATTGTTTTTTTTCCTTACAACTTGCATCTTGCCCGGAATTTGCATTGCCCAGAGCCTTTCAAACACTTACTACTACTATACCCAGCAAGGCTTCAAACAAACTACCATTCTCTACTAATATATATATATATATATATATATATTATTTGTTCAACCATATGTTGAATTTTGTTCATTAGTGTATTGCATGCATTTCTGACAATTTATTGAACTAATCTGTATTTTCATAACATATTAGCCCATGTGTGAGGATCACGTGACTGTTTTAATGAAGCCGTATGTTCACTTCCGGCCTGGTTGGCGACGACGCTTATTAATATTTAATAATGTGTGTATGTGTGTATGTTTGCTCATGTTTTTCCTTTTTTGTTCTACTTATGAATATATTAATACAATTTTCATTAAACTACCTACTGATGTACCTACACACACGGAATGCTTAAAACTTGTATAACTAATAACAATTTGGTAAATGTTTATACACAAACTTCAGCTGCTTGGTCCCGATGCTCGTCGGCAAGCAGAATTGATCGAGACATTTCCGTCCCTCGTCTGCTACCTAGTTGGCTGATACGCGTTAGTGTGCAGCAAAACACCTTGGCAACTACAATCAGGGAGGACATCGGCAATATAAAGGCACTGGAGAACATTTGTGGTCCGTCACTCGAATAAAGACTGGGTTTCCATCGCACCGATGCACTAACCAGATCACCGCGCACCACCGTGGGTTAGTTGCTATGGTCATAGATATTGTTAACAATTCAACCAGGGTGAATACCCTTATCGATATCATGCAACGATATTAATTTCGATGTATGTGATGTAAGCCGTGTAGGAAGGGAAGCTGAAAACAATTAGAAAAATTCTACTGCAAATTCCTGTATTTTTATTTGATTCTACAACTCATGTTTGGGCATTTAAGTAACATTTTAATAAATACTATTTTTGTATCATTTTTAACTTTTACGTGTTGGTGCTTTAAGTTGAAAAATCATACTTTTTCATCCAATTTGCTGACGAATCAGGTTACAATTTAATTTTTTGTTAAAAAATAAAGTCGAGTTTTTTTTGGGGGGCGAGTAGGGATGTATGTTCGTGTTCGTTGATACCCATTTTGATTTTCCGGATTATTCTACGTAGGCAGATGTATATAATTTAAACTGTGTAGAAAATGAAAGCACACAACACTATATATATATATATATATATATATATATATATATATATATATATATATATATATATATATATGTAGAAGGATGAAAAGGAATTAGAAAAGCAAAAGTCAAATCGTATTTCTATTCAGTTGTTCAGAGCAAGGTATATTCCGCAAAAAGGTAATTTATTCAAACAAAAGGAAAAATTTAACTTGAATAAATTGCCTTTTTGCGGAATATACCTTGCTCTGAGCAACTGAATAGAAATACGATTTGACTTTTGCTTTTCTAATTCCTTTTCATCCTTCTACATATCTATCTGCTCTATCCTGTATATTGAGCTGTATACTTTGCACAATAAGTTTTACCTTTCCTAAGAGTTCGCTTTTAGTTCACCACTTTATATATATATATATATATATACAATACTGCAAATTACTGCTCTAGACGGTTTGGAAAACAAGTTACCCGCTTTGTCATAACGGTTCTCTCCAACTCTCTCCATGTCTGGTTTCTTATGTCATCCACCGTACACGGTAAACCTAATCTCTTTTTAAATAGGTGATCTCATTGTTTGATGACGCCATCTATCCTGCATATGGACAAACATAAAACTATACAAACATCCAATCAAATAAACAAGTTAAAACACGTTTAGTAGAATATAGATATATAGAATATAATCGACGCATCTATTTTATGAAGAATTTATAAATGTATACCCATTAAATTGGCCAAACATGTTTTGTGAATCGATTTGTTTTCATTATAGCTGGATTCATCGAATCTAATCATAAATTGGTTGATCTACGTCCTGTTTTAAAACTAATTAGCCGATTGATCGAAAATATACTGCTTAAAAAAGGAGGGACGCGAAAAAGTGCGATATAAAAACAAAATAAAAAAATGTATATTTCACATTTTTGTGATTTGAAGAAATACAACAGAAACATGATTGGTATGAGGTTATATGATATATTCGAATGGTAAGATTCGATTTTGTATGAGTATGAAGATTAATTATCTCATAATGAAGTGATTAAATGAGAAATCGGGACGATACCAAGAATACCCAACAGAAAAAAGAATGAAAAAGACAAAGTAACAATATACAGATAACTGTTCCCAAACGTGAGAAAGTTTGTTTGTGTTTTTGTGTTTTTGTGTTTGTGTTTTGTGTTTTAAATGTTTAGTTAGTTTTATTGCTTTTTATTTATTCGTCTAAATCGGATCGCGTTACATTTCGATTTAAAGGTGACGTATGCGGATATCCCCGAAGTTTGTTTTTGTCTTTTGTGGTAAAGAAAAAAAATAGTAAACAAATAACTGACCCAAACGCCTTAAAATGTAATATTCTACCTACTTAAAGACAGCAAAATCTAAAGATAAAATTGTCAGACTCCATAGACAGTCGACACACGACTGTAAGCCATCTTTGTTTTTCAGTATTACGTAATATAGTTTACCGAACTGTTTAATTAAAATAAAAGTACGTCAAACAAAAATATATATGCAGGTTGGTAAATAAGTTATTTTTATTGACTTTGGTAACAGTTATTTGTTTGTCAGTTGTTTTTCGCGCTATTAATCGTTCTATTGGGTATTCGTGACCATCGCCAAATGCGAAACGTTAATTAGTGAAATAAAGTTAGTATATATTCCTGAATAATTTAAAATGATTACTTTGTGTGTTTAGCTTTCATTATAAAAGACAGAAATATGCAACAAAAGTTTAATGCCGATCAAAAAAATGATTCTATTAATTTTTTTTATATTTAATTTAGAAAGGTAAGAAATGGGGAAGGGCTTCTTTCTTTATTGTTTTTTTTAATGTCCAATGTGATACTTATCTTCATAATAATGATAATAATCATCGTCATAATCATCAGCAGCAGCATCATCGTTGTCGACGATGACGGCGTCGTCAACGACTACAATCACAACGCCCGGTAGTTATCTTTCGAATTTGAAAATAATCATTTTGAACATTTAA
The DNA here is from genome assembly GCA_963556195.1 of Sepiola atlantica. NCBI lineage: Eukaryota > Metazoa > Mollusca > Cephalopoda > Sepiida > Sepiolidae > Sepiola > Sepiola atlantica. The sequence goes on from OY744553.1 coordinate 31,544,818, forward strand.
CGTTTTCTATTACATCGTTGTAATTGATATTACTGCTACTTATTTTATCAATATTTCTATAATGAAGAGTATTACATTTATGTAAGAGAAGTGGAGTACACAAATAGAGATGCATTGTGCCGAATATTAACTTATTTGACCGTGTTTATTAAATTATTATTCAACTAGAAAAATATTGGTCAGCGTGTATTTACAATGTTCTGTAGTGTATATATTATGTGTTTTAAATATTTAAATGTAAATATTGTCTACGGTATTTGCATGTGCAGTTATAAGAAGTCCAACTTTTCAGACGTTGCTTTCTCACCCTTTGAGAAGAAGTTAGTTTATTGCTAATCACCTGAGACGCCCTTGCCGGGGAATGCCGAAAGGGGCTGACAAGGCATTTTTAGTAGGCAAAGGTACTTTTCATTTACTGCGCTGGCTTTTCAATCCCACTTCCCGACTTTGTTTAAAATATTACTGCTGTAAATACAAAAAAAGAGACATGACGAGATTTGTTTAATTGAAACAATTAAAGTGGCGCCCTTTAGTTTTTTAGATATTCTCATAACACATACTTTTTCGCTCGATTGTAATTCGCACCGAGGATTTCAATATGTTCCTGTCGGTTTTCCTGAAAGAGAGAAAATGGCGTCGAATATATTTTGCATCAGACAGTGGGTCCTTAGGGAGAATGTTTTGATAAATTATGGGGGTTCAGATGTTGTTAACCCGGAACTGATATTTTGACAGGATGATAGACGGATTTTTATATCATGACCGTTTCATCTGCTTTAACATGAACTAAGAAAAGAAAGTATAAAGAATAGAAACATGCATACTCAACACACCCACACACACACACACACATATATATATATATATATATATATATATACATACATACATACATACATACATACATACATAGAGAGAAGTATAGAAAGTAAGAGAGAGCAAGAAAGAGAGAGATTCGAGAGAGAGAGATAGACATCGAATGAAAATAATAGAGACGCCACAAATATTATTCATGTGTGTTTCCTTCGCCAACAACTATCACACGGAGCCGGACAAAGCGACTGTTAAAGTTTTAAACATGGATAGTGTGCACTAACTGTGCCTCATATATAAATATATCTATTACATATCAGAAATAAAAATGGTATAAATTATCAAGCTCCATTTAGGTGTCAGACAGGCCAAAGAAGCGTTAGAAATTTCAGAGTGTTAAAGTATACATATAATAGGTTAAGCTAAATGGAGACTTACTCATTAAAACCCCAGCACACATCTATACTTTACGTTCCCCATGTTAATCGAGTGTTTTCCCAAGCAACAAGCAAGGGAGCATGATACATCCTATATTGTCTATGCACAACAGTATCCTCCGATGGCAGTCTTAATTATTAATGACTAGCAGGACTTTTGTCCCGGCGTTTCCCTTTAGGAGAAAAACAAAAATAATGATTTCACAATTAATAAAATACTTGAGTATAAATCTTGAAAAACAGTAAGAAAATAAAACATTTCACTGTAAGTAATTTACTATTAAAATAAGAGTGTGCCATGTGTTTAATATACAACTAAAAAGAATTGTTGCAAAATGTATTTTGTAAATTAGACAATTAATGGGATTGAAGTTGTAAGCTGGTTACTGTATTTTTTATAGTACACCCCCTGTCAGAAATAAGTATTTATTGTTTTCAATTAAACACAATAGCACATATAATAGCTTGCACATTTTAGCGATTAGTTAGTTTGATTTTGCAATCGGTGACTAAAACGAATCTACTTTAGGAATGTGTTGTCTTTAGTGTGCTGATATTGATTTTTGTATCCTGCAAATAATATAGTTTGTGTGTTATCATAACTACCACCATCATACATAAATTTAAAGGAATAAGACTTGTCGAATCATTGAAAAACAAATTATTCAGCTTTAGCCTAGGATATGTGACGTGAACGATTAATATGTAATAGAAGTCGTACGCCTTTTAAGTTATAAGCATTTTGACTTGGCGTAAAACATACTCTGAGAAAATAAGTCATTTTTGTCTTGTCAATTACAAACGCAACCAAAAGATGGCAACTATCCTCACTATCGATATTACCGCGAACATATAAAGAACCATAACTTCTATTAACTATTAATTGTTGTAAAGCAAATAAATCACCTAATACAGGTGACCAAAAAAAAAACTGGCCCCGTGTACACTTTATGTGATATCTCCTTTATTTATTCACCGATTTCCCTTATTTTACAGGACATGGCAGAATCAACGACCGTGAGTACACCAAGACCTCAGTGGGAGCTGGTACAAAGAATACACTGTGTTAAATTTTACTACAAGACAGGCTCGTTAAAGAAAACCCAGGACAGTTTCATGCATCAGTTCAAATGTGAAAAGGCTCCATCCAAAAGCAGAATTCAGAACTGGGTGGACCACTTCGAAAAGTATTGGACCGTGGAGGACATCAACGCTGCCAGTCAGAACCGTCCAAGCTACTCGGGACGTCCCAAGAAGCGGACAGCCGAGCTGGTCGAAAGTGTAGATAGTCTCTCCAGGAGAGTTCGAAACGCTCTGTGCGTAAGCGAAGTCAGTCTTTCAGTATCTCCCGTGAGACTTGCAGGAGAGTGCTGGTGAACGATATCAGGGCTTACCCATACAGAATACAGACGCGGCAGACCCTTACCGCCTCAGACAAGAAGCAGACGAGCGCTATGGCAGTCAAGATGCTCGATAAGCTCGAGGAGACCCCAGGTTTCCTTAACCTCCTTCGGACCTCAGATGAAGCCCACTCCCATCTTGACGGAAAGGCGAACTCCAAGACAAATGTCTTCTGGGGGTCCTCCAGACACAAGTAAGAAGCCATCAAGCCCCTGCACTCTCCTAAGTGCACGGTGTGGGCTGCAATCTCGGTGAGAGGCATCATCGGACCAATCTTAATCGAAGAATCTGGCGCAGCAGTGACATTAACCAAGGAGCGGTATATGGAGGTCCTCACAACCTTGAAGAGTGAGCTCCAGACCCTCTACCCGTCGCTCATAAGCAAGTTCTGGTTCCAGCAAAGACGGAGCAAGTTCTTACACCTCAAATCTGTCCCGAGATTGGCTGAAAGAGAACTTCGGAGGTCCAGTGATCAGTCTCAAAACTTATTTTGAGTGTCTACCCCATAACCCGGACCTAAGTCCTCTAGATTTTTTCCTTTGGGGCTGTCTTAAGGACAGAGTGTACGCAAGGAAACCCAGAACCATCACGGAACTCAAGAGAGCCATCAGGGAGAAGATAAGAGCCATTCCCAATTCAGTATGTAAGAACGTCATGGACAACTTCGTTCTGCGCCTCAAGAAATGGAGGCCATCTAGAATACATGCTGTAGAACAGAGAAAAAAGGCCAAAGACCGTAGTGTTTTGATATGATGTTTTGAATATAATAAACTAGTTATGACCAAAAAATCATTTCATTCAGACGAAACACTAAGAAACGGGGCCTAATTAGAGTGGGGGCCCGTTTTTTTGGGTCACCCTGTATTAGGTGAAGAAACACACGTTTTTAACGAATAACCCAAATGTATTTTATTAAAAACAATTAATGTTGTAATATTAAATGAAGATATATCAAAACAACAGATTAATATCGACTCAATAATTAAAAAGTTATACACTCAGAGATGTTATGAACTAATAGTGCATATTCAAAAGATGTAAACATACAAATAATAATTTCAAATCTTTGAATCGAGTTAAGAAAATATTTTATTTCTTCATCATTTTATTTTGATACAATTAATTATTGTCTTTTGGGTTTATATTTTTTATAATTAATGCCTTATTTACATGATCATAGTATTATATTTATATATTTTTTTTAAAATGAAAATAAGTGAAACATTTATTTGTTTACTTTATGTATTTAATTTTGTATTGTATTTTTAAAGGAGTTTTCCAATAAGATGGATTTACATTTTTATTAAAGACAAACTACTTATCGACCATAAGTTGCATACTTAATAGAGTCGTGTTGCGAACGTATTTGTTTTCATTCCGTTGTAATTATTAAAAGTTCTCTATTTTCTTCAATATACACAATTTTTCTCCCCGTTCGCCTCTCTTCTCTTTCTTCCTCTCTAATCTACCTCCCCTTCTTTCTCTAGCTCCACACGTAAGTGTTTCAGAACCTCTGTCTCACACTCGCTCTCTCGTTATCTCTGGCAACATAAACTAATGGGTAAAGAGTTACAACCCACTCATATATAAAAGTCGCTCTAAATATCGCATGACCTAAATAATTATGTTTTTTTTTACCCACAAATGAATTTATATTATTAAAAATATGTCCGTATCTTATCGAAAGCAGTTCCGGAAAATAGAATATATAAGCTTGTGGGTAAGGCTTGTGCAGTCTTCGAATTTAGTTTGGCAGACAACCTTACTTTATATTATAAATAAGAAATGGATATTTAATTAAAATCATATAATTTTCTGATATTTGACTTCTTTTAATCAGAGGTGTTCATTATTTGGATTTAAAGGATACAAAGTTCGGAGAAAAAAGGTTAAACAGAATATATAACATATTTTATTCCTTTATTAACTGTTTTATTGCCTGCAGTATTATACTTTCACATTAACATATTATTTTCTATCAGGATAGTATAATTTTTTTAATTAAAAAAAATAAATCGACTAAAATATGTTTTTGTTTATTTCATTTATTTGATCTTAAATTTTAATTCTTTAATTTAAGAGAACTTTTTCAATAAGCGGTATTCATTTTTAGATTAAAAATAAATTATTCTTCACTCACATTGCCTGAAAACATATTGAGCACCAAACGTTTATATTGAATAGGAGCATCTTGATAATAAGGTGTTTGTTTTATTTACTCCTCTCCAGGAGTTAGGCACAAGGCCAATTTTATCCTACTCCCACAAGTAAGATGTGACCCAAGGTCGGGTCGGAAAGTGGGGGTTGAAAAGCCCCGTTCACGATATTAACAGTTAGCTCTTCTCACTCATCTGACCCTCTATCCGTCTACCCCTTTTCACATTCTCTACTTTGCAACCCTTTCTTCCCTATTGTTTCCTTCTCTGTAATTAATCTATCAGAACCTCTCACTCACCCTCTATCGTTTCTTTGGAAACTGAACAAAAATCGTTGAAAATGATTACATGAAAACATTAAAAGAATCGCTCTAAAATAAAACTTTGTGAATTATCCTCTTCCCGAATTAAATGAATAAGATAAAAAGCTGTTCATATTTTATCATAGACAAGGCAGATAAAGAGTATACTTGCTTTGGGTATAATGCTTGTGTAGTCTTTGAATTTTTGCTGTACATTCACATAGACAGAGAGACGGACAAACAGATTTCCAATGTATAATATATAAATACTAAAGATTTCAATGAAATAAGATAATGCTCACATATTTAATTTCTGTTTTCATCAGGTGTATTCATTAAACCTTAAAGTTTGTAGATAATGGTTGAACCAGGGCAGAATTCAATAATCTGAGAAGACGGCTAAAGAAATATTTATTAGCATTGGACTTGAAACGGCAATGTTGTGGTCCGCAGGGACACAGCCTAGTGATATCTGTTCCACAGACGCGTAGTTCTTTATAATGCACTTTTCTTATAAAATTTCTGTTCATAGGTGAAAGGAAAATTATTTCCAGTAGTTTTTGCTAAACGATATTTTGCTGTCACATCAGTTTCAGATTGAATGGGCGTATCTTGCGAATATAGTTCTTGTTTAATTTCGTTGTAGACATTAAAAGTGAGTAGAGTTCACATGTTGCAGTCGAAAATAATCAATCGCAGAGATGATAAATGGAGAGAAACTCGGGTTGACTGAGTTTTCTTTTCCTTTGTGGCCGTAATTCGATTTGGTTGAATACGACGCGCAGGCGAACATTTGTCAGGATTCGTTATTTACAAAGAAAAAAAACATCGTATCGTCGTTCATAAAATAGATTACCTTAGAAAGTTTCTCCCCAAATAATTCAATTCAATTAAAACAATGGTTTTAAAAGGCAGAACTTTTAGTCAAAATTATACGATAAACTAGCACGAGTACCTGGTTCAGTTAAATAAATTGGGCTTCTTGGCCTTTTGGCTAAGATCAAAGTGTAGTATCTGTTCCGATGGATACTGCACGCGTGTCCTGTGCAGTTCTAGGAGGTCCACCCTCCCAGGCGTTGCCTCCCCTCTTTGGGGAGGAGTAAGTTTATTGCTTACTGTCTGAGGCGCCCCTACCGGGGAATGCCGACGGGGCTACCCAGGCAATTTTTAAATGGCCAGAGTGCTCACCTCTCGGGCGCTGGCTTTTCAAACCCCACTTTCTCGACCCGATCTTGGGTCACATCTTACTTGTGGGAGTAAGATAAAACTGGCCTTGTGCCTAACTCCTGGGGAGGAGTAAATAAAACCTGGTTCAGTTAGAGTTCATAATGTGAACTTGCGTTTGGTTGCAAAGCAGTTTACTCTGCGTGTGTTAATTTTGCCCGAATTCAGTGACAACTTTTGTTTACAATTAATAACGTGTGCCTAGCGTCGGGCGGAATTTCCACAAACATAACCTCTTCGAAATGGATTCTCTCTGAAACAAATTACAACGAAACAGCTTCCGTGTAGAGTACACTATGGTCGTCTTCATGTCAAATATAAGCAAATTTATTGCATGCCACGCGCGCACAACTATTCAGACTTGGCTCAATCCATCACTCGTCTTTAATTTTATCATATTATACTACATCTCTTAACTGGCACTCATTCAATCTCATTGACCCTTATGCTCGCGTTGATTTCCTTTGATCCACCAGTAAAAAAACACAGAAGGAATACGGGAATAGCGAAAGCAGACAAATATTTCATATATATATATACAGGGTGGGCAAAAATAAGGGTCCTATTTTTAAAAATTCATAACTTTTTTATTTATTGATTTAAAAATTTTTTTTTTTTTTAGAATAAGTAAAGGACCCTTTCCGAAGCAAGCATGAGCCGTATTAGCCCTAAGGAACGTACCCTCATTTAGAAAACATTATTTTTGCTTAAAAAACTCAAAACAGTGTAAAAAACAATACTTTAGTTTTTGTAAGTTTTAAGAAGTGTTTTTCGGCTTAAATTTGTTTTGTTTATTTCAAAAAATCTCGGAAGGGTCAGTCTACACACACATAACGTTTGGTGAGTTTAACTTTTATTTTGTGGAAGTTATTAAAATTCAAGTTATTCAAATTTAAAGATAGGACCCTTATTTTGGCCCACCCTGTATATATATATAATCTCTGACGAAAGTAAGAACAATTTTCATTACTAAACTATTGCGATCATACAAGTGTCTAGTTAATTTAGAGTACGTTGAATTATTGTGCAGGAGCAATAAGCAAAGAATAAGTTGGCCTAACTCGAGTCGAAATACGAATGGCAGTGGCATGTATGTATAAAAAGCTTCATGGTAGTTAAAAAAGTTAAACATTAGGTATTATACACGGGTATAGAAAGACAAATGAGTATTAATTGTTCTTTGAAAAGCAATTCCCGTGTTAGTGACTGAATTTGTGTAAATTAGTAGCCTAAGGAGTCATTTCTCAATGTGTCGCCTTTCATGATCCTATCATTATCCCATATGCTCTCGGAACACTATTTTGTTTTATTATTAATATATATATAAAGTAGACTGGTTTCCATCTGTCAATTTGACGATAGTAAGAAAATAATCACATGCATGATAGGCTAGACATTTCACCTCACAACCAGCAGCACTTCCGAATGCGTATTTCACAAAAAAATAATTACATTTCCATTCTACCAAAAAGTATTTAAAGTATTCTGATTTCCACCTCTTACAAAAACATATTCGAAGGAGAGGGTAGTAACGATTAACCCTCTCTATAGTATACGTCCTCACACTTACCACATCGACACCGTGAGCTTTGTTTTGTATAGTGGAAAAATCACCCTACCGCCCGATCCATGATTCAAGAACTTTTAATTCTGTCATTCAAGCTGCATGTAATTTAAAGGTTAATCAATAAAGGCATTCTCTTTAAACGAACACATTCACAAACTCCCATGATGGCAGGCAAGTACATTTTTGCACAATAGATTTTCAATGTATTTTTTCTATTTTCGCCGATACATTTTTTAATAAACTTCTTTTCACAAGACATTACTGAACTTTTAATATTTTAATTAATTCGTAACAATTAAGTGATTAGTTACTTACTTTAGAGGCAGTTATTTCTTTTATATGAATTTGTTTCACGTGAAAGGTTAACAAAACTATTCTATTTTAAAATCAAATATAATAATTTACTATTCATTTAGTAATACACTTTTTAACTAATATATATATATATATATATATATATATATATATATATATATATATATATATATAAACATAAAAATAAACGTATTTTTATTATTCCTTCCATATTATTTCCAAAACAAACAAACACAATATGAATGCTTTACAAAGAAAGTGGGTGGCACTTTTTATCGCTACCTCTCCCCGCCACCAAGCACAATAAAGTATTTGCGTACGTGACTAAAATTAAATAATAAATCGACACCATTTAAAACTAAAGATATGATTAATTTTTATTTTATTTTTTATTTATTAAATACTCAATTTATACATTTCTTACGTTAAGTTACCTGTCGCCAAACAGTCATTCGTCATTTCTGCAACAGATGGGTGAAGAGCCTGAAGGTTTTTAAACCAGTAGTACTGGACTCCGTCAGGTGCAGGTGCTTTCCAATTTGAAAGCTTTTTCACCCACTCTCAACGGTGCATGTTATATTAGCTTGTCGTTCTACTCTAGATGACACCTCCATTTCAATATCTTTGATCCATTCTGCATCCTCTTGATGCTTTACTTCCTTTTTTCCAAATGCCTTTCCAAAATGCACTAGATTGGTCAGCATCAGGTGTAACATCATTCCCCCTTTTCAATTCCTTCTAGTTGTTCAAAAATGAGTTTGTGGTTGTTTTCAAACAGCCTGTTTTGTTGATACTGCTTAATTATCGCTGTAACGTTTAACTTTGGCAGTCTTAGCTACGACACGCTGTTTCAGTTTTTCAATTACACACTTGAAACCTTATCGGTGTATGTTGAATGTACGGATTAGTCTTTCACAAGCGCTCTGACTTTTGAGTTTGCCATTTTCGACAGCTTGCACTTTACTTAAATCCTTTCTAAGGTGGTTTATTTTACCATGAAAACGTTTCCTCCACCATGGCTCTTTATTTACTTCTTTTTTCCGTGTTTCTACTCCGAGTAAATTTGACACAGTTTGGACAGCAACTTTAATAATTGTGTTACATTGTTCATGATTATCTACCAATAAAAAAAGGGAAGACATCATTCACTTTGGTCGTGACAGTTTTAAGTCTTTTTCTATTGACAAATCTCAGGTTCGGCGGCTGTTCTAAATTGCCAGCTTCTCGTCCATACATCTGAGAATAGGAATATGTTCTTCTGCCCTCCCATGTTCTATCATGTGTTTTATGATTGCATTTGTGGAAACATTCTGGTTACCATTAGTTACAATATTTCGCTCTCGGAGTGTGTTGTTGTTTCCACCCTAGACTTTTCTTCAACTACATCAAGTTCATTTATCCCCACAAGCTCATCTGAGTCTTCTCTCTCAATTTCTCTGTTTAGTTCTTCAATTTCAATAGCAAATAGCCATTCATTAGTTCTAATCACCCGGGCTTATTCTGCAAGTTTTTGTTCTGATAGCTCATTCCAATTTAAAAAATGTTCTTTTTTATTTTTTTATTTTTTTAATTATTATTATTATTATTATTATTATTATTATTATTATTATTATTATTATTATTATCATCATCATGGTGATGATGGGCGCTGTTGTTGTTGTTGTTGTTGTTGTTATTGTTGTTGTTGTTGTTGTTGATGTTATTGTTGTCGTTGTTGGTGGTGTTGGTGGTGGTGGTGTTTTTGTTGTTGTTGCCTTTGCTGTCGGTGTTGTTGTTGTTGTTGTTGTTCTTATTGTTGTTGCTATTATTATTATTATTATTATTATTATTATTATTATTATTATTATTATTATTGTTATTATTATTAACCAGGTTTTCTCTGTAATAACAATATTTTTAGAGTCAAGTTATATTACGAATCAAACGTATTAAAATTTCACGATTTCGGCAAAATGAGCTGACAAATCTAAAAATAACAACATTTATTATAGCGAAAACACTATTAATAATCAAATGACGTTATGTGCACTGATTTTGAATATGTCAGTCCGAAGTTAACTTAGGGACTAATTTCTGATTTTGCTGAACCTGTTTCGATATAAAACGCTGTATTCACAGCATCTTATCCAAAGTAAATTAACGTTTGTTTTTCTGTAGTTAACATCGACCAGTATGGTAAGAAACAAAAAGCAACTCATCAAACTGTCTGAATAACTTTCTTTCGTATTTCACGTTGGCAGCAAGACAATATCGATCACCAGAAATGTATTAGTAAAATACCCGAGTTCAACATTAATAAACTTATTAATTAAAAACGTCTATTATTTGGCTGGGAAATGCAAACCTAACTTTTAATGTTATAATAAAATGTTCTTAAAATTTGCCGTAAAGGAATCACAAAGGTTTTACAGAAACAAAGCCCATGGAGAAAATACAAGTTTGTTTTCTGTTCAGTTGTCTTTTAATTTTATTTTATAGACTTGTAGCAACCCTGGCAGAAAGATATATTAAATTGTGGGTTGGTTCCATAATAGACAAGGGGCGTCTACACTGATGGTAAACTTAAAGAGGACATTAAGCTTTATTTCGGCAGCCTCGAAACGCTAGCTTACCTTTATTTCGTTCGTTAGCCTACATATTCCACCGCGCGATGTTTCTGACAAATATAGGATAATTATTGTTTTCTTGGTGTGCTTTGAAGTGAGTAATGTGATAGCAACATACATTTGATAACATTGATGAGTTTTGTAACAAAAAATTGTTACACTTACAAATTAAGATACAACTCAATCGTATACGATTGCGAGGAACATGTTCCGTTAGATGACGTTCAGTTCACGACAATATCATTACAGGAAGTACAGGTCGCTTTACTGTCGTCTAAATCAATCTGTGGGAAATGAAACTGGAAGGAAACCCATCAAAATGTCTAAATAATTGGCAGCATGACAATATCGATCACCAGCAACGTATTAGTAAAAGAACCGGGTTAAACATTGATAAACCTATTAATTTAAATTGCCTATTATTTACTCGGGAAACACAAACCCAACTGGTAATGTGATATCAACATTTCTCCATTCTAAACGGTTCCCTAGGGTCGTTAAACAGACAAGGACAATGGAGAAAACACTGATTTGCTTTCTGTTCGATTGTATTTGAATTTGTTTTATAGGCCTCTAGTATCGTGTAAAGTTGATTGTCACTGAAGTAAAAGAGACTCCGATACTTGATTGTATATATCCTGGGTAAGAACGATGTCAAAATAAAATACGTCTCTGTGCAATGGTACCTTTTTTCTTTTTACATGGAAATACTCTCCAGTACGTAACCAACAGGTCATATAGTGCGCGAACATTTATTTTAACATACACAGGTAACCATTTTATTGTATATATTACTGTTAACAATGTTGATCTTTATCTACAATTCACTGTGAAGACGCAACCAATCGATTTTAATATCATCAAGCTCTATTTTACAATAGGACCCAAAAAAACATGTCTCCGACGAATCGGTAATAACATTCCGAATTGATCTGCAATTTAACGGTATTTGGCACGAGTTTCAGTCGATGCCTGACTTGTTCATGAAGTTTCAGTTACGAATGCCCAACATTCTTTGTTTTCTCACCGTAACCTAATATATCAGGATACTTTGATGCACGTCTCAATTTGCTCTGCATTGTCTATCCGAGCGTGAACTGAAGCAATTCTTCCACAAGCACGTCCTATTGTCTGTTTGATGAAATACAAATCAGGGGATTCCTTCACTGTACCGACTTGCTTATGAGTCGCATTTTTAGTCGGCGGACACGAAAGCCGAACAGCAAGACGGGCTTATGTACTATAGCCAATAAAGCTTCATCGGTGTTATAAAAATTGGTAAACTCCCATTCTTCCGGTACGTAGATACTCCGATTACTGGAACCGTTTCTGGAACCATCGCTTTTAAAGTCTCGCTTGTCTGTGGAACCTTCTCCATTTTAACAGTTATCAAGTCGCTTTCTTTCTTTCTCGACGCCCCCCTCCCACAATGGACTCGTCCACGATTCAATTTTGCCACTCTTTCTTATCTTTGCAGGCTCGCTATAACATCGCAAATCCTGCTACTTGGAATACTAGAACAATTAATTAAGAATTATGAATATTTCATTCATCAGTTTTTTGTAAATACAAAACACCATCACTTTCATTAATTCACAACTCAAAATTACATTTTGGTATTTACGATAAAAAATGTATTTATCTATTCCGTGAATAAAAGAACATGACATAAAATATACATTTGCCGTTTCAGTTGCAATTTAGAATTTCTAAAAGATAATGATTATTTCTATTTAGACTCAATAGTTCAACTTCTTCACAATCATAAAACTAAATATTTATTCAGGAAATGAAACAATAGTGTTAATACTTGTTATATGAAAATAAAAACAGTTATTGAATAAAAATACAATAAATAATAGTAGTTTGTTAATAAAATCCCCTATTTGAAAGAACTATGCAAAATAGTTTCTTGCTACGTATTTATGATATATACATATGCAGTATATTACAGAAGCTAGTGCATCTATTAGGTGAAATTGAAATGTTTTAATGGAAATCGCTTCAGACAAGGCATGCAGAGACTTTATTTAAAGATCTAACCAGAACAAAAGATGAGAGTTTCTTCCTGGATTTCACCGACCAAGATGAATCACAAAAAACACATTCTGCCTGATGAGACCTCAGCTCTTGATAGCTGTTAATCGATAACATCGCCATGCCAGTGTAGCAGATTTTGTACATGTCTGAATAAAAAACATTCATAATACAGCTCTATATTTTTATTGGGCACTTTTTTGTAAGCCCGGTTTGATTCCATTTAGATTTCTACCCTGTGGATCTTTATACTACCTGGATTACTAAATATATATATATATATATATATATATATATATATATATATATATATATATATATATATATATATATATATATATATGTATATACTAATGATAATAGAATAAACGATTAGTTAAATATCGTAGAGGGATCTATCCCGATAAAATAAAGCTCAATACGTTGAGTAGAGCAATCAATTTTAAAGAAAGAAAGATGAAGATAACAAATTATACAAAATAACATAAAGTTACATAAATGAATACACATTTTATTACATCAAAAGTTCAGATGCAAGGAGTTACGTTAATCCTTAAACAATGGTTTTTCAAAGATAAAACTCTTCTCGTCAGAGGATAAACTCTGGTAATATGGTATTTATAACAATTAAATATTACCTAGTTCCATTTCATTTTGAAAAATTGAAGAATAAAAAAAACAAAAAAGCTTGGGAATAAAGAAATAAAAGGCCGGGAAGTAAAAAAATTAGCAGTATTGCGAAGTGATTTTTGAAGACGAAAAAGGCGTGATGGTGTAGATAGTTAATAGTAAAAGTAACAGTTTGTAGAATTGAAGAAAGTTTTTTAACAAATAAAAGGTTGAGGGTTGAAAATATCTCACTAGGTCCGTATGGATTCATACTCCGTTATAGTATATTTCCGTGGAGTTACAAGTAAAAATCCTGTATTTGTATTTTAAATATCCAATTCAGCAAATCCGAGGTTTAGATTGTCTGTTGAAAGGCGTTATGTAGAAAAATTCATATCTGCCTTAAATTCCTGGCTTCCTAGTTAGTGAAAGTTTTCAAAAGTTTCATATATCATCTTAAATATTCTGCTTAGGGTAGGGAACTTTGCCGACTAAAGAGAATAGAACCGGATCCGCCGAGGTCAAAAAGGAATAATGCGTGCGGCTAATATTTTAAGGGTAGTGTGAAGGAGTGGGTGAGATTGGGGGGGGGGGGTTAGTGAAGTCTATAAATTAAAGTTAGAGTGGTCAGCTAAAGTGTGCTGGTGGGATGGGGGGAATTCAGTTGCTTATATTTTGAGGTTAAAGGAGGTTTCTAAGTGCGATTAAGCTATCAGATAAGGAAGTATGTGAGCGGGATTAATATGTAGCCGTAATTGATATTTTTATTGTTGTTGTTGTTGTCATTATTATTATTATTATTATTATTATTATTATTATTATTATTATTATTATTATTATTATTATTATTATTATTATCAAAAGGAGGAATATTATTTTCAGAGCAGATGTATTAAAATTATGAGTGTTTTATTCTGAAGGCAAGGCCGGTTATAATTTTGCGTATCCCAATATTATATTAAATCATGTTAGCTGATTCTAGTAGGGTTAAAAGGTGGAATTCAGTGTATGAATTTAGATTAATATTATATTAACTTATATTACATCATATTGAATTATCTTGGCGCCAGGGGTATCATTGAGCTGTTAGTCTTTTAGCATTAGGTCGATATTTGTTGAGAGAGGTGGGTGGGGCAGTGGGGTCTATCCGTAGTGGAAGATCGATGCTAAAGAGGTCAGGTGGTTGTTTAATTAACTATATGTTTCGCTATTGTGTTAAAAATAAATCTGATAAGGGAGTGAAGATGGTCTAGATATGTGCATTTATGTGTTCTGGGGCGGGAGGGATGTCTATTGGGGTTACAAGCTGGGCGTATTTAAATCTCCTCTTATGTTGGCATCTGGAATATATATATATATATATATATATATATATATATATATATATATATATATATATATATATAATGGTCTTAGTCCTTAAAACACCAATATAAGGGGAAAACAGTTATCATGAGGCAAGTTCCACAAGTTTGCAGTTCTAGTAAGAAGCTAATTAAATAGGAATATGTAATACAATGAGGTGTAAACAGTGAACTGATAGAGATGAGTATTGATTTACTCCTCTCCAGGAGTTAGGCACAAGGCAAGTTTTTATCTTACTCCCACAAGTAAGATGTGACCCAAGGTCGGGTCGGGAAAGTGGGGTTTAAAAATTGCCTGGGAATCCCCGTCGGCTCACCGGTAGGCGCGCCTCAGGCAGTAAGCAATAAACTTACTCCTCCCCAAAGAGAGGAGGCAAAGCCTGGGAAGGTGGACTTCCTAGAAGTGGCCAGGACAGACCCATTGACCGGCGTAAATCAAGACCCGAAGGTCAAGACAACACCAGTATGGGGTGCAGTATCCATCGGAACAGATACTACACTTTGATCTTAGCCAAAAGGCCAAGGTGGAAAGAACTGATGGAGATGAGTAGACCAACGAGTAAAACAATCTGAAACAGAAGCGCACTGGGAATAGATAAAACACTTCTGAATAGCACCTGCCCTAATCGCATTCATGGAAAAAGACTGAGATTAGCAATATCACGTCTATGGGAGACAGGGTTCAGAGAAGAAGTAACTCAAATTACAGACACTTTTCTGCACCTTATCAAGAACCATCAAATAATACATATTCATCAGCCTAAATATGACGACAGTACTTCATACATGATCTGATACTTAATATGTAGAAATAGACTACGCCCTCAGGTGTAAGAAAGTGTTTGGAGTGATAGAATCAACCGACTTTACAAAAAGCAGAAATGTCAATAGATCTAATTTATGAACTCCAAGAGAGATTTGATAGAAAAGAGAGGACAATAAATTTCGGCGTCAATTTACCCTGAAATGCAAAACGATTTATGCGAATATCAGGAGGAAAAGGGACATGTCTTTCGATTGAAAAACACAATCTGAGTCTTGAAATATAGCGTTTTGAATGTACTGTCAGTTCTAGAGATGGGCCCAACTTTCAAACACACCCACACTCACACACACTTATATATATATATATATATATATATATATATATATATATATATGTATATATATATGTATATATATATGTATATGTATATATATATATATATATGTATATATATGTATATATATATATGTATATGTATATATATATATATATATCTATATATATGTATATATATATATATATAGATGAACGAAGAGTAATACACATGCACAAATGCCCAGATTAATTTCAAACTTTGATTGTTCAATGCAAGGTATACACATAATTGTATTACAGAATATACCTTGCATTTAACAATCGAAGTTTGAAATTAATCTGGATATTCGTGCATGTTTATCACTCTTCGTTCATCTATCTTTATAATTTCTCTATCTCGTATATTAAGCTGAAACAATTTCACTATATGTTCTATATACTAAAAGCTTACTTTTAGTTTCATATTTATTCTATATATACATATATATATATATATTATATATATTATATACATATATAGATACACACACATACATATATATATATATATATATATATATATATATATATATATATATATATATATATATATATATATATATATATATATATATATATATGGGCAATGAAAAAGGAAACACCAAAAAGGAAGTTTTTATGTGTTCATCAAAGTTTCGTCTTTATTTGTTATACTTCTTCAGGATGATAATATAAAGAAAAATGTCATGCAAGTACGTGGACATATAGGATTGACATGGTGGGTTGAAGGGAGGAAATAGTAGCCACTACTGGAAAACAGTAGGGACAGACGTCCGGACCTGGTGAAGACAGTTGCGAGGAATGAAAATATATGTTTAAGAAACTGAGTGAAAAAAGTGGAAGGGCGAGGGTGAGCAGGGATACTGTGGATGGTTGTAAGTGAAGAAGTGGAGAGTTGGGGTCAGCGGGAGTAATGTGGAGTGCAGGAGTGGAGGGTGGGCAAAAAGGAGGGTGGAATGTTTGACCAGGAAGGTAAGAGGTCATGCTGAATGAAGATGTGTGTGTGGGAGGGGTATTCAGAGGAATGGAAGATGGGTAGAAAAGGAGGGAGAGGCTCTGTGATTTTGGTGGATAGGTAAGCGTCATAGTTTTAGAGAGGATTTTAAAAAATAAGGGGATTTAAGAGTGGGCGGTGTGGAAGGGTGAGAGTTCGAAAGAAGTGATTGAAAGAGGAAATGGGGGAGTGGAGGGGGAGAGGGAAGTTTTGTTATGATAGGTGTGAAATATTTTAAATATTTTAAAAAGTGAGAATGTTTGACCGGCTTGATATGTTAAGAATGTGAGGAAAAGAGTAAGTTAGAAAAGTTAAGATTTGTGGAGAACGATGATGTCTGTGTGTGTGGGAAGGTGTATGCGGAGATAAGTGGGTGAGATCTGAGAGATAAAATGATTGTCATCTATGAATTGGGATGAGTCTTTTTTCAGTAAGGATGATTTTGCTGATCAAAGAAGATAGGTTATAGAAGCCATTTCGTTGCTTGATGGTGTTGGAGGCAATGATGAGTGCAGTTTCCAATAGTCTTCGCCGAGCTTTGTTGTGGATGTATTTGGTGATTTCGTTTTTTTTCAAATGTGAAGGCATCCCCGTGCTCTAATGCATGGGAGAAAAGTGCACTGAAAGGGTTATTGTTTTTATGTCCCATGTTGCATATGGATGTGTTATTGGAATGTGTGGGTAAGAGAAGGGGTATGTCTATGAGAGAGGTGTTTTGAGTTTCATTGTTTTGTGTGTTGTTTCTGGGGAATATACAAATCAATAATCTTAAAAACAAACTCAACACAGTAGAACTCTCAATAAAATTCACCCATAAAACTGAAATAGATAGCTCGATACCCCTCCTAGATACTCTTATAATTAAGGCCAACAACAAACTAGAATTAAAGGTACACCGCAAAAACACTCACAAAAATGACTACATACACTTCTACTCCCACCACCATAGCAAGATCAAAACAGGTATAATTATAGGCTTCTTCCTACGCGCGCTTAGAATAAGTAGCCCAAATACATAGATGAAGAAATAAAGTACATTTTAATTCCCTAAAAACACTGAAATACCCCACACATTTTTATATTAAATGCCAAGAAAAAAGATTTTCAAATATTCTCAAATAAGTCCTAAATAGTTAAAATCGACTAATAATGCCATTTTCTGCATCTTAATCACTAAGGAAGTGAGACCATCGAAATAATAATATGCAAAAAAAAAAAACTTGCAATCACCTATAAAAATAATTACATGAAAATATTTATATATATATATATATATATATATATATATATATGGGGTTGTGGTTGGTGTGGGTGCGTGGGTGTGTCAGTATGTGTGACTATCTCTTTCTTTACATATAGAGAAGACAATCGCCCGGCATGTGCTTTGAGTTTCCATTGCCTTGCTATTGTATTCCAACTCTATTATATCACCGAAAAAAAAAACATGTTACTTTATAGCCTCCGTTTCACATGTTATCTTTAGAAAAAAAGCGGACAATATACACAGCGCTTCGAGAATAGATCATTAAGCAGAGAATGGCTGTCCGTTGCGGGTGAGCGGCCCCTGCGATTCGATTGAAACACGTTCTTACCGGCGGCCATTTGCTTTGTATTTTTATTATTCTCGTGTGCGATCACACGTGCGCAGTGGTCGATATTCAGTTTACCGCCGACTCTTTATGCGTCGCTGGACAACTGAGAGTAGATTGATTAGGGGACATTAGCGAACAGGTGTACGTCGCTATTGTGCAAGGGCGTAGTACTTTCCCATTGAGTAGACACGCAATGTCCTTTATCCAGTAAGATAGGACTATACCGGAAACATCATGCAGGTTCAGGGAGATATCAGAGAAAAAATTGGCAAAGGTATAGGACTGAAAGTGTTGGTGTAAAAAATTATATATATATATATATATATATATATATAGTTTGAAAAATCGCACAGTTAAAACGTTTCAATGAGTGATTTTACAAACTACATTATTAACGTAACCGCGTGCTACACACAATAACATTTAAACATTGTCGTCGATAACAACAGGATGAATTTCAACTTGACTGCGATAGAAATGTCTCAGTCAGGGACAAAAAAGAAGAAAAAAAAAGAAATATGCTCATATTTTTGACAGGGGTATCTATTACCGAAAGTACTCAAATTTATAAAAAAAAAGTGTTTAAAGTAATTAAATAATTTATTTTAAAAAACAAATATCTGCGTTGTTCAGTTTTCAACATATATATTATTGTAATTCTCAATAGTACATATATATATATATATATATATATATATATATATATATATATATATATATAGAGAGAGAGAGAGAGAGAGAGAGAGAGAGAGAGAAAGAGAGAGAGACAGAGAGAGAGAGGAGGAGGAGGAGAAGAAGAAGAAGAAAAAGAAGAATTACTTGGGGGCTTAGGTTGTACCGGAAACAATTGGGGGTCTATATACAAGAAGGTATAGCTCCCGGTAATAGTAAGTAAGTGTAAGTGTATGTTTATTTTATGAGCATTTACATATCAAGCACTCTCGCGCTATCTGCATTGCTATCTCGTTTTTGCGCTGTCGCTCTCATTCTTTTTGTGTTTCTCTTCCTCCATATCTCAATGTATCTATTTTTCTACATCTACCCCTCTATCTATCTGGTCCCTTTAATTCTCGCCCTATATCTCCCTCTGTTGGTGGCTTTATCTCTAACTCTCTATCTCTTTTAATCAATTATTCATTATCTCACTCTATTTCTATAATAAAACAATGGTTTGAATTATTATGAATTAATGCTCAACTCTATAAACATGACGTCAATGAGACGTGTTATTTCTGTGTTTTTCGTTTAATTGTTCTATAAAGATTCATACGATTTTGTTCATTTTTTTCGTCTTTAAAATTTTTTCGTGACAACATTCTTTTTCTGCATTATTTTGATTAACTTAACCGATTGAAACGTTATTTTATATAACTATACATAGGTATTTGTGCGAACACTTGTTGGAAACATTTGTTCGTAATGTTTGCTGTTCTTAGCAAAACACTTCTGGAATACAGCTTCCTATTCCAGTAGCTGTTTTCCAAGAACCGCAGGCTTGTGGAACTCTCTTTCTGCTGACGGGTTTCCTCCTACCTATGATATTGGTATTTTCAAAACTAAGGGCAATACGCATCTTCTGTTTTTGCAATAATCATATGTGTTTTGGGGAGCTCCTTACATCAAGTGACTCTATGCCATGTCTTTAGCGATTTCCATAAAAACAATTTCCATAAAAACAATTTTTTTTTTTACAAAAATGAATGATAACATTAAACCCCCACTATACACTACCCAAAAACACACTATAACCAATAAATTTACCACCCAATCCCACCCCAACAAGTCATGATGAATCTATAAATATATAACCACCCCTCTAAACAACCAATAACATCAAATCTCTACGTACTACCTATAATGCACAGCCTCAATAGCCTCTCAGCCATACCACCAATTCTAACATAAACCCATAACTGGGACAGCTATTAACACTGATATTACTTGGACTAATCTAATCTCAATTACTTAACCCTTCGATCACTACCTTGAACACTTAATTACCTGTAGTAAATATAGATCAACAAAAAATAATTATCATTTGATGTACAAATAACTAACTGTGATAATAAATGCTCGCATTTTAAAGCGTCTGCGGTGTCTCGCGGCCATTTGAAAGGGATGTAATACGCATGGCCGGGGTTGGCATTATATGCTTATACATAATTTGCATACGAAGAGATCTACGTGCTTAAAGGATGGAGTGCAATAGTGTCCTTGGTGATGATTGCAGCTCAAATCAAGCGTACACGCCGACAGACATAACTAAAACGTTGTTAGTTTAAAGTTACAAGTAGACATGATTAAATAGGGGGTAAATAAACACATGACTGATAAACCAGATTAACAATTAATGCATAAAAATAAATAAATAATTAAAAGAAAATACACTAAAAATAACCTTAAGATTATTGATCAACTAATGAAATGTGTAACAGTACAATGTAAATGAATATAAATTAAAATATGTATTAAAAATCATAATTAAATAAAAATGTGTAATGCCTTTAATCTTAGAAGATGACTTATAGTCTGTAGAAAGTTGAGAAACAAACTGTAGAATTACATTCAATGTAAGCAAGACAACGCTTTTTCCTTAAAGAATGATCAGAAACACTTATAACCATCGGTTACTATAAAAAATATTACTCATTTCTGGAGATTTAAACATTCAAACTTTCCAGTATAACATTCACCGACAACATTAATTAGAATAAATACATAGAAGATACTGATTAGGATGCTGCAAATAAAATGTACTACCTTTACCGGACTAGACAACGACTCACAACTCCCAGTAGTCTATGCCTTTATTGTTGCCACATCTTGGCTGGTGCATTAACTACTAGCTTCTCTCTCCCTCTCTCTTGTACACGATGCAAAATACAGTGTCTCATCTCATAGGTCCAGAACTGTCTACAAAGTTTCTCCATCGTCATAGCATTCAATTATTTTAGAAGTACTTCCTAGTAAATCCCTCTAACCGATTTACTATATGTGTAGGTCATCATTTAAATAGCGCCGATTGACCTGCTAAGCTTTAACATCTGGCCCCTTAACTGTAGATGTCCCAAGATGATGAAACTCTTTATATTCACATAGCTTATTTGCTCAGACCGGTTTATTTTGAAATTCCCTCCCTGCTCACTGTTTGCCTGACTGTAACAACATGCATAAATTATAATGCAATGTAAGCAAACATCTGGCTGTACCATTCCCGGATGTCTATGTCTCGCTGCACCAGTCCCTGATGCCTACTATGTATATCACCGCTAATCAAAGCAATCCGTTACGTCCCAGTAGCCATATGCTTTGTTTCGGTAGAAATACATTAAAAAAAAAGATAAGTATCATTTCTGTTTTTTTCTGCTATTACTGTTTAATGTATAAGCACTTTTTAATACGACGTTCAACATTATCAATAATTATGGTATTTCTTTTCCCATGTGGATATTAAGTACGAGAGAAACAAAAGCCTAATGTCGGTGAAACTAGCAAATGTTTGATAATATCAGACCATTCGGCGATCAAGAAATTAATAGAAAATATAATTAGAAAAAAGGTCGTCTGATCTCTTGTAAATTCAAGGTAGAAAAAAGAAGATTGATATGTTTACATAGTTGCCATATGGTTACCAGCATGAGAAGAATATATATATAAATATATATATATATTTATATATATATATATATATATAATTGTATATATATATATATATTTGTATATATATATATATATATATATATATATATGTATATATATGTATATATGTGTGTGCATATATATATATATATATATATATGTATATATATATATATGTATGTATATAGATAGGTATATAGATACATTCATATATGTATATATATATATGTATATATATATATATATATATATATATGTGTATATATATGTATATATATGTATGTATATAGATAGGTATATATATATATATATATATATATGCATTCATATATGTATATATATATATATATGTATCTATATATATATATATATATATATATATATATATATATATATATATATATATATATATAAGGAAGTGGTATAATGTAAACGTTCATGAATTGGTATTAGATATATGATTTCTGTAATCAAACTGGATTTGTCTAATCCATATTATGACCATATTTGTAATTTATAGAGGTATACAGTATGAGGTAGATACACGGGGAATACTGATAGGTTACTACCTATGGTAAAGAAAGTTATAACATATCATTAGAATGCCTGCTGTATTTTTGTCAAATGTATTTATATATAATACTCAGCATCTGTGTGTTGTGTGTGATGGTTGTGGTTTCACTAACGAAAGAAAGGTTAGAGAATGTACATGAAAGTAAAAAGTGTATTCTCATGTCAAATTTACCGGGGATCATAATGCAGTTGTTTCCAGATATCTTAGGGAATCGCTAATGAAGAGTATATAACCCGTAACGCCTCAAATATATCCTATTTTCATGACATGTAAATCGTATGTATACAATTCCCTGGGGAAGACAATTAATGTGGTTTAAAATCTCTAAGTATGTTTCTAACTTGAAGGAACTATTGGCGCAAAACGTCCTTTATATCTACCAATATATCTTGTGTTGATGAAATTTTTATAACATGTATTCATTTCCCGGTGGAAGACAACATACGTTGTCCCGAATCTCTATGTTTACCCTTATGTGCCCAATATCTACGTGCCCTACCTCAACGCAACTCATGGGACTGGACCCCTTTATAACACTTTTAAAACGTGCATCAGATTAAAGTGAAATTTAAATCATATGTATCATAAACTTATTCCTAGTTTCCCAACATTTCAGCTTCTGCCGAATATATTATGGAGCGAAAATATAGGAGAGGCCAGCAGAAGCAAATTCACAAATCAAGTCATATAAGCATAGGGAAAAATGGCAATATGCTTATTCAATCCAGAGTAACTACAGATCTTCATGCCAGTTATCATAAAAACATAGTAATTATTGTTTTTACTATTCATCCGAGGTTGCACGCGTGGGGATATATTGTCGATCAAAAAGTGTCTCACTAAAAAATTCAAATATACATTTAAAAAAATCTGTGCCCGGAAAGAAACGATGAAAATAAGATTGGCAATATAAGGTCAATTAATAAAAAATACTGTTTGCACTATCGTGTTTGAAGATGAAGTAATTTTTATAAAAACAATTTTTAAAAATATTTTATCTCTGCTATTTTCTCAAAGTGTTAAGTTATATTCCGGATCAATATCTAGGCGAAAATCTTGAAAAATACTACTTGGAGGTTTTCCCTAGGAAAATAAAGTTTATGTAAAATTGCAAATAAATTCGTTTTTATTTAAAACAAAATACGTATACCCGAGT
Source organism: Sepiola atlantica (assembly GCA_963556195.1). Classification (NCBI taxonomy): domain Eukaryota; kingdom Metazoa; phylum Mollusca; class Cephalopoda; order Sepiida; family Sepiolidae; genus Sepiola; species Sepiola atlantica. Next base: position 31,568,724 of record OY744553.1, read on the forward strand.
TTAATGAAATGTTAATCTTATGTATAAGTGACTGGTTCAGAGAGTTTCTTCCGACAGTATTAGGAGGTAACATAGGGAGTGCATTAAAAAAAGAAAGTAATATTGTCTTATCAACATAGTGCAAATTGGCATTGTAGTGTTTTACATTATACCGGGCAAAGCTGAGATTTACTGCACGTATATAATTACAAATCTGATAATGTGTTATTGTGGAACAGACTTGGTTAGAACTTGACACCCACAGGTCGCGAATCGTTTTCGTTATGCATAATAAATACGTAGCCAACGTATATTTGTATAGTACGAACCTTCAGATGGGACATATAAAGTTGCCAGCCCAGTAGCGATCAAAAACGCTATGAGTTATGAAGAGTATTTGTTTCATAGACGTCAACCAACAGCCTAACGACTAAAGTCAAGGAGAATCTTCTTCAGCCATGTCGAGATTATAATATCTCAGGAAGAGATCAGAACACATGTGTGGAACAGAGGGCTAGTAGCTCGCCTTCTTCGTACTGAGATGAGAATCTCTCCTTCTGATGCCTTATCTCTCGACTAAGAATTATCTAGGATCCAGCATGAAAACACTGAACTGCCTGAAAACAGGAATTGGGCAAACAATAGTTACTATGGCTTAATATGGCTACAGAACCCCCCCCCCTGTGAACGTGGAGAGTATACTATACGATGCAACACTACTTTGTATGCCTTCTACTGCCAAACCAGTGTCAGCTTGAAAGATCCTGCAGAGTACAAACATAATGCAGAGGAATGCGTACAAAAGTGGGAAACTGTCGTATGACCACACGCGTCAATGAAATGTTAAGACGAAGAAGCAGACGAACAGGAAAGAATAATAATAAAAAGAACACCACTAACAACGCTACTCTTTACCGAATTGCTTGTTTTTGTCACTGGTTTAATCGATTCTTTTAAGAAACAGGCACATATATGAAATATCGCATCAAGGTTGCTAATATTCATATTTGAATGTGATGCTACTAAACCGACTGGGTGTTAATTTGGCACAGACACGTTTTGAATCTGTGTCAGTATACATAATACATACTATTTCAACAGATCATGGATATTCCAGAACATAATACATATACAACATACATAGATAACCTGTTTAGATATGTTATACGTAGGAAATGTTTATGAATCAGCATAGTATCAGTATTTTCGACCAGCTTCATTTTTTTTGTTTATTTCATCGGTTTCTCTTATTCTGTATTTTTGTAGAATCAGGTACTTACACGAGAGACTTCGTGACGACTGCCAATCTACATGATACATATAATGCAACGAAACAAACTAGATTCGGACTTGACACGTTCAAATCATCAATCTGTGTTGCTGTATATAGTAAACACAGATCTAACGTGTTACGAATGATCTTGTAAGTAAGTAATATACAGCATAAGTAACACACCGGTTAAGATATTTCCGACAAGATATCAATGAACATGTGTAGGAAGTAACAGAGTACCATTAATGTTTGACCAGCTTGATTCAGTTTTTTTTGCATTGGTTTCTTCATGTCTTGTTTTTAGAAGCAGCTACTTAAAGGTTGTCCCAGGGCAGGTGAGCAATAGTCATAAATGAAAGTGCACCTATGGAACGGACTGCATTCTAAATTGGGGCACCCATGTTGGCAGTTTGTATCAGTATCCAGTTATCAACGTCACCTATATTCAATTGTATAATTACAAGATGTGTAGGCTATGCCATCTAATATACGAGTGTAGTCTAGTGTACATCCCGTCAAACATTTAATTCTATTAACTTAGTTTAAAATATAACAAGCATATTGTAGTTGCCATGCCGTGAAAGAGTGGTAATAATTTACGCGGAAGACGATACAGTAGCCCAGCAACTGTCTAAATTCACCTAGAATTGCTGCGTTGTTTGCGCATCTATTACCTCTCTTGTGAGATCCAAGAAGCCTGATTAAGAAGGCGGCCCTCAATCAAAATCGGCGGTGAAATAGTTTCTTGGCGTGTCCGCGTAGATTTCTTTCTGGTGCAGGAGTGAATAATAGGCCGTGAGCTATACCGTAACGGAGACTATATCGCTCTTCCAGTGTTCGCACTAATAGTTATATAAAAGCATGAGATTACATCAGTAATTTAATGTTTCATATAGCTATAATTATGATCATTTATGATGACCCAGAGAAAAAAAAAACTCTAACGTTGACTTTTCATTAAGCGTGCAGGATGTCTGCCCTAATTCATTTAAGATACTGTATGGTGTTTGACTTGCTATTTGCTTTCTCGCTTCCCTTTAGATTTTGAAATGGTTTCGTTCAGAGGCGAGAAAAATGTGCGATTTTTACTCGCTAACATTTGTGTGACGGGACGGATATATTATTTTTATGGATTAGTGTACACTATCCTTAGAAAATGACGGCAAATACTATGTACACGTGAGTGTAAGCACTAATATTCATATTTATATAAAATCACCTCTGGATCGGTGAAGTTTTAAACATTTAAACAATAAGAAAAACAAAACGTCTCAAACGTGAAAGTTAAAAAAAAACAAATAATATACATCGGTATAAAAACGAGATAAAAGTAGAACATCTCTAATTATGGAAATAGATTCAAAGCGGGATGTTTTCTGACATGTTTTTCCTTTCTCGATTCTTTTAAGTACTTGGAACTCGCTGACATTTAAGTGGTGAGGCGAATATACAAATACATACATATTGCTATTTATTATAGGGTCGCGGATATTGAAATATACAATAAATATATATTGGTGTTTATAATATAGAGCGAATCGTGACTAATATATAGATATACATTTAATGCGAATCAGTTGCTAGAAGAACTATTTCGGTAATACTTTATACCTCATGGCGTTGTTAAAAACATAAAGAATTGAAAGTGCAGGATCTCTTTCTGAATTCCTGTCAGACTTCGAGATTTGGTTTACCTGCCATTTACTTCCATTCACTCTTTCACATGTTTTGTTCGGAGGTTCGTGAAAGCTATGTTTAAATTCGCTAACTTTTGTGTGACGAGCAGATACATTATAAGTGCTTTTTTCCAATATGGCTTTAACCGAATGTCTGATAACACTAACTAACCAACCCATGACTAATTCTAACCTTATCCCTAATCCTGAACATTCGGTCGATCAGATATCTGAAGTGCACCATATAATATTGATTTATATTAAAATGTACATATAAATAAACATTGGTATTTATTATAATGAATATGATATATTCTACATTGAGATGAGTTGAATGCGAATACGTCATTATTCAGTAATAAATTCCAGTTCATGAGATTTTAAAAGCATAACTCGAATGTTGGTATTTTACTAAATAAAATGTTCCGAGTCTATAGAGGAAAAGCACACGGACAAAAAGCCGATAAATTAAGTAGGTTTTATTGGATTATTTCTTTTTAATTCTGTTTCGATAAACTAATGCTTTCATAAGGTTTTCATTTTTTATATGACGACGAACATTTCGGTAAAAAAACACGTAGTGATGCATGATGTATTAGTTGTAGTGAGAGGTATAAAGCGCGAAGAAGGGAGCGTAAGAGCGATAATGTGATTATATATATATATATATATATATATATATATATATATATATATATGAGGTAAGGTACACGATAATTCATGAAAATGAAATGGTGGACAAAATGTGTGAAACATCACAAACGGAAAACAGGTTAGAGTGCAGGAGAAAAACAAAAAAAGAGAATTGACGTCCGCCGGTAAAATCTCTTGTTTTTGTTTTTCTCCTGCACTTTAACCTGTTCTCCGTTTGTCATTGTCATATATATATATATATATATATATATATACATATATATATATATATATAATGGATTCTCCCGTCGATTTTTCGACGTATGAGTGCCCGCTAGGGGCTACCCGGGCGTGAATTTGTAATTGCAAGAGTTGCACAATCCTCAACAACCGCTCTCCTGAGTCGACACTGTTTGATTCCAATAGCAAGTAGTAATACAAGACGACTGGAAACAATGCCGAGATAAGCAGAGAGCAAATACAGCACCTGGTATTCCTAAATGGTCACCCATTTAGTACTGGCTTAACTTCGGTGATCTAACTGGAACCGGTGTGTCAACGTGATTGTGCCGTATTTATATATATACATATATATATATATATATATATATATATATATATATATATATATATATATTATTTTTTTACTCATACATGTACAAAATCTGCGACACTAGCATGTCGATGTTATCGATCAACAGCTGTTATAAACTGTGATCTCATCAGGGGGAATTTAATTCCGATCTCAACCTTATATCATATTTTGAAAACTCTATCTGATATTGAACACTTTTTATACCCCAGACTATTATATAATATATATATATATATATATATATATATACAGAGCCCAAAAAGACGAAAGTGAGAGGATGTTCCTCACTTAAAAGCGTCGTGTCAATCTGAATATAATTTTGTAAGTTAAAAAAGCCAGAAACAACGCAACGCTGTTGAAAGAAAAATATGTTTTCTCTGTTTCTGACTTTTAAGACTTACAAATGAATATTCAAATTAACACGACGCATTTAAGTGGGTTAACATACTTATTTTATCAACGCGCGCCATGACGTTCATTTCCCTCCTGATTTTACTTGAAATTATTACCGTTAAGATCACACAGTCTCTAACCACTCGCCAGCACAATGTCAGAAGCGCACAACAACAAAAAAAGAAGAACACTGAAAAAAGATCAAATTATTTCTCTTTGGTGCGGAAGTGTGTTAAAACATTAGGTTCAACTTACTTTTATTAATACATTTAAACTTGATTAGTAAATGTGTATATATATATATATATATATATATATATATATATATATATATATATATATATGTATATAGATATATATATATGTATATAGGTATATATGTGTATATATATATGTATATAGATATATATGTGTATATATATATATGCATATATATGTATATATATATATATATACATATATATGCATATATATGTATATAGATATATATGTGTATATATATATATGCATATATATGTATATAGATATATATGTGTATATATATATATGCATATATATGTATATATATATATATACATATATATGCATATATATGTATATAGATATATATGTGTATATATATATATGCATATATATGTATATAGATATATGTGTGTATATATATATATGCATATATATGTATATATATATATATATGCATATATATGTATATATGCATATATATGTATATATATAGAGAGAGACAGAAAGAAAGAGAGAGAGTAAAATATTAAAAAAATCTAAGTTATTATTAAATATATATATATATATATATATATATATGTGTGTGTGTGTGTGGGGGGTTGGTTATGGGTGTGGGTGTGTAATGTTGTTCAATACTTGTCACGAGACGGGTAGAATTCATTCCTCGAACGTATAATTATCTTTATTCTAATTTTGATCAAATATAAATAGCATGATAATGCCTCTAGCAACTTAAAGTGTCTTAAGAACAAGTTCGAACTCAGGGAATCTTGTTTAATGGATAACTTTGAACGGACTCTGATTCAAATCTGAAATATTCCAATGTCAAAGTTAAATGATTGTACTTATATTACGTCTCCTAAAATAATCCTTTAAAATACTCCAAATATATGTAAATTTGGGGAATATTTATTAATCACTGTCTTATTATTGTTGTTACATTTTTACAATGATTAGAGGCATCTGATTTTTGCAATTTCATCGCCGTTTTACACCCTTTGCATAACAATACATCGAACTAAATATAGCCCACATAATCACTCTTTACGCCTATAAGCTGTGGATAATTAGTTTTAGAGAGAACTGTGTACATACAAATATATACACCTATTCATGTACCTGACTGTATACATAGTTACATATATATATACGTATATGTATATATATATATATATATATATATATATATATATATGATATAAAATGAAATAATAAAATAAGGTGCCAATCAAATTTTATCAGAATTCAAAATTCAAGCAAAGTATCTTAACGTCCTTAGCTCATGTATTTTCAAAAATAATTCTTCTCTTCAGAGGACCATTACCGCAGAAGAATAGACTTTGAAAATTCATGAGCTAAGGACGTTAAGATACTTTGCTTGAATTTTGAATTGTAATGAAATTTGATTGGCACCTTATTTTATTATTTAATTTTATATTATAATATTAATGCTGTATCCAGTATATTTAGCTTCAGTTTTTATATGGTTATTTCACTAATGATAAGATATTAGTTGACGCTTATATCTTTTGTTGGGTTACTTTATATATATATATATATATATATATATATATATATATATATATATATATATATATATATGGGAAATGAAAAAGGAAAAACCAAAATATGTTTTGTTTCTTTTAAATATTCATCAACTTTTCGTCTTTATTTGTAAGACTTCCTCAGGATGATAATTTAAGGAAAAATGTGATGCAAGTACATCGAAATATTGGGTTGGCATGATAGGTTGATGACAAGAAATTGTAGGCGCGGCTACTGGACGCGCAGCTTCTCTTAGCCCGGACCTTGGTCCTTCGCTCCCAGTGGCCACGTCTACTGCTTCTTCTCATCAACCCATCATGTCAACCCAATATTTCGATGTACTTGCATGACATTTTTCTTAAAATCATTATCCTGAAGAAGTCTTACAAATAAAGACAAAACGTTCATGAATATATAAAAAACAAAAAAAAGAACATATTTTGGCTTTTCCTTTCTCATTTCCCATCACGTCGGATTACTCTCATCCTTCCTTTCTCATATATATATATATATATATATATATATATATATATATATATATAAGGGGATTGATAGATATACATATGTTACAGGTCGACAGGTACGGTTATCTCTTAACTAAGGTAGGCATCGTGTAACTTCCCCTGGGTGAATTTCTAATTAATATTTCCGAAGCTGTATGCACCGAGCAACCCAGCTATTTTTCCAACACACGAACTGAGACATATATAATAATACACGCTTTAATAAAAGGTTTGCTTGCTACAGAATAATCAATGACAGGTTCGCTTTTAAAATGAAGTTACCCGACGGATACGTGGGTGGTTAAACGCTTTCAAATATTAAATTAATTATCAACCTTCTTAATATTTTATTTTCGATATTTTGTATTTTATTTCTGTTTTCTATGTTTTGTTTCTTTGTTTTCGCTTATTTTGTTTTTCATTATTTGTTATTCATCCATCCTCCATTTTTTTAATTTGCCGTCTCTGCAATTTCGCCCAGCTTTTCTTTTCTCTGCACTGCAATTTCCATCTGACACGGCGTTCAGTACTGCTAATCAATTTATTCAGCTCCGAATAGAAATCGTCGCCTGTTCGCTAACTGTTGAATATTAGAGTCAGGGAAGACAATTATTAAAAGGATACATATTTCTATTATTTCCTACTAACTGGAAAATATCACGTGCATCAATTCCACTGATCTATCACTGTCAAAATCAGGCTATTTTTTAGTGTTACATAACAACAGGGACCTAATCGAGATTTCCCTATACAACATGTATAGTAAGTAGGCATTTAATAATTAATATTTTCATCACTAAAATCAAAAATGCTCTCTAGATGACGTAGCCGTACGAGCGTACGTGTTGTGTCTCCAAGGACTGAGTTTATTTCGTTACCTATAATCAAATGCCGTCTAGTGCTAAAAATCAAAGTGCATTTCTAGACGATGTTTGCGTACGTGTGGGTTGCTTCCTCCAGGTGCTTGTTAGCTGCGATAAAAAGCGGTCTACTGCATAATCACGTTGACACACCGGTTCTCGTTATATCACTGAAGTTCACTGAGGTTGAGCCTGGTCGCTACTAAATGATTGATCATTTGGGAATACCAAGAGCTGTGAGTGCTCTCAGCTTATCTCACCATTGTTTCAAGTGATTTTGGACTTCTCTTTGACACTGAAATAAAGCAGTGTCGAGTCAGGAGAGGTGTGGTTTGAGATTGCGCAATCCTTGCTTAAAAATTACTCGAGCAGTAATCCTCACACGGAGTATCCATTGTCTTTCAAGACTTAACGGAACCATAATGAATCAAAAGCCAGCTTACATGCTCTTTAATACAATTATTGAATCGCTTCAACAACTTAGAAGAATAATGGAGTATTCACTCCATGATCATCTTGTGCTTAAAAACCATACCTTCTTGCACGCCGGCGTTGCTGTGCGGGGGTGCCCTTCCTTCCAAGACTGAGAGGATATCGTCAGCGGTAGTCAAATACAAATTTAAATGCTTCTTACTAAAAGTATTTAATTACTTCAAATGTCTTGCTGAAAAGTCAGAAACATGACATTCGAGCAGAGCACACTTCGAAGGGGGGAGATATTAAGATGTGCACACGAAAGAAAGAGAAATCCTCGATAAAATCTGAACATATATGAAGAAATTTCACCACTTCATAATTCTCATTGCTCTCAACATTTTTTTAAAACTTCTGGTTCACCCCTAACAAGACAGATTGCAACTGAGACGTTGTAGTCTGCTGTTAATTAGGTTTCTTACAACAGGAGCATCCTAGGTTGTGTGTTGTGAAGTGAGATGATTGTTCAGATTGCATTTAAATGTCTGCTTGTGTGTACAGTAAGCGAAACAGTGAGCATGGAATTGATTCCAAATGATAAGTTGATAGTATTTGCGTCGAGACGGTACCAGTGCAGCAAGTTCGTCAAAGCTTATTCCATAAAAGTATGTGTAATAAAAGCCCTGGAATACAACATGGCGGCTATCAGTTGTAGCAATCGCAGGTTGAAAAGGTTTCCTGTAATTGTAAAAGAAAAGGAGACTTACTTTAGTAGCATAAAATGTTACCATTCATTTATATCGCGATTCAACTAAAACCTGTAAACAATTTTTAAAAATTATTCAGCCATTGCCTAACATATGTGTGTGTTCGTTTTGCCTGCATATCGAAAATACAGTGTGGTGTAATCAGCCAATATACTAATATAAGATACAATTGCATCAGGGAGGCAGTTTATCAAAATCACGAACAATATTAGTCCAAGGTTTGACCCGTGGTACACACCGGTTAACTATAATTTTGTTTAGATGCACGACCAGCGATAATAATCATGATCTTTCTTTTGGCTTATAAGGGATTTAGTGTATAAAATATTAGTCAAGTAATACCGTACACATTAGGTTTGGTAGTTTTGTTTTACGGCATATCAACCCTTTTTGGGTTATTTAATGCCGAATCTGGTCATTATAGTAAAAGTTTCTATGCTTCAAGCTCTTTATATCTTCAAACGTCTAATCATCGTTTTTGGTTTGGTAGTTTTGTTTTACGGCATATCAACCCTTTTTGGGTTATTTAATGCCGAATCTGGTCATTATAGTAAAAGATTTATGCCTCAAGTTCTAAAAATAAAATTAAAAAGGGGAGGGAGAAAGGGAGGGGGGCTGTTGTTTTTGTTTTTGGTTTTGTAGAACATAATTAAGTTTTACAAAAAAAAAAAAAAAAAAAGAAGAAAAACAAAAAACGTCAATGTAGGTGAATTTCGTCTCAGGGAGCCACAGGGCAGCCTGATCAGGTATCACCAGGCCGTACACATTAATGTTCATGATAAGAGCTAAATGTCAGACCATGTCGAACACTTTAGATAAATCAAGCGCTATTGCCCTAGCTTCAACAGCCTTGCCCAGTGTATGGTATATGCGTTCAGAGATTACTATTAGGATACCTGCAGCGTAAATCAATACTGTTGGTCAGAAAGAGGTTTAACATTACCAGGGTATGGGACTATTGCTAGATTGTTTTACTTGCATTAAATT
>OY744553.1:31583591-31636091 GCA_963556195.1 Sepiola atlantica
TCTGATAATTCTGAATTTCACAGCCTATTTTATTATCATTGGTATCCATGATAATCTTCGACGTTTGCATCACTCTGATTTAATTATAATTTTCATTGATCTCGTTATTACTACTGAACGCGGTGTGATCATTAAATCACAATTCTGTGATCGTTGACACAAGCACGCATTTCACGCGGAAGTGACAGTTCGTTCCTGATACGAATGACAGTGTTACAAAATGGCGGCTGTATCATTCCAAGCAAAAACATAGGGGATCCGAAAATAGATTTTCGTTTGAAATTGAGATAATTTAATAAGGCCAAGATCGAGAAAGAGATGCAACTAACTTAAATTATAAACGTGTGTGTCTTTATATACTCATATATACTCTTACTCATCAATGTATGCATGCGGGATAGAAAAAGAAACAAAGATAAATGCATTATCGGATATGATGAAAGATAATAAGAAGTAAACAAATATTTATTGTCCAATTTTAATTGCTAATCTTATCTAGGTTTGAAATAGTTGTCCTTATTAATTCCATTATTCATAAAAACAATTGGGATAACCAACTTTATTAACTTTACTAGCACATGAATCGATATTTGAATTCAAGTCATTTGAACTAATAAATCATGGGAGCTCTTAATAACGAGTTTCTTTTATTTGTGAGTCATCACATATCAAGGCAAAAGACCACCCGAGGCTAAGGGTTAGTGAAGTTGATATGAGTGTAAGCTGAAAGATTAGATAACACTATGGGAAAACTAACATTGATCAGTAGTATGAACTAGTGTTAGAACTATTACTCTGAATCTGAATCTGAATCGGTATCGGAATCGTGAATCGAAAAAATAAAAACTTTTGTGAGCTCTCAAAGTCGGCATCGGATTCAGTATCGGAATCGAAAAAAATTGAGCTTAATTAACGATTGCAAAACGATTGTTGTAATGTGTTTGTACATGTGTAAAACTGACTCTTCTATCCCTAGTACGAATGATAAAATGATAAATATATATCGATTCGAAACTATCAGTAAAACTAAATTTATAGATAATAATAATAATGTTGGTAAAAATGCCACCAGAAAAAAATGGCCCGATCAAAATGGCAGAGTTAAAAATTACACCAGTTGATAAATAGTCAAAAATGCGACAAGTGAAAAATATAGGTGAAACTCTTACAATGAATTTATCAAAATCTTGGATACAGAATATAAAGGGAAAACCTTAAGAAGTCTATACAATTTAAAACAAAATTATATGCAGATGAAGACTCTTCTTTAAATCACCCCCATGAAAGACTAATTCCTTTAGACTATTATGAAATGTTAGAATCGGAATCGGTAATTGTATAAGAACAGAGAGTTATTACAGAATCGGTAATTGTATTGGAATCGGGAAAAATATTGGAATCGTTCCATCACTAGTATAAACTGAGTATTACTTAAAAAGCTATCTTTTACAAGAATGTGTTAAAATAAGATTTAGAGTCGACCAACTTATTGCCAGAAGCGAAACAGTCCAACAGTTATGTGTTTCACAGATCTGAAGTCAGTGCAAAGAAGCTGCTCTGTCAATGAACAATCGATTTGATGCTAGGTACAAGGTGAGAGAAAGTAAAGTCACGTGGTAGCAAAACTAATACCTGCTGCGAATGTTTTACAAATATGAACAAAAAAGTTGGCATCAGTCAAGCACCTTCCATGAGAATAACGATAAAGCAAAAAGAGACTTATCGCAATTTTAACCACGTACAGGCCAAAACCGATACACGTAAAAGACCTCGGGCAATAACTAGACAATAAAGCAAACAGTAAGAGAAAAGAACAAGCTATTTTAAACAACAAATAATTTATTGAAGAAAGAAAAAAAAAGGCAAAATGAGTTCGGCAGAAAGTTCATGGCTCAAAGTTCACTTCATAGACTGAATTTACGTTCCGATGGACACACGGAAAGGCTGCATAAATAAAGTCCTAATTATGCTGCCCAAAGGCTTATTAACTTTGCTAGGAAAGACATGTCAGAAAAAGAGAAAGACTTACTTGTAAGAATTTTGTTAGTAAAATAAAAAAATACCAGAAGAATATAGAAAAGTCCTTTTAGTTCGCGCTGATTTGTTTCCCTTTGATTGTTCATTTTTTTTCATTAACATCGCATCGTTTCTTCGATCGACTCCTTTTGAGAATAGTGGCACTCTTTCACGTCAACTCTTCATTTGGAGACATCTTTCGAAACACACTTCGTTTTGTCTTTTCTAAAGGCACATTTGCCTTTCAAATTAATATCTTCCTTGTTTCTGTTTTTAGAATTCAGTGGACTTCTACGTCCAACGTAAATATTCAACCTCGAACACTAGTTGAAACTCCAACTTTTTGAAGATTTTTACAGGCATGCTCTCTACATGTTCCTGTTTTAACATTCTTGTTTTTAGGACTTTCTCATGTCCGAGTTGTGTCGACCGACCTCTTCACCTCGAGATTGTTTCAGCAACTGATTGAATTTCGCGGTTATTTCAACAGCTTCCGGCGTCAAACGCCCACGCTTCAGACACCCGACGCGTGCCATCAGCAGCAGTCATTCATTACAAGTTCTTATAAAAGGTGGTTTTAGAAGAAGAAGAAAAGAAAAGAAGAAGAAGAAGAAAATAAATTTCTGACAGACTAGTAACGTGTTTTTGGTAAGCAAGTAAGTGTAGAGAAGAGAAAATATCACTTTCTATCCGATTTTGAAGTCGACTTTATACTCTGTCAAGGCAAGAATATTTAGATCTTGATTTTTTTTTACCGAAATTACACTTGAAATAGTGTATATCAATTTCTTATAAGTGCATTTCAAATGTGGGTCAGTAAAATTAAAGTAAAGAGAAAGAGTTATTTCAGCTCTGACTATATGTCTCTACGTGTTTCACGATGTGAAAAGCTGCAAAGTCGTAGTTTAACCATAGATGAATAAACATGACTGCTCTCTATATGAAATTAATTTCGTGGTATTATGTTTTTTTTAATGTGTCTGCATATTATTATACATTATTATAAGTGGAAGAGGAAAGACACGTTTCGTAAACACTTTCGATCCTGTTTCCAACCAGAAACCAAAGAGAAATATATGTCTAGCTTAGTTACCACATATCAGTGTATGCATCCTGTGACGTTATTTCCTGAACACGTTAGCTTAATTGCTAGTATAAATTTACTATATTTAAGTAATCCTTATGATTAGTGTAACCTTTGTTTTTTATTCAATCTAAAGCATCCGACACCTTATTAACACATGAAACCTGATGTGAATTTATTCAATGCGTCAACTTAACTACACTATTTTATATACCTGGCTTAGATACAAACACGATGTACAATTCTGAAAGTCTGTCAGTGAATATAATACTCAAGCATTATACACGTGAAATGTCAATCAAGTATACTGAACACGAAAGCTTATAGATATCCTAATTTAAAATTAAGTCCATACTTGTTTTAATTATCTGCGTAATATCTAGTCTATTTTGATTTAAGAATTGTTGTTTTCGTTATAACATTTCATTGAGTCAATAATTAGGTTACATAATAAAGCTATTTACCTTGTTGATGCGCGAATCTTTAGTTATACACTGAAAGGTATTGCGAATAGGGCACTACTACAAAACATGGAAAATGTTCGATTTCCAAAGAAATGTTGATGGTCATAATTCACTGGTTGACTGTGCTACACATTCAATTTTCAGCTTTAACTATGTGTGTATATGGGTTTCACGTGGTGGTAAGCTAGTAAAACGTAGTCGAAATATATCTGTTTAAGATAATGCATTTTTATATTAAATTATTGTCATTGTCTTATTTTCTAATAGCCTTCACATTAAGAGGATTATAGCTGTATACTGAATCCGAGTAAATTACACATCCTGTTTCTACGCAATCCAATTACTACATTGCTTAATATCAGTATTTACGCTAACTTAAAATGCTTGTATCATTCTATAAATATAACATTTTTTCAAAAAATAGGTGACACACAGGTAGACAACCTAAAATAAATTGTTTTAATTATCTTTCTATCAGTATCTGCTTTTAAATAATTTATGTCGGTAATACTAATAATACACTTAGCTTGAATTACATAATATAAACCGGTTGCATTGTGAGTTCGCAGTGATCACGACTTCTACTTAATATCTGGTCAATAGCTGGAAAATGTCTGCTTCACTAAGAGGTGATTCTATTATTAATGCAAACATCTATATTGTTTAAAAATGTAGCATTGCTTTGAACTCGTTAGCTGAATATGTTGACCGAATTTCTGTATTCGCAGTAGTGAGGTGGCAGCAGGGGTTTCCATCTTGTCGTTCCTCTCTCTTTGCATATTATTTTCTTTTACTAACATCTGACTAATTGTTTTAAAAAGGAACAGAACAAATCACTTAGGTTTGAACAATATTAAAGTGTTGTCATACTTTCTTTGATGTGTACATAGTAACGGATAAAAACTCTTCACCTCTGGGGAAAAGAAAGCTGCTATCTAAAAGTCCAACTTCCTTATGTGGTGGTTTATTTTGTGAGCGACTAATCCTTTCTCCCAATAGCCACGTTAGTGTCTTGTCTGTGCGACGTCACTGTGCTAATACTAACATTCTAATTAGACAATTTCACTCTATCTCATTGTTAATCTTCCATATTGATTTTCCATACGAATCATATGTTTACGCACCAGCCTTTTATATTCCTACACACATCGATAAACGCAACTGCCTTGTATATTTGAACTACAATTACTTTAATCATATGAGAAACCAATGCACTACTCAACATCAAATATATTTCAATTTTAAATCATTCTGTGCCCTTTTTAAACAGTAAGTTATTGTTAGGGTAGCCGTAGAGGGGGAATGCCGTAAAACACCCAGTCAAGTTTTTAATATGGCCGATGTAATTAAATACTGTACGTTGGAAAGGAAAACGACGTCGGCATATGCCACAAAAGAAGATCCCCTAAGAAAAATGTAAATAATAAATGTGTAATAGTTTATCAAAATGTAAGCGACGGAGATTATTTCCATAGTGGTTTCAGATTGACTCCTAGGCTGACTTTACATAGTAATTTTCAGACTCCCTGCATTTATCACGTTATCAGCACCTATATCTCTCTATCAGCCCGTTCGCTAATTTGCAACATCTGAATCCTAGATTTGTATCTCTATATTAATAAAAGTATGCGAACATTCCGCGCGAGTGCGTATTACTCGGATTAACGTAACTTTCTTAATTACACACTTATTTTTTTAAATGTATTATTAATTAAATATTTACTGACATCGAAAATACAATAAGGTAAAATAACATGAAATTTAAAAACTGTTATTTCAGTATATTATTTTAAAATGAAAGCAAATTAACCAGGATATTTGTAAACAACGTAAGCCATTTTAAGATGTGTTAAAAGACAAAATAAATCATGAATTACTTCGTGATATTTCGAGTTTCGTGAGATATTCGAATCCAATAATCGTATAGGCATTTTAACTATCACGTTGAAATAATTATCACGTTGAAATAATTATTAACATTTTTATGAAAATATGTTTCAATTAAGCATATTTAATGGTTACAGAATGCTGTAATTATTAGATTTTAGCTTTAAAATCGTATTTGAAAAATAATTTATTACAAAACGCGAAACAAAAAATAAATGTTAAATTATTCCCTGGCAAAGTTAATTAAGTAAAGCTTATATATGACATCATGGTTTATCCTAAATTTAGTGATTTTTTTTAAATTCAAGTAATTTATAAATGAAAGCATGTAGGCGATTTAAAAAGAAACAAGTAACACATAAACTTGAAGATTTCTACTGAAAAGTATCAGCAACTATAACCTAATCTATTATAATAAGTTTTTTTTTATGAAATAAGCAAAATAAATGAATAAAAATGATTCCTTGACAAAGTTGGGTAAGAAGCTAGTACACTTTCCTTAATTCATTTCGTATGAATCAGATTAGTGAGTGGTTGTCATTAGTTTTCCCTGATCTCATTCTAGTTCGAATCCTTTCTCGGAAGATATCGAATACTAAGGAGAGGGACCGCGTGAAGGTGGTCAACATCCTAGATAAAAGTGTGTCCGTGGAACGAACTGCATTCCTCCGTAACTACTTAGCCACCGTCACCTCCCAGTGCACTATAGTATAGGTTATCATAACAAGATTATTAACCTCCTCTCCGGAAAGTTAGACACAAGGTCAGACGTGGGTTTTGTTCAAAGTGTTTCGTTAACCACTTAGCAAAGCTGCGATCTTCATCATATATTCCCATAAAGATTGTTACATTCAAATTGAAGTGTATTTATGCGCTTTAAAAAAAAGAAGCACAACGGATATGAAAGTACAATTCTGCCGGGCAACGTCGAGTAGTAATAGCTCGTGTATTATATTAAGACTCCTAATGCTATCAGTAATAAGCATTAATATTACGTAAAACTTAGCGTTAATTATAACTCCAGGAATATGAAAGAAAACGTGTGATGTATGATTAACAAATAAGCTTGAGGATAACGAAAGGTGTGTTTGGTGCTATGATAATTACAAATATGATAAATAAGAAAAGAACATCTTTTTTTGTATTTTATTTGCGAGTTGCAACGTATTACGAGCCACGTGGCATCTAACTAATTACAATGAAACTGAACGTTAATGTCAAAACCAATAAAACAATCAATAAAAGAGCGAGGAAATACATATCTTTGAGAGAAAATCTTAATAGAAAGACGAAAAGAATGAAGTGAATGTTTAAGTGGATTAAAGAGAACTTTAGAAAAATAGAAAACGAAAGTGAAAGTACATTAGAATATGTTAAGAAAGGCGGATTTTTACCAACAAATATATTCAGAAAGCGACGAAAAAGAACAGCAAGTGACGAACAGAAAGTTATGAACAGGAAGTAAAAAAAATGGAAAACATTAAAATTAATAGAAATTAGAGATTAATTTCATAGGAACAGAGTAAAAGGCCATTCGGCATGTTCTACTTTGACATAGATTTCTTTTTGTACTGCTGAGATACAATATTCATTCAATAAATATATGAGTCAACATTTGCAAAAAAAATGATTTAAATTTAAAAGTTCCTTAACATATGGTTAAACCATCACATTTGTAAAACGCCTATATTCGAAATATCAAGTTTCATTGAATGTCTTGCCGGCTAAAAAAGTCGAAAGAAAGCTCTCAGCGTTCCCTCGAATAATGGAGAGGCGCTTGTTGATCCAAATCATTTCCCAATGCTCATGAGGGTTGTGCAATGACTGTTTAAGAAGTCCCATTCGTCGGTGCCAATCGCTCTACATGACAATCGTTTGTTATACAAATCGGTCGAGTACACGGGCGTATTTTCATCATGTTCGGTCTCAAGCGAACGCGGCTATATACCCAGATTTTGTTGCCGATTCCGATTCTGACAAAGACGCAAAAGTGTTGACACAGGTGCTGATGATTGTTCTGCAGGTCACACAATTAAAACCCCTAAAACCAAAGATCACTTTTGTGTGAACGTCTAGGGCTTGCGACAAAAACAACAACAACAACGTTGGCAGAAGAGAATTAAGTCTATTTATGTATATGAAAGCAATACATCTAGATATATAAACAGTGTTCAACAAGTCAGGGCAAGCCTTAGCATTACGCATTTAATTTAAAGCACAATTATAAGTATATTTATAGGAAATTCTTAGCATTACAATGACGAAGCAATATTATACTTAATATTGTAACATTCTTTCTACATATACATGTGTTTCATCTTTTTTCGAGTAGGAACAGTGCGTATGTTGATTGTTCTTTTAATATAGCAGGAAAAATCCCAGCAGTACGCTCGATTGAGAATTAAAATTAAACATTAAAAATTAAGAGCGTAATATTCATTTATTTTGGTACAAAAAAATTAGTGAACCATTTTTACCGTCGGTTTCAAGCACAGAAGGATGTAGCCATCCGGCTCTCTTCAGCTTTTATTGTCATCTGTTTCGGAAACGTGTTACTCTCATTTGGACGCGTTATTTTCTTAAAGTGTTTTGCATGGTTGTTTATATTTAGTGGAAAGAAGGTTTAATAAAGTTTGAAAAGGTGGGCGGGGAAGTAACAGATGATATTTAAAACTGGAGAAGATTTAAAGAGATATAAAAAAAAAATAAAAAAATATTTTCATATAACTTCCGTGAGCCAATATTTACAAGTAGCGTATATTTGGCCGTTACTGTTTTGTGGTTTAATGATTTGTCTTCTAAACAAATTAGGGAGAGAAAATGGGTTTAAGTATTGTACTTATGAAGAGATAAAAATGGTTAAAGAAATATCATTAAATTCAAATCTACATTTTTTATTAAAGCACTTTAAATCAATCCAAAATGAATGTTAATAAACATATAATCCGGGTTGTTTAAGTGCAGTAACTCTGTAGGGTTTTTGAATGATTTGTATTCTGGATTTTACATTATTAACAAAATTATAGTGAAGGCTTATGAGAGTAATAATATTGGTATACTGATTAAGACTTTCCCTCCTTTTTTATTACCCACTAAACCTGGATTACTTTCTTTTCTATACAATACTTCAATATTTAATCTATTTACAAACATTCAATCATAAATATTTGATTTTTTATATAAAATACCCACGTGTGCAAAAATTAATAGATACACAAGTACACATAAAACAAACATATATATATATATATATATATATATATATATATATATATATATATATATATATATATATATATATATATATAATTAACAAACACAAGTATATACGCAAATATCCAAACACGGATATACACATATACACATATATTCATTTTCAAGCATAAATACCTGGTCAAAATATAAAATATACACGTGCGCAAAAATCAATAAACATACAAGTGCATACGTAAAGATATATATATATATATATATATATTATAACAAACACGCACACACAGACACACACACACACACACATATATATATATATATATATATATATATATATATATATATATATACGCATATATCCATACACGGATATATACATACATACACATATATACAGTATTGAAGACAAGCGATGTAAGTAAAAAAGCGAAAGTCGTAGAATGAAATCTTAAATTAAAGTAGAAACTAACATAAAAATGAAGAAAAATAAAATTAAGAAATGTGAAATTGAAAGTAACGATATTTTATATGAAAATTACACTAATAATAAGAGATCGTGTACCCTCATCTCGATTGTTGTCATCAAAATATATCAGCCGCTGTGCTCTCCGGTTGCTTTCAGATGTCGTGTTCAAAGTCCGTACACGTTCTATGAATTTTCGATTCAAAACTGAATTAAAACATTAGGGGTACACATTTCGCATTGCATTTTTTGTTCAGAAAATACGCCCGATTAACTGGACTAGCAGCAAACTCGCGTCTGTACATCGTAGATATTTCTTGATGCCGGAGAATAACTTCTTTCCTCAGACAGATTGCATTTGTAATTATTTTCTACAACTTTGGTTCGCCGGCTCTACTCGATTTTCATTTCTTGGCATTTTGGCTAAGATCAAAGTGTAGTATCTGTTCCGATGGATACTGCACCCCCATAGACTGGTATTGTCTTGGCCTTCGGGTTTTGATTTACGCCGGTCAATGTGTCTGTCCTGTGCAGTTCTAGGAGGTCCCCCCCCCAGGCTTCGCCTCCCGTCTTTGGGGAGGAGTAAGTTTATTGCTTACTGCCTGAGGCGCCCCTACCGGGGAATGCCGACGGGGTTGCCAAGACAATTTTTAAACCCCACTTTCCCGACCCGACCTTGGGTCACATCTTACTTGTGGGAGTAAGATAAACACTGGCCTTGTGCCTAACTCCTGGAGAGGAGTAAATCAATACTCGATGCAGAAATGTACCGAGAAAAATATCTTACTTCCCAACTTTCCGCCCAACTCCCCGCCCACCTTGCTCTTTTATACACCTGGCCCTCTATCACTTTATTCCCTATTGCTTCCTTGACAATATGTATCGTTAGAATTTTAAAAAGAGTAAACAAAACAGTATTTTGATATTCTTGTCCAGACTTACTTCAGAAATTCATGAATGACATTATAAAAAAGTTGGTTAAAGTGTGTGTGTTGTATTATCTTAGCACAATTCAGAACAAACGCAGCACGAGGACCTAATACATTAACTGAACAGTATAACAAACTATAATACAATGTTGACTTCAAACTCTCGTAGCGGTTCTCGAATTTAAATAAATAACATCGAATAACGAATAACGTGTATAGCAAAACGATCCGAAACGTGTTGAAAAATGAACGACAACTGGGAAACTAGTCCGAAAATGTAAATAGTAAAATATACCTGAGTCCAGTCTATTAAATAATATATATGCGTTTTTTTTTATTGTATGAGCAAAGAATGAAAGGCTTAATCTTAATAATAACTGATAATATAAAGAAAGGAAAAAATAATCACGGAAGCAAATTTATCAGCAAAAAAGGAGAAGCTTAATCTCAGTAATAGCTGATAATAACAAAAAAGAAAGAAAATAAGTTTTTTCAGTTTTTATATAAACATACAAACATGCAGTTATTATTATTATTATTATTATTATTATTATTATTATTATTATTATTATTATTATTATTATTATAATTATTATTATTATTATTATCATTATTTTGATTATCATTTTATTATTATTATAATTATTATAATCTACCGAATGACAGTTTTTTCATCTTTTGTGTCATGGATAAGTGTTGTTTTTTATTAGTATCTTCTATTTCTTATCGATAGACAGAGAGAGGCAAAGAAAGAGAGAGGGAGGGAGAGAGAATGAGAGAGTGTTATCATCTGTTTTCTTATCGATGCGTGTCGTTCTAATACTTTTAAATAATTAATCGAAGTAAAATGGCGAAGCAATATCGAACTGGGGAAATAAATAACAATGGAAAGTACTAATCATTAATATGAAAGCTAAAGCATTAAATTCTCGTTGAACGCGCCAAAATAGATGAGAAAGTAAAAATGGGCAAAATTAAACGGAAGAATTCTTGAAATGAAATATGCTCGCGAAGCTAACAGTTAATTGGAATATCTATTTAGTGCATATGACTCTGGTATTCCATAGTTGTCAGCGTTTTGTGGCTCAAAGCGAATCTACACTTTCATATTATTAGATTATGCACAATAATTTAGTTAGCATGCGTATATGAACGTTAATGAATACACAGGGAAACAGTCATAATGGAAATTGAATAGATCTAATATGGAACAGAAAACAAATCGAATTATGAATTCCAGATTCAACTAGTAATGGACACACACACGCATATGTATATATATATATATATATATATATATATATATATATATATATATATATGTGTGTGTGTGTGTGTGTCTGTTTTCTTATCTTTTTTTTCTGCGGGATGGGTCATCCTACCTGATGCCAGTCATTCACCAACTATTTCAGACACTGCAGCCTAGAAATCTTTTTAAGATTCTAACCGTCACTTTAAGTGCAATTGTTTGTATTTCTCTTGCACTCGATTCACCGGGTATACTCGTCAGATAGTTTTGAAATTCTTTTTCATTAGTTCTGTTGCTTCTATAATTACTGGTATGATTTTCCTTAGATTCTAGTTTCTTTTCATGCCGTACATTGTGTATTTATATATATATATGTATATATATATATATATATATATATATATATATATATATATATATATAATAAAATATAAAACTAAAAGTATACCTTTAGTAGATGGAACCTATAGTGAAATGGTTTAGCATCAATATACGAGATAGAGTAATTATAAAGATAGATAAAAGAAGATGGATGAACATGTACGAATGACAAATTTATTTAAACTTCGAATGTGCGTGTAAAAAACATCTATTTTTACACGCACATTCTCACTCTGCATTACTTTTTTTCAAATTTTGAATATTGGCTTTTCCACTGCCAACTTATCTATCTATGTAATTCTTCTGATGATAACATTTTAATCTTTGAAAAGTCTTGGCTTAAGGAAATAATAATAAACATGTTTTTACCGATTACACCTTGCATTGAACAGTCGAAGTTGAAATAAATTTGTCATTCGTACATGTTTATCCCTCTTCTTTCATCTATCTTTATATATATATATATATATATATATATATATATATATATATATATATATATATATATATATATATATATATATATCCATATATATATGTAAAGGAGTAAGGCTACCAACATTTGTAGAATGTTTTTTTCAACATTTATTTATTATTTTGTTGTTTTACCATATTATAATTTTATATAACGCGTTTCAAGCGGTGGCCCGCTTTCATCAGATATGAAAATCCAAATGTATATATATATATATATATATATATATATATATATATATATATATATATATACATACGGTATTAACAAAATATCATGCCCAATCATTGACTTAAACACAACCTGTGTCGATAATAATATAGTTAAGTGTTATGGAACTGTAAATGGTCCGGAAAATATGACACGAACTCGGGTTTTACTGAAACAAAGTATGTTGAAGAAAGCAATAATACAACATGTAAAGAGAGTAGTTGAACGTATGTCTGACAGCCAGTATTAGACTGGCGTAGATCAAACACTGAGAGGCATGTGCGCCCAGAATTTATAGCGGGCGTAAGAGTTTATATAGTCTGTAAGGTAAGGTACCATAACACCACTTGCCAAGCCTTACCTCCTCAAAAGTAACAGAATCGTGTTCTGTTTTGAGTGATGCTGTTCCGAGGCTGCGTGGGTATCTGTATGTCGAAAGTGTCGTATATGGTAACTTCTTGAGGAGTGCTTTCGGTGTAGTCCGAAAGTTGTTTCCTAATTTTATTAAAGTGTCTCTTATGAGCAAACTGAGGGGCTTGAATTATGGAAAACATATTTTTAATTATATTTTCAGACGTATTAACAACTCTGACTTCCTTATTTCGCATGAGTCAATGCCAGCTTCAGAATCTTTGCAAATTCTTCTGTTTTTTGATAGACTTTTTTTCCATTTAAGTAAAATTTTCCTGGTCTGTATTAACATCAGATTTGATATCACTCAACTCTTGACGTCCTATCGAGAGTTCTTTAGTTTTAGACTTATGTTGTTTTAGCAAATCTTTAAACTTGGAAATAGTCTTATTTGCTTTGACATTCATTTTCAAGACAATTCACCTGATCTTTGACAGTCTTCTAATATTTTATAGTGCCGCAGCTTTAGCGATTCCAGCACTTTCACAACCTAACTCTAAAACTCATGTTGCAGACTTTTTCCTCTCTCTTTAACAATTAGTTCAGTTATTAAGCTAACACTGGTAATTTAAAGAATTTGACTTCATTTCTTTTAGTTGAGATTGAACTATTTGCAGTGTGAATGTTGTGTCCTTATGTGCTTTCATTTCGCCGACAATTTATTTAGTCCATTTCATACGATCTTTAATGGTTGAAGAAAAATACCTTCTTTAGTCTTTCTTACTCGATCCTCATTTTTTTTCTGGTAAAAACGTGTTAGTTGGTAATGTTTATAGGTTGAACAACTGCATCAAGTCTGCACCAAATAAATTGTTGGTATTTTTAATACGACCATTGTCAATGTTTTGGCAGATCCGTTTAATGTAACGTTGGTAATAATTTCATCATCGAATTTAATTTTGTCACCAGTCACCGTTCTGGCTATTTTTGTGTTTTTAAATATCACCGGTTAATCCAACCTTTTCCATATATGTAGGTTGATCATCAACACATCTCATCCACAGCCTTAATGTAGTCATGCATTTAAGCTGTACGCACTTTCTCATATGTATACCGTCCTGTTCGTTTGTTCTTGTGGATGGAACCCGACTTTCATTTTCTGTATTTGTTTTGCAATGTGAGCTCTTGTGTCCGACTTTATAACAAGTTATACAAGTTTTAAAACGGGATGGGCAATCAATAACCCAATTAAGGGATCAGTAACGAAAACAAGGTATTTTTCTTGTTTCTTTTTTTTGTATGAGCTTGAAACTTATCGGTTGTTGGTTACACATCTTTTTTAAAGAGAAGATGAAATCTGATTTCTGACGTATCTTTTAAATGTGAGCCAGTCCTGACTTTTAAATATCTCTAGAATGTTGTTTAACACTTACAAATCTCTCGCTGTCTATCGTTAATTCCTGCAATACTAAATTTGGCTCACTGCCCAACGTGTTAAGGACTCTAGGTCTGATGTCTGTGTCTTTTACTCAAACAATTATTTCCACGAATATTAAGCATGTAATGTTATTTGCGTTAAGTTAAGCTAGTTTTAAATCGCCACATTGCTTATTAATAATTGACGTAAAAGTTGAATGATCTACGGTTGCTTTTTCTGATTAATGTCATGCACTTTCAACGATTCTAGAACAGGACAGTTTCAGGACTAAATAATTATGTTAAAAGGTTAACAGCTTCAGAAAAAAATCAAGTCACTTTTTGTACACGGTAAAATATCATCCATTTTGGTTGTAAATATTATTGGCTGTAAAGAAAAGAAAGAATAACATATGAAGCATTTTTGTTGACAAAAATCACTATTTTAGTAAATCTTTCACGTAACAGTTGTTTTTAGGTAAACACTTTTAGTCAAGGTTTATAATTTCGGCGGTGGTTATTTTTCTCTTGAAAGAAAACAATGTATTTATTTCTTGTTAAAACATTAACACAGTGCTGGATTGAAAATTAGGAAATACCTGACTTTCTTCTTTCTTTGGGATAAATAAGTTAGTTTCGTCGTACGTAGGAAAAACACGAAAAGATGGAATACACTTTGCCAAAAAAATCGAACTTACGAGAAAGTTTTCTTGATCCACCGATAAAGACTGCCTTTAGAACTTTTGATATTGCCAGTTAATTTCACGTTCGTCCATTTAAGCTTCTCGAAATGAAAATTCCTTAGTATTCTCTGTCGTCAGTATTGTGCCGTCAGTCGTTAAATTTCTCAAAGTAAAAGCCCCTCAATGTAAATCGTCGCCAGTGTTCTGGACCTGGAAAAGTGTCCAGAAAAGAATGGCACTTATTCGGGTTGTAGTGAAACTATTAAAGTTGGAGAAAGCAATAATACAACATGTAAAGAAAGTGGTCGAACGTCTACCTCACCGCCAGTATTAAACTGGTGTAAATCCAAGTACGTTTTTCCCACCACAAGAAGACAGGACACATAGCCGGAAGATGAGGATAGCAAGGCCCGGGAGGGTGGACTTCTTAGGAAAAGCCAGGACCAATACCATAGCCCGACGGATAAAAGGCGACTGAAATTTCTAATTTCCCGTCAGGTGGGGGGCATGTAAGTATTACTTCTTTCCACCCGAGGCACAACACTGGAATGTGAGGAGAGTCAATAAAACACACCTAAAAATAGAACACTGACCTTTTTAAAAATGCCTTGGTATTTTCGATCGGGGCGTGTCAAGTAGTAAGTAATAAACTTACTCCACCCCAAATAGGGTAAGCAAGGTCTGGGAGGAATGTCCTCCTATGGATACCAGAGCAATAATTAAGTCCGACTGATAACCGCCCACCGAAATGGCCCACTTCCCCGGGGTTGGGGTGGATCCAGCACTGAAAGGCATGGACTTCCTGTATTTATATGGAGCAGAAGAGTTCAAGGAGTGAGTAATGGATTGCACTATAACATTAACAGACGAAACATGTGCATTTATTCATTTAGTTATATATATCTTTAGAAAGTTTAGTATGTCATACGTTTATATATTTGTATGTGCATAATTTACCCTTAAACTAATTAACAGATCAGTATGAAAGTTGTAAAAGTCATATGGGTTGGATTTGGTTCATTTAAAATATTTCCGATTATTTGAAAATGTTTACGATACATATTGTATTAACCTCCTCTCCAGGGGGTAAGACACACGGGCAGGTGTAGTTGTGAAGAATCAGCGCACTACTATTAGTGCTTTCTTGTTTACAACACCATGAATGTGCAGCTTCGTCGGCATTCTTCGGTAGGAGCGTCTCAGGCAATTAACAACAAACGAAACGGTAAACCATGAGAGGGCGAACCCGCTTGAGCCTGAATGAGACCATACCTCAGCCAGACAACAACAAATTCACTGTCAGAATTATTGTTGAGGACGTATCCCCGATAACAAGTAAACGTCAATTAATAAATCTTCCCCAACTACAAGCTTATTTAAGGTATTTTAACGGGTTTAAGGGGTACAACCACCTATTTTAAAATGTAAATATATCAGATATGCGTTGAATTTGATTCATAGCCATCAGACACCAATGAAGAAAGATCCCCTGAATTTAAATTTCTCATTAAAGAAACTTTAAGCTTACACTATACATTTTAGATATTTACTAAAATAACAATCATGTCATAGATTGTGATAATAATTAAAATACAATTCTAAAATAGGGTTTAGTAAGATTATATCTACATTTTAAACTGTTTAAAGGGGCATGGCATTGTTTATATATGCAATCATATTTCAATTTTTTGCTTGGGCCGAGGGCGGTTCATATAATCTCGTACATTCTAAAATACGGCCGAACTTATATTGTAATTTACGTGAGACTTATTTATTTATGTAAAACGAATATGTTCAACACTCTGCTTATATTATGCTAGACCCAGACCTTCATGTTACCAATGGTTTTACACATGCATTCCTCTAGATATGGACTTTATTGTGAAGTGTTGCGCAACTGTAAAACTGTAGTCGTAAAAGAGCACACCAAAAAATAAATGAAAACTTCGACTCTCGAATTGTATGAACTATTTTCTAAAACACGACGACGCAAACACTCAAATGTCCGACTCTCGAATTGTAATTAATCATTCTTTATAACACTAATCTCGTCAATCGAGTAACAGACACAAACGGCGCTAGCTGATTTTTTTCTCTCTTTCTCCCGACTAACACTCGACGTGGTACCAACTCGTCACGTCAATTGTCTCGTCTTTTTTTTCGGGAGGAAAGTTTCTACTCTTTGTTTCAATGAAAATTCGCCCATGAATAACAATGTTCATTTGCATAAGTGAACTCTAGTCATCGCACAGGAATAACATAATGTTATTTTTTAAGCGGAATTATCTGGGTTCAACCCCCAATGAACGACACACTGCGCAACCCTCACTCTTTTACTTCGTTGGCCCGCATAATCGATGCTCCAAAAAAGGTTTAGCAACTCAGGTCTATCAGGAATATCCAATTCTACAGAGCTAGCTTATGCGACTAGAAACACATATATTTTAAAATAAAATAATCAACTCATGATTATCAGTGATCATCTAAATACCCGTAATCAATGAGCGTTGTATATCGGCGGAGGTGTGAAGAATTTGACAATCACTACTTCGTCGTAATTTTCGTTGCTTGCGGCCCGATTGGGTATCAAATGATATTATCCGCCAACATCTCAGGCTAAGTCTTTAACCTCAATAATTATCAGCAACTTTATCGTTCCTAACTCTCTGTCTGGAAGGACAGCTGAACACCTGGAAAACAAAAATTAAGGACTTGGCTGTACTCTCAGATTTCATTTGTTTTATACAACTTCAATTACCCCCAGACAAGACACATTGAACCCGAGACATAAGGGGCAACTGTGGAGTAGATTAGGAACCAACATCAACAAGGGAAAACTTTGTGAGGAGTTGTGCCGCTAGATATTTGTTCAAATTGCACTTAAATGTATGCATGTCGGTAAAGTCAAGGAAACAGGGAGCAGTAATGAGGTTCCAACAGCCGGGAGCTCGATGAAAGAAGGTATTAGTATAGAAAGCCCACCGGCATCTGGCGCCTCCACTGTTAATGGATGGGATTTAACTGAGTGTCGAGTTGGTTCTCTGTATTTACATCGAGGGGGCACCAGAACAGCCAGTTCGGTGGAGTACATTCTATTGAAGTACGTGTAAAACAAGTATAGAGATGGAACATTACGGCAATGGGACGAGGACTGAAACTTGGTGGATAGTGAGGGAATAATTAGATAGACAATATAGCCACATCGGTTAATCACCTCATGCGACATTGCCCAAGACGACCGTGTGTGGGCTGTCATGTTCGGTGTGTAGTGCAGGCCAGGGAAGAAGCCGGATAAACCATAAAAAGAGTGAACGTCGTATCAGCAACAACAGCCGTATGATATGCATACAAAACGTTTTTGTAATCGATTTGATAAAGAAAATTATTACATCCCGATCTAGGCCTTCTTTTGTCCGTCGTTATTTATGTTGATTTAATTTGCTTGGTAGCAGCTTTGAGAGACTGATTATTTGCACACGTTGTTTGTACAGGCTTCATAAGAATAACAAAAGATGATCAATGATAACATACTGCCTCGTATTATACAAACACATTTTTAACGATTTCCAGTACATTCATAAAACAATTCATTATCGCTTGTCTATCATATCTTACATATACTTCTATGTTGTTAAATGTTAAAGGTTCGACCTTCCTAGCATTTAAGCTGACGGACCGATGTGTGCTTCTAAATAGTGACCCTTTGATGTTTGTTAGTACCATGGTATGTAACATGAAATGCACTTTTTCGGTTTTGTTAATTTACCAAATGTATCACAAGTTATCAAGGCCAAATGTAATTCGAGGATCAGGTTTAATGAGATGCAATGATTGTCAGTTTAGAATTAAAGAAAATTCGGGGGATTACAAAAATTTGGTGTGGTGAACAAAGCTAGAATTACTATTTCGGGCGGTTTACAATACCATCTGTGGACATTTACATTGAACACAAGCATATTGTTATATGTAGGGAAGCAGTTCCATGAAAACGTGTTCCACGAATTCAAAAGCCTTTGTGAACGTTACGCTTTACACTAGGCACGTTACAGAACAAATTAAATAGTTTGGTTTAATGTGGCATAAAAGCAGGCTATTGTCATAAATGTTTTCTTTCCCGAATTAATAAGTCCGATGCGACATAATTTTCAGAAGGGAACGTTCTTTACCAATGCTCTTGAAAGAAAACTCAACGTAATAATTCATAAAACCCACTTTTCACCATTTTATTATCTATTTTCGTTATCATATAAACAATTACATTTCTTCTTAGATAAATATTACTGCATCTATTCATTAACATTTGTTGATAACCGTACTGGTAAGTAAACATTTTTTCAAATAATCCTAACTATTAAACGTGTTGTTATTTGAAGTGATGTTTTAATTTAATGTTCTAAGCGGCGAAGATTCAAATAGCTACCTACTGCTCTTAAGTAGATCAAATTTTGAATGTAGATTAGCACACTGCATATATAGATATAAGTTGAGTAATCTGCGAGAATTATATATTATTGTTACTTTTTAAATAATAATAATAAGTGTTATTTGTCTGTCTTTTACTCTTGAAATTAATGTAGTTTGAGTTATTCAATGTTAAACACAATACCTATTTTAAGGTTTATTTCCTTTACTTTATCGTGTTGAATGTAGTCGATGACGTGAAGGGCATACATTGACTATAATGTACCTAATTTGTATGATTTTGATTATTATGACTGTGGCTATCACCGTGGATGTTATTCTACCAACGCTTCGGTTTGGTAGTTTTGGTAGTTTTGTTTTACGGCATATCAACCCTTTTTGGGTTATTTAATGCCGAATCTGGTCATTATAGTAAAAGATTTATGCTTCAAGTTCTTAAAATAAAATAAAAAAGGGGAGGGAGAAAGGGAGAGGGGCTGTTGTTTTTGTTTTTGGTTTTGGTTTTGTAGAACATAATTAAGTTTTACAAAAAAAAAAAAAAAAAAAAACGTCAATGTAGGTAAATTTCGTCTCAGGGAGCCACAGGGCAGCCTGATCTGATCGGTCAATGTAACATGTAACCTTCTTCAGGTGCATCTTGTCAACTGCCACTTACAACTGCTTTTTACTTATCCTTATATCAGTTACATGACAGATCCTGCCATTCATGGTAGTCTTCTGACGGTTGAATGTTCAATCCTTGATGCAGACATTAAAAACACCGGTAATACCTCGTTCCGTATTAGCCCTGGGTTAGCCATGCCGGTTTCCTCCAAAGGATGATGTTTACAGGGAACATCAAATTCACAAGTGGTTCCCATTAGCAGGTATACATCGGTTATAGGAACATGACATACAGCGCCCATCTTTCCCAACTGGTCATCTATCTGGTACTGACAGGGCTCTATGACGCTTCACGACGGTGATCTAACGCGAACCTGATTATATGCGGCTGTTACTAAGTTTATAATTACGAATTTGTTAAAACATCTACGCGGTCATAGCAGACAGAAAGGGGAGCAAGCTATATTCGGTGATAAAATAAAATGTCCGTTAAAACTTTCGTACAGACTTCCGAATCTGATATATAGATTCAGGAGTTAAAAAAGATTCGCTTGCAGGGCGTCGGGAACAACAGCAGCCGAAACGTTGTGAGAATAATATAAAACAGAATAGCAATAGACAAAATAATCTAAATAATATAAGATATAAATCCTCAATTCAAAACTATCGAAACATGATTGCTTATCTATATTGTGGGAATTACGCGTTTATAACGGTTCCCAAGGTGTATGCATTACTACGAAGTAACCACTCAAAATAATGATTGATAATAAAAGCCACAATCTTTTTTACAATCTAACTATATATAGTACATAGAACCTACAATCGATGCCTGACGTTTCAATAAATTTTAAGTTATTAATGTTTACAATTATTTGATTTATGGTTGTACAATGATATACAGGGACACTTTGACGATCGCCACATCAGTACGAAGTGTGATACTGAATGGGTTTCACACACGCTAGACTTTATGCCGAAAATGTTCTTATTTGTGTGGTTATCTAAAAGGCAATGTCTATCAAACCAACACCTTCACTGTTGCTTAAGTAAAGAGAACACTCACAGACAAAAAAGGGTAGAGCCAAGACAGGATTTTGTCAGAATTATTGAAAATCTTTGACGCCGTATCCACATGTGTTCATAATAAGGCGACAATGAAATAAATATTGTTTGACATTCATGCCTAAAACTGTATGACAAGTTAGGTGTAGACTGACGTTATTTTATGCCAAATATTGTTGGATTGCAGATGAAGTAATATAATTTTCATATAGATAATTTTTCATATATATATAAGTTTTCATAGAGAATTTTTTAGGGCACGCCATAAAATAGAGGGAACTAAATTTGGACTTAGAATCGCCATTTAGACGATAATATTAAGTCACTGGTATAATTACCACTGATAATAAAATTCGTTCTTAGCCTGTCAAAAAATTCGGAAATTGTACCAGCAATAATGAAGAGTCAGAACAATTTATTGATAGCTTACAATTTATTGTAATAGTATTCTGACACTGGCACACTACTCCTTACATATGCAGTCAGCTCCCTAGCAATACTGGAGCAAGAAAAACCTGAAAGTCGACTAAAATGTATACCAAGTCTGGCTTTATTGTTTTAATCTAATTCCCTCTCGATCGGTTACCGTAATTCTGAAAAGTGTATTTCTTCACACATTTCAAAATCTAATATGACTCAAACAATAAATATTTCAATTTCCATGTTCATCTCACATTTTAAATTGTCAAAATAACCAGAGACGCATTCGAAACGTGGCATTTACCGACAACCAGGCCTCATCTGACAACTCCGTCTTGAACCCCGGTGCTTGATAGGTGTGGAATCTAGGAGGGGTGCATCAGGATGCATTGTCCTGTGGTTTTTTTTCTGTGTGTGTATGGCAAGCAAGGTTGTGCAAAGCGCGAACCCGCAAATCATTGGAGTGGGTGGTGCAAAGTTACTTCTGCGTAATAAATTTGTATTCTGGGTCAAACATTCCTAAACATTGTAGGCAAGCGCTGGACTTTCCTGATTTCGGTTTCGGGGATACCCAGATATAATCTAACAGGTTTACCGAATAGTTACTATCAACAGGAATGACTTCGTGCAGAGCAGTATATCCTTAGGCACTATCTTCGTGAGCTATATGTATAAGTCACACTTGCTTAAAAAGAAAACAAATACACACCTGCCCTACATCTTGTTACCAGCTATATAAATCATCTTATTTACTAAACTGCTTCTCCGATCGCCCCGGGTGATTTTGTAACAATAATTACAAACAAATACAAGTAACGAACACATTTACAAATATCTGCAGAAAACAAGGTTTAACGATAAGAACCGCATATAAAATAAAAGTTTTAACTAAAAAAAAGTTCTTATCTATCAGGTATCTGAATAAAAATAGGATTATTTGGCCAAAGCTTCAATTGAAATTCAATAGATGCTAATTAGTTTATTGTATTCGTATTAGCTATTGATAATTCAATTTGTAAAAGATATACGATGATAAAAACACCGTTGAATTTTTTCGCTTTTTTTTCTTAAAAGAGTGACAATACAAAGGGAGATAATTCAATAATAGGAGAATGCCAAAACAAATAAAAATGACTACAAATAAAATGTTTTTAAAATAGATTTTATAATTCGAGATATGCTAATTTTTCTGAGATAAATACATAAAACAATATGTTTTCTATCTGATGTGTATTCAACATCAGTACAAATGATTTTAATTTGTCGCCTACACGAAACTTATATCGGCTATAGATATCTAAATAGTCAATAATTTTACAACGATGAAACCGAATTTTATAAGATTTGAACGGGAAAACTATACATATTGATCAGTGATATATATGTGGCGTCAACTATTCTTGTAGAATATTCAAGCCAACAGACCAAGAATAGCTGATACATCATTTTGTCACTTAAGTTTACGCCAAACCAGACACTATACCAGTGAGCCATGAAGACTACTGTAAATAATCGGCATCCTAATTTAATATTTGTGAAGCTAGATGTTTGTTCACATTACATTTAAACTTGTTTATGTCAATACGGTAAGAGAAATGAAAAGCAGGAAGGGAATTTCAAAAGATAGCAGTTCGAGAAAATAAGCTATTGGAGTAGAAAGGCATGCGGAATCTGGGGACCTCAACAGTAAATGTGTATGATCTCGCTCACTGACAGGTTAAGCGAAGGTATTTACATAGAGGGGGACCCGTGCAGCACATTAATTAAAAGTAATTGTAAAAACGACACAGGGATGCAACATTGGGGTGATGGGATGGACGCTGGAGATTGTTAGATAATCTAGGACCGAGAAGACTATTGTTATAAAAATGCACATTTATAAACACATGATGTTAGATTAAACGAAACTATTCATATCCTGTTCATTTGCACGCACACTGCTTTTAACAATCAATCAAGAGATGATGGGGGTCGTTAACTCATACATATAAAAATAGGAAAGACATTGCTTAACAATAGATTTAAACAGTTTTTTTACTATTAATTTTTATAAAAAATAAACTAGTGATACCCGCTATCTGTGTATGTCATTGTCTATTTTACCCAGCTCCTACGAAGTAAACTATTTCTGAAATTTCGTGGTAAAGAACGCTAATTTATATGCGCATGAGAGAGTGAATAACGCCGATCATTGTATTGCTTATATTTGAAAAAAAAATCATTACAAATGTTGTTTTTAAGCGAAACTATTTCGCTTTGTAGTAATTTAAAATAGCCTTAATGTCTAATTTTTGCGGATTATAGAACACGGTCACTTAGTAAAATAAAATAGTTATATTATTTATGTTATTATGGTATGTTCATTTGTTTACGTTAATAAAACACGTATCCAGTTAAAACATTGTATATTAACGTGAGGTTCGCACTAATACACAGGTACCGTAAAAATACTGCCTTAATAAATACACTGTACCAATTCCTTTATTGCCAATAAATCCTATGTTTCTATCTATGTACGAACACCAACAACACCATGAAGCTTCAATGCTATACAGATGATGAGAATTTAAAAAAAACTGCTTATTTTCGCACAGTTTCGACTTAAAAACTGCTTGATTATCACTGCACGTAATATTTGGGAAAACCAAACATAGCCATTAACATTGAACCGTTCGATATGTTCAGTCTAGTTTTTTTTAATTTAAAGTTATCGATGCTTTGAATGTTAAGGAACTTTCTTACGGCACACTATTTGTAAAACTTGTAAGTATAATAAATTGATGTTCTTGGTACAATATACGACTGATGAAATATAGCTTTATGAGAAATGTGTGAGCACATTGATATTTAATTTAAGCATTTGTCGATAAAAATGTTATCTTCTTCTCTTCTTCTTTTGCCGTTACTCAGAGCTACGGCGAGGTCAAAAAAATGCCCTTTGTCCCCATCTCGCACGATCAATGGCTTAGCCTAGTTACACACCGAATTAAGAGGCATCATTATGCAGGACATTTGCACATCTCGCTATCGGTAATCCTCTTAGTTCAGCGTCAGCCTTCAGCACATACCGTGATCTTGCTCTCGATTGGCGCGAGGGCGTAGCATCTTTCGGGTGTCGTCATTAACGATGTAGTTGACCAGTACAATAACCAGCAGCTCATTTTAGTTTTCATAACAGCGAATTTTGTCCCTTGCTTTCCACGTTGTCGGTAACCACTTTGAGCTATACAAAGCGACGAGTATCAGAAAAGTACAATCATGCTTACCCAATTGTATTTCACCTACTAGCCCAAGAACCTCATCAATCTATTAAAACGTTGTCATACAATCGAAATACCTTCTTCTAGAGGAATCTTCCTATACTGTCAAACCTTAACCAATAGCTATCTGTTGTAATCAGAACAATGTCTGCCTTTAAGACTCACATTACACATTTATCGTATCATTATCATATAATCTCTCTCTTTCAAGCTAAAGAGACAATTCTTAACAGAAATACTTTACGAAAGCTTTTTTAATGCTTCTCTTTTGTTTTTATGTCGCCGGAGAATGCCGAGTAGATTTGCCAGGTTATCATATATTAAAAAGGGTTGTCTGTTTGTCTATATGGCTATGTGCCCACGTATCAAGATAAAGCCAAACACTACACAAGACACACTTGATAAGCAGATATATCATTTGTTACACTCCTTTAGAAATATATAGGAACACCATTTGAATATGTTCGTCTGTTAGTGTTCACCATACACAGAATGAGTCAGGAGAGACCAACATTTATAGCGATTTTATAATTCTATGATGTGGTAATATTTAAGGCATTTTTCCAGTTACCAAATGACGTGAGAGTGGTTGATGTATATAGAGAACATAAGAGGACAAAATAAGCTGGAATAGAGGAGAGAATAGTACAGGAGGCTAATCAGTGAACTCGAGGAGATACGAGAGAAAAGGGATAAAGATGGGAGAAAGAAAAAGAATAGAGAGAAATACAGAGAGAAGTTTTTTAAAGAAGACGTTACACACGTTTTACTTCTTCAATGTTGTTCCCCATGATCCCGGGCAACGTCGGATTAGGATCCTAGTATAAGGAAAACATTAAGGGGTTTAAT
Organism: Sepiola atlantica; assembly: GCA_963556195.1. NCBI lineage: Eukaryota > Metazoa > Mollusca > Cephalopoda > Sepiida > Sepiolidae > Sepiola > Sepiola atlantica. The sequence goes on from OY744553.1 coordinate 31,609,032, forward strand.
AGATTTTTTTTTTAAATATAGAAGACAACGGATAAATGAAATTAGATTTGATGGTATTTTCAAATCTACAAGTTAAATGGAAGGTAGAAGAATACAAGTTGACACAAAACATGCCACACCTGGAATTTTTAAAACAAAATAAAAATTATTTTCGTAATCCAACAATATTCATGTAAAATAAACTGACATGTCAAGTAAGGAACAGTGATGCCTGTCCAATAATTAATCTATGTTCTTCTTTATGATCCTTATTATCATCCAACTATAATTATTATTTTATATAAGTATTACAATTATTTCTTCTTTTTTAATACAGGGTGGGCAAAAATAAGGGTCCTATTTTTAAAAATTCATGACTTTTTTATTCATTGATTTAAAAAAAATTTTTTTTTAGAATAAGTAAAGGACCCCTTCCAAAGCAAGCATGAGCCGTATTAGCCCTAAGGAACGTACCCTCATTTAGAAAACATTATTTTTGCTTAAAAAACTCAAAACAGTGTAAAGAACAATACTTTAGTTTTTGTAAGTTTTAAGAAGTGTTTTTCGGCTAAAATTTGTTTTGTTTATTTCAAAAAATCTCGGAAGGGTCAGTCTACACACACATAAAGTTTGGTGAGTTTAACTTTTATTTTGTGGAAGTTATTCAAATTCAAGTTATTCAAATTTAAAGATAGGACCCTTATTTTGGCCCACCCTGTATAAGTCAAAAGACGTATTGTTTTTCCATATAATTTACATACGTTCAATTGTATTTTTAGTATCGATCTTGTCGCCTCGGATAAAAGTGCTAAGTAGTAATACATCATAAGTGGCAGTCTCTTGGAGGTTAAAGGGTATCTCATCAGTGCGAGCATTACTCAGAATACAATTACAAATTACTAATAACTTTTACTATGGCATGGTTGTTAGAATGAAAGAATACTTCCCCCGTTGATTCCATTAAGTGTTATGTTCGAAATTCTGTACACATGCCCTAGTTTGACATAATGATTCCCAAGTTGGACAATATGCACCTGATAATAGTCAGTGGTTATATAGACTTATAACGTAATAGGAATTACATCTAAGATTAGAACAACAGTACGCATAATAAAAATAAATTCATAAAAGTTGGCTATTTGTTTTAGAGAAAACTTTTGACTGCCTCCCAAATAGTAATAGCACTCACAATGTCAATGCGTTTACATAACGACATGCGTAACTAATTTTAAAAAAAGTCGATTGTATTACAAAAACAATGTTTTTTTTATTAATTATGAAATGAATGCTAAGCATTTTGAGGTAAAATATGTTATTATCTATGTGGATTGCGATACTTAGTCTAGGATGGGGTTATGATTTACACTGAGAAATAATTTGTTTCGCAAACTATTAGTACTGATTCATGTACTGATTCTCTCCTGTCAAAATGCATACTTGCGCACGTAGTATTTACAATTGGTCATCTGTACCATCTATAATCTTACAAACACACATACATATATATATATATACGTGTAACCTATCAAAAATGTAGAAACACAATGAAGTGCTGGATCGTAAGATTGGTGGAAGCGAATGTAGATTATTTCATTGAAAAACAATACATTAGAGTTTTGGTTAGGAAAAACAGGGTTTCATGTTTGCAGACAGATCGTTACTAAGTTATTACGTTACTAAGAGACACCACGACCGAATACGAACGCATAACGAGAAACAATGAAAAAGAACATGGGAAACAACATTGGCCATTAAAATAATGTATATCAATTAAAATATTATATGATAAAATAATAAAACCATTATATATTCTGTCAATAATTCCCACATATTTATTATTATATAAACAACGACTTCATCTGAATATCTATCCACTATACCCCGAAATTTACACGCCAACTTCTATATACCTTGAACTAAACACAATGTACAAAAATAAACGTATACTTTAATATTCAATTGGTGTGTATATATTATATATTTTCATAAAAAACACATACATATCTAAGTTAAAATATAAATTACGCGGTATGGATTTATAGTAAAAGTGTCAGCTAAATTTTAAAAATATTTATATATTGTTATATCGTAAGAATAATAATAAGTAAATAAAAAACCAAAGACAAGAATTGAAAAAAAATAGGAATTGTATTAAGAATACTTAATTACAATAAGTAGTCGAAATTACCGGCTCCAGGCAGACGTGCTAAGCGGGTCTCTTTGGTAAGGAAAAATATGTCGACTTCATAGTGACCTGACAGATCCATCATGTAACTATCGGTGAATCCTGATCATTCCACAGTACATATAAAAATCATAAACATAAAAACTCAATCCCACCAATATACACAGGCTTTGAAAATTATATATATATATATATATATATATATATATATATATATATATATATATATATAATACAGAGCAAAGTAATAAAATACATAAGAGAACAAAATAACCCATTAAAAATATGCATACACTCATAAACACCTATACACATACTAAAAGGTAGCATCGCAAGTATACATTACATCCATTCGCTTTTCATTAAACCCTTTTTACACCGTCCGATCTTTCGGAGAGTGTGTCTTCGTTTTTCACTGGGCATCACCCTCGTATTTCACGTTCAGCCTAACGTGTTCAGAAACCATGTGATAAAGAAACTCAATAAGCATGTGATACTTTTTTCAAGCTCAAACATACACACTCTCAAAATATAAATGAAACATGAATATACATAAACCCTTTAATTATATTAACACACCTTACATGTTCAATTAATGATTATATTACACAAGTGAATTCTGCAGGTAAAATTAAACTCAATGATTAGGACAAAACTCACACAGTGTAACTCACTTGAATAACACATATATGTATGAGAGTAGAAAATAAACTTTAGGTGTACTTTCGGCAGTGTTGTAACTCTCGCGTCCCTTATGTTCTCTTATAGCCCTCACATTCAATGGAGGATGTTTCTGACAAAGGGGAAAAAATTGCTATATTCTGTGTAGGAATCTATCCATGTAACAGTAGATTTTGACCTAGTATTTTTTAGCCCCTTACATTAAGTGGATCCATGCCATTGTCTTGAGCCATTTCCATTAAAAATGGCATAATTAATATTTTGAAATGATGTTCTAAATATCGGCATCAACAAATATCATTGATGCATGTTTTAAATATTTTTCACATAATTTATATTATTAGCACAAAACATCGTTATTCGTCAGAAGGCTAGGTTAACATTAAATAAGTAAATCCAAATGAAATATTTTTTCTTTCATAATTTATTGTTGTTTATAGCAGTATATTATAATTCAATTCAAGAATCAGATGTATATATTTTTCTAAAAAGACAAATTCATTCTTTAAAGTAGACATATAGTTTCAGTTGATAAAATGTTAGATCACATATTATATTTTCATAAATCCTGATACATTTCTTCTAGAAAAATTGTCATCTTACCAGTAAATAATTATCAAAATAAAAATACCTATCGGTGTAGAAATAACAAAGATACCTTTTTTTATATTGCAGAATATTACCATTGATTTAATTATTTTCGAAAAATAACCGGCCATTAATGTAAATTCAAGATGAACGTTATGGTAGAACTCTCCAAATATCAAGGGAGATAAATCCTCCTACAAAGCATATTTAGATTTACTAACCTGGTTAAACTTCAATGTGAATCGAGGTTATGAAATAAAGAGGAGTACGTTTAATTTAACTTGTAATGTCAGGTACTAGAAAACAAAATCTACTCCTCCTTCTAGAAAACTTTGATACACATAACATCAGCAATATTAGCGACTTATTATGTAATATGTTATAGAACAGGCCTTTAATTTTAAATATCTTAAACCAAGTATATCTACATTATTTAGTTATAATTCTAGATCGAAATTAAAATAAATAAATTCTACAAATTTATTAAATACCGTTTTAAAAAATGTATAACTATGTAGTATTACTGCATAATCTCGTTGATACCTTGATGTGTACTCTAGTATGGTCAACAGGAGCAAATTAATCCACCTAACATTAAAAGTGATTTTCCTTTCATCAACCTTTTCCATTATACTATATTAACAAAAGCCGTAATTGTATATTGTCGTCACCGGTTAAAAGTCAGAAATTTCACATGATACAGTTACTAACTTTACATAATCGTTTTCATTGTGACTTCGGCTCTGTTATGTTAAAAAGAAATAGTGCCATATTCGTCCCCTTATTAGGCAAGACAAAATAGTCAAGTAATTCTGAACTAATAACATTTCTTATTCGAGAAACCATGTAAAAAAAACATTTCCACAAATGTATTAAGTGGCAGTGTAAAAGGTTAAACTAAAGTAAGTATTATCCTATAATATTACGAACGTTGTATAGACAAAAAAGGGATTATTCAATCTATGCAAGATAATGGAGTGCAGTAACTCTAAGGAAATAAACTTACTTATACTTATTTTAGAAGTAAGTGCTAACTGTTAATCTACGGATCACTGAATTTTATGAAGTTACATTTTAACAGTAACTACTCTCATCTAATGGATATACATCATTATTGATCCCCTTACAGTAATATACAAAATTATTCACGAGTCCAACAGTCAGATAGTATATATATAAAGAACATACACATACATACATATATTCACCCTTGCCAACATCGCTATAGAAACACACGTGAGGAAACGTGATATTATTTTCGTGTATAGCATTGCTTTAGGCTTCATGTTGATCTAATGGCTAAAGGTGTTGAAGACAAAATCATGCGGGGGCGAATCTATGGAGTAGTGTCGCCTTTGTTAAATAAATATCGATTAGCGTAATTTTAAAAAAAAGTAACTGTTTTCTGTACTGGTTGTATTATGAGTTAAAAATGATTTCAACTTCGTAATAAATATATATATATATATATATATATATATATATATATATATATATATATATGTGTGTGTGTGTGTGTGTGTGTGTGTGTGTGTGTGTGTGCTCCGATGAACTTGCTGATCCGGTTTTCTCTTGACGTAAATACGCTCAACCAATCAGACAATCAGCTTTATCCCATATATTGACTGTGGATGCCCCCACATGTCAGAAAGCCTTCTATACTAATATATTCTTTCCTCGAGTTGCCGGCCTTTGGGATTCGCTCTATGCTCCTTGTTTCCACGACTGTAATTACATGCATACATGTAAAACTAATGTCAACAAGCATCTGTCTGCACAGCTGCCAATTTAGAATTACCCCACTAAACTTTCAACATGATTCTCAGTAGCGCATTTCAGTTTACAATAACACGTTACCCTTTTTAGGGTGAGCTAAGTTTTTTTTTAAATATTAAGAAAAAAAAAAGAAAGTCATGCTCAGACCAGAACACTTTTACGTGTCGAAAGTCATAGATTATACACAAAAATAATCATAAAAATGATATTATTCACTTTAAATTGTATTGTCGTTTTATTATAAATATTCTAAAAATTGCTACATAGAGAATGCAGCCATCTTTTATTCTGAAAAAGAGCTATGAAGAATGCACACAGCATTGGGTAATAAAAAGTGTCATAACAGCTAATACTTAACTTGGTTGAATGTTAATGATATTTTTTTTATAACAAACGTAATCAATTTTTAATAATAATTATATATATATATATATATATATACATATATATATATATAAATATATATATATATATATATATATATATATATATATATATATATAAAGATACACGAAAGAAGAGGGATACACATGTGCGAATGACAAATCTATTTCAACTTCTATAGTTCAATGCAATGTGTATTCGGTAAATACATATTCATTATTGTTTTCTTAAGCCAATGCTTTTCAAAGATTAAAATCTTATCATCAGAGGAATTACATAGATGGATAAGTTGGCAGTGGAGAAGCCAAAATTCAAAATTTGAAAAATATATTAAGTAATGGAGATTGAGAGTGTGCGTGTAAGAATATGGTGGCTGTCCAGCTGGTAAATGTCCGTTGATAAGTTGTCCAGTGAAAGAAGATTTAATGATGGAAAAGAAAGGTTTTCCTGAAGGCAGCGTTGAAAAAGTTGAAAAAGGAAGTAAATTCAATTGAAATATGTTATTACACATTAAACACGTACATTCCAGATTATCATTAATTTGAAACCTAATTTCCTAATTGGAACTCTTTTAAACTTTCTGAATAAAATATATGTACGTTTAAACATCCGTTTTAATTACGGGACCCCTCTTTTTTCAGAAATATTTTCTCACTGACCTGAATTCACTTCTTGTTTTAGCTTATAATAGCCCCACCCTAACTCGGTGTTACTGCTTACTTGCAATAAGCAGTAACCAAACAATCCCTTCCCCCTTCTCGTCTCCCAGCATTTGCCTTAGTTCATTTAACTGACCCTATAGCCCACTTTAATATATCTTTTATCTTTATCCCTTCCCCCACTTCCTCATTTGGCCTCGTCTCCAACCATAGCTGTCGCTTTTCTTAGACTTGATCGAAGTCACTACTTAAATTCCCGACTGGTTGCGTTTACTATACAAAGTTCAATTTCAACTTCTGAAAAACTACTCTAATTCTCGGTCCACGGAAGTATTTTAAAATGGCCCGAAACTTCAAAATTACTTCCGAATGTGTGTGTCTACCTACGAGTGAACTAAACATATTTCTATTGAATTTACTTTATTTTTGACATTTTTCAACGCTGCCTTCACGATAACCCTTTTTCCCCATCTTTAAGTCTACTTTCAATGGACATTTTCTAAACGGACATTTACCAACTGGACAGACCCCATATTTTTTTACACGCACACTCTCCCTCTCCATTTCTAAATATTTTTTCAAATTTTGAATTTTGGCTTCTCCACTGCAAACTTATCCATTTTATTATTTTCGTTTATCAGGGTGTTCACACGTGAAAAAACAAAATCTCATTAAAGAAAATGGGGGGTGAAGGGTGTAAACTTGTAAACTTACCAATATTTTATGTGGGCATCTTATATCATTTAACTCAGACGTTTCTATTTTCTTTTTCTTTCAGCAATTCAATTGATTATTTGTGTACCTTTCACTTGAAAATTAAATATATAACTTCTTCAAAATTAGCAAATCATTTTTTTATAGGCATAAACAAAAAAATATTAAAATTTTGGTTATGATTATATATAGTATCAGCTTTAGCTACCCACCACAAAAAAAGGATTTTATTGAGACAATTACGTATAAACACGCCGGTAATAACACCAAAAAGGATAATTTCAGAATTTAAGTGGGTGAGGGGATTCAGTTTCACATGGAAATTTAACAGAAATATATCCGCTATTCTAGCAATTTAGGTTAGTTGATCATTAGGTTTTCTTTTTGCTGTTGGAGATTCATTCAATTCGTTACTTTTATTCAGGGTTTTTTTTTCGGGGGGGGGGAGCAATCACGTGTTGTTTTACAATCTAATCGATAGGTTTAGTAGTTTGTATGTGTCTCTCTTTGCGTCTGTCGAGGGTCTTCTGGTCCAAAACGCCACGCATAATTGTATCGTGCACACGTGTGTTAAATTGTTGATAGTACATGCAACATTTCGGAGAGAATATTTCCACCCGCTACGATTCTATTTATCTTCCTCCCACAAGGTAAGATGTGACACAAGGTCGGGAAAGTGGGAAAAAACCAGCGCTCGAGAATTTGAGCACTCTGGTTGTTTAAAGATTGCCTGGGCAGCCCCGTCGGCATTCCCCGGTAGGGACGCTGCAGGCAGTAAGCAATAAACTTACTCCTCCCCAAAGAGGGGAGGCGAAGCCTCGGAGGGTGAACTTGCACAGGACCGACAACCAATAGACCGGCGTAAATCCAGACCCGAATGTCCGGACGATATCGGTCTATTAGGCGGGGTAAAAACCCCTTGTTGCTTCTGCGCAATGATGAGTATCAAATTCACAAGCGGTCCCCAGTCGCGTTTATGCCCCGGTTAGGAGAGATGACGCTATTAGTTTTCTTTTTGCTATTTGTGATTCATTCAATTCGTTATTTTTATTTAGGGGGTTATTTTTTTTTGGGGGGGGAGGGGGAGATCACGTGTTGTTTTACGATCTAGCAAGTCGGCCTCATGGTTTGTAGTAAACAAAAATTAGTTAACTTCCTTAATAAGTTAGACTAGCCTGAAAATGCAGGATCATTTATGTTAAGCTAATCTTTTTCCTAAATGTAAAACTAATTGCTGTTTGGGTATCTTTTACTTTACTCCGCAGAGTCGTGAACGGGGTCACAAAAACGAACGAGAAAGTGTTTAAAAACATAAATATGCTACAGGTAAAGGCGACCAACATCGAGAATAGATATTTTCCTACGTTGCTATGACATTTATTTGTATTTTTACGTAGTATACATGGGTTTATATTAGATGTAAAAAAAATTCTTGTTTTTTTTGCACAAAAAGAAAATGGCGGCCGGTCGTTATTCTCTAACATACTCCCCTTCGATCGCCATCTTGGATTTTGTTGTTGATGTGACGAATAATTTAATTTCTAGTAAATACCACTTCGAACAGGTTAAAAATACAAACAAATGCCACAGGTAAGTTTGAAAATAACTTTGATCGCCTACAGTTACTTTTATTTGTTGTATATTTGTTTTTTATCGTTTTTAGTCTGCTGAGTAAAGTAAAAGATACCCCTTTTTTCTAAAAAATGTAAGATCATTTAGCAGAGGCTGTTAGTGTATGCAATTTCTCTGAGTAAAACATTTTTTTTTTTTAACTTTACGCCTACCGCGCTCCTTCCTATTGGTTGCTACCCCGGGTCGGTGTGTTTTGATTGTCAACTTATAAATTGTGATAAATGTACAGAGGGACGAGGAAAAAAGGGTCGGAAGTGCAATTATTGCATACAGGCAATAGGAATGTGTGTTATAATTATCTTTATTGTCTTAATTAATTCTTATGTTGTTTTTAATACTTTTTGATGCTATATGTTTATGGTCTGCTATTATCGTCGGTAAATGCCTCGTAAGTTAGTGACATTGTATTGTTTTTAGATTATTTTTCAGGGGTTTGGTTTTAAGTTAATTCCTTCGGAAAAGAGAAATCCCTCTGGACAAAGGCAAACGTAAAATAGGTTTTTAACAGAAAGAAACACAAAATTATACAGTTTGTAGAAAAATCATCAACGTTAATTATGTGCAGACTTTTACGATACGTTGGTGTATTTTCGAAAGTATTCCTTCATTTCGAGAATTCATTCCTTACTACTAATAAGAACATAATTAAAGTTAGTATAGTTCTTTATTTTAAAGTTTGATCTTAGTTAATAGTTTATATAATAAACTATTTGGTTATAGTAATTTATTTTTCTTTATAAAAGTATTCTAGTTCAAGAACATTTTTTGTAATCGAAGGCATCATACTTAACTGAAGAGTAGGACAAGCCCTTTTTGTTTACTGTTCAACAATTATATTCGAATATTCCTGGAATAGTGTTGTAGTCAACCAATCTATTAGCCGTAAACGGAAATACCAAACCTCAGGGAGCGATCCGTATTTACCGACGGAATTTGTAATGGGTGATAAATTATAAGACTGATTTAATAAACAAAGAAAGGACGGTCGGAGCTGTTTGATAGATGACCCGGTGTTTGATGGAGAAGTGTTAGTAGTATTTGTTTTTGAGTGAAAGTAAGGTATGTTTGCTGGTGGAGTGTAAATTAGGCACAATATAAGATCGAACATTTTATAATCGGATGAAAGTAATTGATAGTTTCTGGAAACAGCGCATCAGTTAGTTGCATGAAACCTGGCCATATCGGAATTGTATGTAGCGCTCATGTTTCGTGTTCAATAACGTTGGCTTGTATAGAGAAATTGAGATTACTTGATATAAACGGTGTACACATGCAAACATATATATATATAAATATATATATATATACATATATATATATATACATATATAAATATATATATATATATATAAATATATATATATATATAGATATATATAAATATATATATATATATATATATATATATATATATATATATATATATATATATATATATACGTTTATGTTCTTCGATTGTCAAAGTCAGACAAAAATAGCATTCAGGCTGATAAACTAATTTTCTTTTTAACTACTTCCATTGCATTTTTACAGCCTACTAAATCAGAAACATATATTTATCTATCTATTTATCTACCTTTCTCTCGTTATATATATATATATATATATATATATATATATATATATATATATATATATATATAAATATATATGTATACATATATGTATATATATATATGTATATATATATGTATATATATATATGCATATATATATATGTATATATATATACATATATATATATATATATATATATATATATATATATATATATATATATACGTGATGTGTTTTCTTTATTTCGCTACTAATTGATTGATGTTGATCTAATTGCTCAAAGTGTAGACATTTAAGAATGTGTGTAGGAAGTAGAGTGAGGGTGTGAATAGATGTCGCCTTCGTTAAATCAATATCGATTAACGACTTGGATGAAATTAAACAAAAATTAAGTGTTTTCTTTCCTGGTTTGTTATGACGTTTCGAACGCTTTCATCTTCATGTGTTGTTCTCTTTAAATCGTTCGCGAATTTGCACGTGTTTTTATGTTGTTTACTTTATGTCGGACATTTTTTATTATTCTCCCCTTCCTTTCGATTTTTAGTTTTCTTTATTTTCGTCTGAGGTTATGTTTAGTTATTTAATTCCGCTACTTTTTACTATGTATCTGTTTTATTTCTTCTTCCTTTTTTTTCTTATTTATCTTCCCCTTTTCTGCTTCTTCTAGTCGTTAAACTTGTTTATAGTATTTATTTTTACTTTTCTTCTCTTAATTTTCTTCTCCTTCTTTTTTCTTCTTCTTCTTTTCTTCTTCTTAAACTTGTAAAACGTTTTATTTTTTCTCTTTTACTTTACTTCTTTTCGTTTTTATTAATCCTATTTCGCTTCTTCTTTCTTTCTTTATTGTACGGTTTCCGCTTTTTTTCTCATTTTCCGTTTTTATGCGTGTTCAACATTTTTATTTTTTCGAATTTTTTTAGATAATGATTGATTATTAGTATTATTTATATAGTTCATGCAACTGTTCTCATGTTATTCTAACAACCGTTTACCTTTATAACCTGCGACCCTCTTCAGGTGCATACTGTGGAACTCAGGAATGTTTATGTTTAACTTGGGCATTTTTTTGGAATTTCGAGCAAAACCACGTTAGTAACTTGATTTCATTGCGTATGGCATGCCCGGTTAAAAGTCTTAATGAATTCTCAATTATATTCTTAGTCTTATATGAACTGAGGATCGAACCATGAACCTTCAAACGATTGTAACTTAAAATAGAGTATTACTTATTAATTTTATTCGTTCACACCAAGAACTTTTTAAAAACTTTCAGATCTGAAAGAAAATATCCAATGTGAGAATTCATATTTTCTGTTTTAAATGTTTAAATTAAATTATTTTCCATTCTTCTCTCAAGTAAAGTAGCTAATCCTATATTTTCAATATTTTCTTAGGACTGTAATCTTGTACCATTTTTATTATTATTTACTATTTATGTTTATGGATTTCATGTCTAGATTATGTAAGCCAACGCCTAGTGCAATTCTAGATTGTATTTTCCTTCTTTACTTTGTATACGTTTATCTTTTCTTCTCGCTTATTCGTTTTTGATTTCTTAATCTTAATTTCTCTCAGTTTTTTTCTCATCTAGTTTCACTATCTTCGGTTAATCCCGAAAAATTATGAAAATATGATGCAATAATTTGTTAGCAGTTTACAGAAATCTCTAACAAGTATTGGACAATCGGTTTAATGACATATATTTATACAGGGTGGGCCAAAATAAGGGTCCTATCTTTAAATTTGAATAACTTGAATTTGAATAACTTCCACAAAATGAAAGTTAAACTCACCAAACTTTATGTGTGTGTAGACTGACCCTTCCGAGATTTTTTGAAATAAACAAAAAAAAGATTAGCCGAAAAACACTTCTTAAAACTTACAAAAACTAAAGTATTGTTTTTTACACTGTTTTGAGTTTTTTAAGCAAAAATAATGTTTTCTAAATGAGGGTACGTTCCTTAGGGCTAATACGGCTCATGCTTGCTTCGGAAGGGGTCCTTTACTTATTCTAAAAAAAAAAATTTTTTAAATCAATAAATAAAAAAGTTATGAATTTTTAAAAATAGGACCCTTATTTTTGCCCACCCTATATATATATATATATATATATATATATATATATATATATATATATATATATATATATATATATATGTATGTATATATATATATATGTATATATATATATGTATATATATATGTGTATGTATGGATATATATATATATATATATATATATATATGTATATATATATATATATATTTATGTATATATATGTATATATATATATATATATATATATATATATATATATATATATATATATACATATATATATATATATATATACAGGATTGTCCAAAAGTAGGTTTACAGTTATTAAACTGTGTTTTATATGGTTGAAGTTAGTTGCTAATTACAAGTAATATAAAATACTCCTCATTAAATGATAACTGTAAACCTACTTTTGCGCCACCCTGTATATATATATATATATATATATATATATATATATATATATATATATATATATATATATATATATGTATATATTTATATATATATATATATATATATATATATATATATATATATATATTAGTCGTTATGTATGAGTTGTGTTATTATAAGAAGTGGTTTTTATATTATAAATCTTTTTAAATAGAAGATATCCGTCAGAAGTTCCTATATTTTAATGAACCAGAAAATGTATGCAAATATACATAAACACAGGCGATAGGGTTTAATAAAGAAAGTACAATAAAAATTAATTAAAAACAAAATTTTAAAACAACATATACATTTCATGTCATAATTATTATGTCTGCTGAAAGGAACGTATTTAACCTTCCACCGTATCTAACTAAATCGACTTTTTTATCTTAATGTTATACATTAAGTTTTGCCTTTATTAACAAACGGTAACGCGTGATAATTCCACGGTCATTGTATTCACATCTCTGCATGATTTATTGTAATTATATTTCGTTTAAAATAATACATTTATCTGAAGTGTAATTCTATAAGAAGCATACTATCTCTCTTTCTTCTGCTGTAATAATAATTGTCATTTGGCAGTTACATATTCTTTAAATAAATAAAGCGTATATATATCTTCTTTTTTATAAAAAATGTAATAACATATATATTTTTAAAACAATAAATATTCTTTACTTTTTACCGTCAAATAATTAGCAGCTTCATAGTTACTTTTAAATAATTAATACGAAGTGTTTAACCATTTTATTTACTTTATTTATTGTTGCAATTAAAATCTTTCGGAAATAAATTGTCTTGTACTTCATTTTTTATAAATATAAATGTTGTCCGTCTGTCAATTTTTTTTAAAGTAATTAATAGATTGCGGCAATTATATTATTTCGACATATCAGAGTCTGAGACTACTTTAAGAAAAGGAAATTATTATTGCATTCATAGTAAATAAACAAGCCGCGCGTGCGTGGTCCCCCTCTGTATGTGACTCGATGTGGCGAGTGTAAAATGCAATAAATGTGGGCAATTGGGCATTTTTGACCCCCTCTTTGTCCCCCTGGGGGCGCGAACCAGAATTTTTCTGAGGTCTAGTATGCTCATTTTATATCCAGAACTATTGCTTCTACATTTTGGCCATGTTTCAGAAAAATAAAATGGATGGATCAAACGTTATGGGAGTAAAGGGTAATATTTTGCCATTTTGGAGGCTTTTGACCTTCTGAAGACGCGAACCAGATTTTATTTTAAGGACAGCGATACTTATTTTCTATTAGGAACAATTGCCTCCACATTTTGGCCATGTTTCAGAGAAATTGAATGGATGGATGAAAAGTTATGGGGCAACAGATGTCATGTTTTGCAATTTCAGGGCCTTTTCACCGCCTGGGGGCCTAACCAGATTTATTTTCAAAAATTGGAGAATGTCACTTTCTAACCTGACCAAAGTTACAACTTCATGCAAAATTTCAGAGAAATTCCATTGATGGTTGCGGAGAAAAATCCGGACGGACGGATGGACATTCCTCAAAACATAAGTCCCCCGATTTTATAAATCAGGGGACAAACAATCTAAAAACATATGTCATAACCGGAAATCAAAACCAAACGTTTGAGATTTTTATTCCTTGGGTCGACCACTGAGCTATTGGTAAATTATTTATGAATATAGGGTAAATTATTACTTTTACAATGTAGTTATAGCTTTGGCGTTATGTAATACATTCATGAGTTATGTCAAGTTTCAAAACATTAATTTAAACATAAGCGATAAAGAAAAAAATAAATAAATATATGGTAAACATTATCAAAAGCGTGGAAAATCATTTTACTCCCAAACAATTTATTTTGCTATTGCTTGTATTGGCGGTAAACACAATTTAATATTTACTATACTAGAATTAATAAGGCCGAGAGGCCAATACATTTTAAATATCGTAAAAAATAATTATCAGAAAAAAATCGTCGGCGTACGTATGATGCAAAGTTTAAAAAGTGGTAGATGATAATAACGTCAACTGATTCTAAACAAGCAAGTAAAAGGTGATTCCAGAATGCTACCATAGAATTATTTATAAAATTCTCCATTTGACAGATTGTAATTTTCCTGACCCGTGTCCTAGATAGTCAGGACCAGAAAGCCTCACTTCTTGACATATTCTTAACTACTCAGCACGATATTTCTGTGACGGATGCCCATAGCTAACTCAGGAACACTGATCAACTCGTTATAATTGTTGATATCACCCTAACCTCGAGACTCTATTCGAACAACCGTTACTCAAAATAGCAAGATACTACAATCGAGCTGATTGGAAATCCATCAGAGAGCACATGAGAGACGCCCTTTGGAGTAAATAGGGTTCTCTCCCTTCTGACCAATGCGCTAATAAGGTAACTGAATTGGTCAAAGTAGAAACAGGCGTACATCGCACCAGGCTGGAATTATATAGCAATGACTCACTGCGACCCGGGAAGCTGCTATTGCTCGGACGAAACAAGTATTCCGCCGATGGGGCATACATAAATGAACTAAAAAAAGGAAGACAATTACATGGTCTAGCCACCATGGTAAGAATGTAATATCCACAGCTATACCTAGATGACCAAAAATGCATACTGTCGCGGAATTTAAGAATTCGCGCCTTCTGGAAAATCTATAATAGTGGATTGAATAATGAGAAATCAACTATTTTGCCGCTATTCAACCACCATGATACCGTTTGACAGCCAATTTATTAAGCTAAGCTACTTGCTAAACTGTTCGCATTGAACTCGACCTTGGACTCTACAAACCATTCATTCCTAATTTGTTTTATTGCGGACAGAAGACACACGTGATTATCTGATAATAACCCCTTCCCATTTCCGTGATATCATGAAAAAGTGTAGACACCTTCAAATCAGGTTGGCCTGATTTTATCCTACCTATAATACTTTAGAAAACGTTTTCTGATCCGGATCCTGTCCTCTCCAAACATAACAACAAATGCCTTGCAAAATATTGCTTCCCTAAAAGCGGGAAAATTACCTCTGTTGTACCAGTGTTCAAAAGTACTCGTGAACTGACCCGCAAAATTATCGCCCCATCAGCCTCTTCTGCAGCTCTTTACTAAACTTATTTCTGACCATTGTTCATGATTTAGACAAGCCCGTTCTACTGCCGATATCCTAATGGCTATCCCTTAAATCATATATTATACAAGGGGTAAGGCACTGAAAGCAAACGCCTTAGACCTTGATATGTCAAAAGCCTTTGATAAAGTCTTGTATGAAGGCCTTCTTAAGAAAATTAATTCGTACTGTATGCTATACAAATATTTTATAAATTTAGATTGTCCATAATCAAAACAAAGATCACAGTTTATTTAATTGTTCTACATTCAGACACTATAACATTAACGCGGGTGTATCCCAGGAGCCGATCCTTGGAACTTCATCTTTCTTGATGTTCATAATTGACCTTAATGATAAAATTGATTCCGAGATTGATATATATGCAGAAGACATAACGCTCTATTCTCGACATGTGGGTAAAATGGACGCACACATATTTAAAACAGTGGCTGACTCCTTAAAGCATGGCATCTTTCCTGTAGTTGAATGGAACATTAATGGATGGAAATATTTGATGCTACTCCGACACAGTTCTATTCTATTTACAATTATGAGTAACATTTTCAACCACCAATTGACATAAGTGATATAACCCTACCTAAACGTGCAACATCTAAGCTTCTTGGTCTAGCATTCACATGTATAGTGAATTAGAAAAATATATTGAAGATACTGCCAAGACTGCGACAAGAAAAGAGGTATTTATCTAACGTGTTAGAAAACTTCTCATACCTTCCAGTATTATATATCTTTAAGAAAAAAAACCATCGCCCATGCATTGATATTGTTGTCGCATCTAGGCTAGTGCGCCAACCACCTTTCTTTATCTCTTAGACAGGTTTTCAAAAATAATCTTTAAGATAATAGGTCCCACACTGTCTGTCTAGGTCGGATCCCTTCTCCGTCGCCTCATTGTTGCATCAATGTGCTTGTTTTACAAGTATTTTAATGGAATGTTCTCTGATTAACGTGTTGAGTCAGTGCCCCCTCGACATAAATACCCCCGAGTAACCTAACAATCATTAAAAGCTCATTTCAATTGTGTTGAAGTCTGCAGATGCCGAAGGGCTTCACACTTAACCAGCTTCTGTAACTGAACTGCTAGCATTTACAAATCCCACATTGCTCCCTGTTTTCTTCACTGGACCAACATGCAGAAATTGAAATATAATGTGCCCCCATAGAAATGGCTCCAAATTTACAACAGGCCCTAACGTATCAGTGTAAATGCGATTTGTTTGAGACGAATACAATTAAAACAAATTCCTTTCTCTAATCCAACCATTTTTGGAAGATTTTAATTATGAATAAGAAATGACGTAAGATATCGCTATTAAAGTATACCATTGTCAACGTTGAGTCTATTTGTCTTCCTAATCGTTTTGTTAATGTAAGAATCACAAAAGTGCGATTCTATGCACAACGTGAAGTGTGTTTTATGTGTATGTCCTCTCTATAGAAAGAAGGGTTAGAGAATTTACATGAAATTTAAAAGTGTATTTTAATGTAAAATCTAACGGGAATACAGTGGAATTATTCCCCAATCTATAAGTGCACCCCTAAGGTATATAAAAGGTCATAACCCCCTAAAAACTTCGGATACATCTGTATGTATTTAAATTTATATAATCTCTATCAAAATTCTTTAAACGAAGACCATGGAAGTGTTCTCCAATCTCTAAGTCCTCTCCTAACCTAAAGAAGGCTAAAAAAAGCTGAACCTTTTTTAACAATTAACATGTATCCTATCTTGATGACATTCATCTATTATGTATAAAGTCTTCCGGGCATATCAGTAGAAGTGATTCAGGATATCTATGCTACTTTTTATGTGCTGTATATCTACCCGTAATTCCCAATGGTGTCATAACATCCTAAAAACTTCAAATACGTGTATCCGATTTTGATGAAATTTAAACCATGTGTATAAGCCTAATCCGGAGAGTTCTTCAACATTCCGCCTTCTTATGACTATATTAAGGGACGAAAAAAGGGATAGAGTACAGTAACAAAACATAAAGTAATATTTGGTTATGAGCATAGTCAAAAAGTGAATAGTAGTGATCCTCATTCAATTCCGAGCTTCGTGTAGTCTTCCGCCGTTTAGTCTTCCCACTTACTTGTAAATAACTCTGGCAGATTCCTCACTTTGTTTTAGCTTTCATATCACTTTTCAGTCTATTTAGTATCTGGAGGTTGTTTGTAAAGACAGTAAACTTGTGATAACCACACATATTAAAAGATATGTTTGTGTGGCTCACTTAGGAGCGTTAACCATCTAGTTATAAGATGATCACGAAATTATGCCCCGCATATTATTGAACGGCGATAAAACAAACACTGTTGGATCGTATTGTCTCAATTGAACGTAGAGCTTCTTTTAGCTTTCCCTGTCGTATTGTTAATGTAAACATACGTGTGATTCTTTACTGAACTCATCTAAAATAGTATTCTGATAAAATAGTCTATAACGGTTCAGAAATAAAATAATCATGTAAATTAATTCTACTTACACAAATAATGTTGCTTTTTTATTGTTTTACATACATCGCCTGACTAATTTATTCTCCTTTAATGTATTGATCAGGAAATTTAGCTTCATATATTTTCTTTTTATGTGCATATAAAAAATCTTAGATCAGATCGGCATTAGATACTGAGAAATGAATAAAAGAATATATTACATTAATGAGTGCACGAATATTTTCGTCGTAAACAATATATACATTTATATATATATATATATATATATATATATATACATATATATATATATATATATATATATATATATATATATATATCAACACGCACACACACACATATATACATAACTTGAACAATATAAATATATAATATATCTATTATATGATATTCTATCGTTATAAGTCAATACTTGATATACAAATTTAAGAAATAATATAAGAAAATGATTGATGAAAATGAAAATAAGATAACATACAATAATATAAATTAATAAAAAATAAAAAAGAGGATTTAAATCGAGTTTAAGGAATAAGAGAAAATAAGTTTAAATACGTTATTTGAGTTTAAAATATTTTTCTTAAATGAGTAATAAAAAATAGATATATTAATTTGATATATTAAGTAAAATTAAAAAGTGGCAATCAATAAAGCCAGTATTGTAACAAATAAAACAATATTTTAAGAAACAAAATTAACATATATTTTAAATGTCTATCGTTAAGCCAATTATCATATGGAAATAAGCTGCCATGGTACGTTTATATGTAAGCATATAAAAAATTTGAAAAAAATCAAATGAAAAGATTAATTAATAAAAATAGCAATATTGTTATTATTACAAAAATATATTTATTTTGTTCACACTAAATAATGCATGTTGCGGCTACTTGAGGATCTGTGCAGCGAGATGTTTGTTTACATTTCTTTTAAATTTCTGCATGGTGGTAGAGTTTGGAAAACAGGAAACAGGGAGGGAATTCAAACAGCTAGCTGTTCGGGTAAAGGTATAGAGAGTTATGGAAGCTGAGTATTGGCTTTGTCGAGTGTATTTACATTGAGGGGTAATAGAGCAGCAAGTAAGACATGCCCCATTCAATTGTAGTGGTTGTAACACAAGAAAAGTGATGCAATATTGCGACGATTAGACAGTGGCTGGAACTTTGTAGATAGTAAGGTACCTATTCGATTACAAACTCTTTTTGGACCATGTCTAAGAGAGAGAGAGAGCGAGAGATAGAGACTAGTACTGTATGTACCAGCCAAGTTGTGACAACACTACTCCATGCATTTGTAGATGGTGGCTATGTAGAGATAAATCAAACTTGCAGGTGTGAGACTTTTTCTAGCACGGTAGTGGGATCCCACTTTCCTTGCAGCAGCTTTGACAGTATCTTCTATGTAGTTGTTCTGATTTATGTTATATGTGCATGTTAAGCAGAGGAGTTTAAATGATGATCTTTGGGATAGGGTGTCATTTGCTATGACAACTAGTTGTAAAAAATGTTTCTTATAATTGTTGAAGGAAATGAACTTTATCTTTGTAGCATTAAATGTTATCATACATGTATGTCCCCACTAAATTACAGACTGAAACTAAGTTTTCTAATGGTTCAATCATTGTTTTGTATATGCCGACTTTATTTTACATACATGTTGCGAATGCAGCGTGGTGTCATCGTCAAATATACCAATCTCGGTTATATTTTCACCAGAGGGGTCGTATATGAAAATCAGGAAAAATAATGGTTCAAGGATTGACTTGCATTCATGTGTTGTAAGGATATACGTCAATCGACGACAACTTTGATCTTTGTTTTGGCTAGGAAAACTCTAATCAAATATTCGTCCAGTAATATCATACGAATCATTTATTATGAGAAGGTACCTTGTGAAAGGCTTCATATCTAACAATTGCTACAGCCTGATCTTGTGTATTGTATATGTGCTCAGAGATTACCGTTATGATATCCGCAGTAGATGAGGCTTGTATGTATCCATATTGATGGTCAGAAGACGGTCAGCATTAACGAGGTGGCCGACTATCGCTAAATTCATTAAAAATTCAAAGATGTTAGCGAGGAGCTAAAGTAGACTGATGTGACGATAATTTTTGTGGGCATTTGTTAATCTAATTTCTTTAACACTGGTAGCACAGAGACATTTTTTTAGTTATCACGGAAGCAAGATTAAACAAGTTATTTGTTGCAGAGTTTAAAGAGGACATTGGACAAGCTTAACAGATAATACCTTTATATCTATAACTGGCATAGGGTCAGACTTGCATGCTTTGAAGGTGTCACGTTTTTTTAATGATATGTCAGACACAAGATAGGTCTTATCAGGTTATCAAGTGTGGCTTATGTCTGAAATGAGAAATTCAGGAGAGAGTTATTTGCTGATTCCAAAGTCGAATTCAAAGCCAACCGCTGCACAACGAATTCAGCTTTGAAAGTAGTCGTGCAAACGACATCATCGTTGTTTGATAGCCGGGGAACTTTTGATTCCCCTCTGTAAACCACACTTTCATAGATTTTAAAGAAATCGTAAGTTCATAATTTTTTTTACTCGATTCGTTCTTTGGTCATCTTCGTATATCTTACTTTAGCTGCGTCTATTAGATTCTTGCAATGATTTTGTGATGCTATACATTTCTGTCTATTTGTATTCGAGTTATCGTAGTTGAATTTTCGGAATGCGTGTCGCACTTGAACAGCTGCATAGTTCGAAGGGAACTATTGAAGAAAGTGGGCTTGCTATAGAATTTTCGCATTGCCACATGTGCTTTAATTCTTGCTTTGACCAAATTAGTTAACTCATTTGCGCACTGATCAGCAGGGAGAGAAACTATTTCATACCATAAGTTGCCTCTGATGCAACCACTGATGGATTTCCTATCGGCATGTTTAAATTGATGTTATTGTTTGGTTAAACGGCATGTCAACATTTGTTAGGCCATTTTATAACAATAAGATTCAATTGAACAGTTATAGATTTTACTTAAATTTTATAGTTTTTAACCTATATCTTGGAGTATATCTTAATTTCCTTAATAAATGTTATTATTTTATTTGAGTCAATCTTGGTAACTAATTTGTTCATATTGTCTAGTTTTGTTTTGTAATATCTCGTCATTTTGAGTCAACACTATCCGGCTGGGCGTCGAGAAGGTATTATGATTCCAACAATTATTAAAATGTGATCAGAGTTCCGGAGTTTAATATGAGTATCCGTCACACAAGTCTCAGGCAGTGAAGTCAATCATATATATAAAAAAAATGAGACTCGCTGATCCTCATGATTTGAAAGGAGGGTCGGGAAAATAACCGTCTGTGAAATGAGGTGGGAACTTGAGAACTATACTTTTTTTACCAGCCGTGTGTATAGCTTTTACCAGGTGTGCCTGTATAGCGTTAACCAGTTGTGTCTGTATAGCTGGAGAATCAAGGTTAATCACTGCGGTGGACATTTTAATCTCCAAGTGCATGTATTGGGGCGGTCAGATCTAATAAGAATGCATACGGTTTGCTATCAGAGACAGAGTCGATCAGCGTACAGTCTTGTGTCGAAAGTGAACGTCAGATGCAATATAAGTAACGAACGATGTGTTATAAGGGAAATCTTTATCACATGTATTATTTTATTTTAGACTATGTTCTTTAGTCAAGAATAGGGTCTCAAACATCAATTCCGAGCCAATGTATATATTGGTCAGAGTCCTTACGTTTAAGCCAAAGTCATGCTTAAACGATTCGAAGAGATTAAGGAATGTGCGTTAGTTTCACTTAGTGTTAAGCTATCCGGGGAGTTTAGTAGGAGAACAGATTGAACTTCATTGCTACGGGTTATAAGTCCTCGTATACATGCGAATGCAAGTCTCAAGGAAAACGGGCAAATGTGTTTTTCCGTGGTTGTCTCGTTTGATCTTGTTGCTATAGTTTTCTTTTGTAACGTCATTTTTAGTTTTCTTTATAAAGCAGGTACGGCAAAGTGGGTGTTCTGTTGATGCCAGCATACTCACACAAGTAGACTATTAAGTGGATCTTGATCTATGAGCGTGTGGACTCTAACGCTCACCGGAAATAAGTTACGCTTCACAACATGCCACTACAATTACCCCGTGTATTGAGCAGACGCTAGTAGCGCTACATAAGCGTATGAACTCCTGTATGATTAGTCGGAATGAGCAGCCAGGCAATCTGTACCCTCAACCTATACGAACAACTGCTGCCCGTGCTAGTTATGTAATACTAAGTGACAAAAATATCATCCAAAACTTTAGCATATTTATAAGATATAATTTAATAGAAAGAAAAGTATGTTACTGTCTTGTTAATATACGAATGTTCATGTTACGTCATTACATTTAATCGTTTGCCATCGATGAGAATGCCCGCGCAAAAATTCACTCACATGAATACATTAACAGTTAGAATATGTGTTTTATATATATATATATAGTTTCGGAAGTTTCTCAACCATTAAAACTATATTAAAAAAAAAAAACTAAAAAAAAAACTTATAGTTCCAAGTCTTCCAGTGGAAAATCACTCATGTGAGTCAATTTATTTTTTACAGTTATTATATTAGTTTATTTCTAACACTATTTTTAGGGATCATCAGTTGTTACCCTAAAAAACTGTTTCGGGAATTATATATATATATATATATATATATATATATATATATATATATATATATATATATATATTATATATATATATACTAGCTGGTCCCGTTGCGTTGCCCGCGAGTAATGTAAAAGAATGAATTAAAGAGTGTAAACATCCGGCTGAAAGGAAATAGGTCACATGTTGCAGGCTGAAAGGAGGAAGAAAGATGTAAAACTCGTCCTACACATCCCATGTAACTAGTATTTACTCGGAATTTTATCTAAAATTAAAGAGCATTACATAGCCGTATTAAATCCAATCCCAATTCTTTACGAAATTACATTTATTTAGAGAGTAATTAAACTTCGAAAAAGAAAAAGAAAACAAAATAAAAAGGAAAAATAAAAATGATTATGTCTTCTGAGCGCTACTGAAACACACAAATATAATGATATTCATAATAGGTAAATTACATTATTTTTTTCAAATTACTGCATTGTTACGTAGAATAGTACAAACAATCCGGCATTTAGTCCTTCTAGCACCTTCACTCGAAGGCGGGAGTATAACAATATAAAAAAACAGTAATTTGTATGAGAGGACTGGGATCGAACCATAAAACTTTCGGTCTTAGAACTACGCTGTTAACCTTGTGGCCACAAACGCGAATATAAAATGCAACCCAAATCAAGTCATCTTAACCAAGACAGCCTGTCGCTGGCTTGTGTTATAATTTACGATATGCCATAAGGCGACAAAATCAAGATGCCATCATTCGAATGGTTTGGATCATTTCTATTCCAAAAACTACTGTTTTTTCTTATTTTGTTATATTATGCGTGAAAAGGGATGCGATTCAGAAAATGTCAACTTTATGGGTCTATATTGAGTATCTTGGCGTGTATGGTCTTACATCGAACGTCGAGTCAATGAAGAAATTGTAGCCGCCATGTTGAATGTCAGAATACAAAAAGAACTATGTTCGTTGATTGCCTTCTCTATAAACTTGAATTCGTATGAATGTATACAAATAGGTTGAAGTAACGTTATCCGATATTCTCGAAAAATAAATTAGGTGTGCGTTAACTTCTATTAAATGGTTGTTTAATGTGGTGTATTCTGTAGTAAATTTATAGCAAACACATTGTAAGAACTATCGGACACTTTGTTTTAAATAGACGTAGCTTATTAGTTCCCAGTGACGACTGGAGGAGTGTCAGTACTTAAATGTTAGGGGGAAATATTTTGTTCCCATTTATATTGAGTATGGTTTGATGATAGTCGTAATAATCAGTGCTAGCTGGAGACAATAATAATAACATATTTACTAAAACACGATCATGTAAATAAGAGTAATGCACTGGTGATGGTACTAGTCCGTGATGCATGTGGTTCACTTCCTATTCTTCGAGAAGGTACGGGGAAATCGTCTGAACTTTATATATATATATATATATTCGCCTTACATTCGGCAAAGAATGGTCATATTTGGCTGAATCGCGGAAGAACGAAGTTTAATTATTTTTTTCGCTCGGGTTGGAAGATATGACCGGGTTTACTGACTCAATTCAATCTTATTTTTTTCAATTCGGATTTAACGGACTCTCTAATTGACAAATGAACTTTGATCTGATTTGGGTTGCCCAGATCAAGACTTATGAATTTTAAGTGAGTTTATTGAACTTTCTATATTATTTGATTTGATGTATTTATCGTTGTAATAATTAACATAAACATTGGATACTTTTCACTTCATCGATTGTTCACGTATTTCGCGACTGGATAACTTTGTCAGCTCTTTCAGTTTCTCGTATTTGAACTGGTACTTCATCACCTGGATTAATCTTCAGTCAACGCTCAGGATGTCTTTCCTGATAATGTTTTTCAAATTGTATGATTTGGATGGATCATATAGATTTAACAAAAAAGTATTTTATTTGGGTTGATATATTTGATGTTATACATTTTTATGTATTTTAGTGTATAGTTTTATATATTTTCAAAGTTTTGTTTTATTACCTGTAGCAGTATAACTGCGGTAATGGTCCTCTGAAGAGAAGAATTATCTTTCAAAACTCATGAGCTAAGGACTTTAAGATACTTTGCTTGAACTTTGAATTCTAATAAAATTTAATTGACACCTTATTTTATTACTTCATTTCATATCATAATATATATATATATATATATATATATATATATATTTATGTATAAAAAATCAATGTGAAATGGATATATATTTTTATACATCTTTTATTTGATTTCTATATTTTGACGTCCCTTATGTATAATTTTTTTCTTTTTAAATTCTTAAAAAGATAACAAAACTTTCGGCCGCAAGCCTTCGGCCATCGTCAATATAATGAAGGATTGTGTGTGTACGCTGGAAGGATGGTAGAATAAGGAAAGAAGGGTGAGGCAGACCACTGAAATGGTTAAAAAACAGCCCGTCTCTAATAGCTGAAGGGCGAGAGTCAAGTGAGCATAACCATAAGTCAAATGTACCCGGATATCAATGAATGTGAATAAATGAATATATAGATAGGTATACAAGTTAACCTGCCTTTATACATACCCATGCCCACACACATACGCATCATCACGTTTACCTACGTATGTTAGCTTACCTATACGCCTGCGTACACGCAGTCATACATCGATATACACATGAAGCATGAGAGTAATAGGAGGAAGATAGGGGCCAGTCCTATTGGCTGTAGTCATGGAAAGTTCAGAGTGGGGTATTATTTTAATACACGAAGAGTTTGTGAACTTAGAAAATAGAAAACACTATAAGGGTGTGTACATGCATATATACGCATACACACCCACACACATGAATACATGTGCACACACACATACACACCCATAAACATGTACCTAAATATATATATATATATATATATATATATATATACACATTCTTACAAATACATACACATCCGTACCCACACATAAGTAGATACATGTGTATAAGTATATACATGCATATACGTCCACCAACAAGTGCATATGCACACACATATATTGGGAGAACAGCACCGAGAGCGATGGAGAGAAGAGAGAGAGAGAGAGGGAGACAAATGAATACAATTTACTGGTGAACCTTGAAAGTGTGAAAAACAACAACCGACAAATTGGATATTGGGTCTTTTAAAGTAGGACCATGTAAGCATCCCACTGTAACACATACTTGTTCTTCGCCTGTTGGAATGTTGAATCAATACACTTATATATATATATATATATATATATATATATAGTTAGGGAGAGAGAGAGAGATATTATATATATATATATATATATATATATATATATATATTATTATATATATATATATATATATATATATATATTATAACTATAATATATTATAATATGAAATGAAATAATAAAATAAGGTGTCAATCAAATTTTATTAAAACTCCAAGTTCAAGCAAAGAATCTTAACGTCCTTAGCTCATGGGTTTTCAAAGATGAATCTTCTCCTCAGAAGGTCATTACCATATTGACATAACTACAGATGATAAACTTTTACTTTGAAAATATATAAAAATATATAAAAATACATAAAAATATATAACATCAAATATATCAACCCAAAAACATACTTTTTTGTTGAATCTATACAATCCATCCAAGTCATAGAGTTTAAAAGACATAATCAGGAAATATATCCAGAAGTCCAGAAGCCTGACTGAACAATAATCCAGGTAGTGAGTGAAAGTCAAAAAATTAGAAATTGAAAGAAGTGAAATATATATATATATATATATATATATATATATATATATATATATATATATATATATATAAATATTTGAAAAGTGCATACCTTCATTAAAGCATCCAAATTGAATTAAAGAACAAGGGGTGAGGTAAAATAAAATACCTTTTAAAGCAAGTTTAAAGATGCGATATGTTGTTTTTATTTAAAAAAAAAAAGAGAAATCGATACCGATGTTTTTTCCTTTGTTTTTTTATAAACTTCATTTTAAGTTTAAATTATAGATAAATTTCGCCAAGATAATATACAACTACACTGAAGAGGCCAATTCTATCTTGGATAAATTTATCCGTTATTTAAACTTTAAATGCAGTTTATAAAAAAAGGAAAAAAAAATCGGTATCGATTTCCCTTTTTGTTTAGAAAAAAAAATATCGCATCTTTAAACTTGCTTAAAAAGGAATTTTATTT
>OY744553.1:31641091-31666091 GCA_963556195.1 Sepiola atlantica
CTAGAAAAGTACAGAGAATGATGGGACCCTGGGGAGACTTATTGCCACCCAAATCCAAGAGAAGACCAATTGCCCTTACCAGCGAGAAATCAATCGTAAGAGACTGTCGCGATACCACATCGTTATCGAAAAGAGGTGAAGAATACTGGAAATCTGGGGAGGCTTGTAGTCACTCAGACTTTAGGAAATACCACTGGTTACTGTCGGTGAGCAATCACTGACGACGATCTTCGTGAGAACTTTTAAACAGTATAAATAATAATAATAATAATAATAATAATAATAATAATAATAATAATACTAATAATGATAATAATAATAATAATAATAATAATAATAATAATAATAATAATAATAATAATAATAAAAGATAGGATTGGTCGATGGCACAGGATGCAATACAAAAATGGTATTTTTGTTGTGAATTTCATAAGGTATCGCTGCAATAACGAATATGAAACTCGAACTAAAATACACGGGATAGGAAAATACTTTGATTCCTATTCTGTCAAATGATTGTTAATTAATTGCGTGGGATCTGCATTCGCACCCGATGTCCAAATATAATAACTACTTTTAAGCGGGGCAGCAAATAATGATTACAGGACTGGAATTTCCACGGCCCACGCTAATAATAATATTAATAAAAAAATAATATGAAGGTTACATACTTCTAATTTTCAATTATGGATACACAATTAATTTGCAGATATGCCAGTTCGGTTATTTTGTGTTTCGGTGTTTAAACGCGTTCGACCGTTTTAAGCCCGAATCAGGTCATTTTGGTAAAAGTGTATACGCTTCAAGTAGAAGTTTAAATTGTATATGTTGAGGGTACACACTGACGTATGATTACATAGAAAGAGATAGATATAGTCAGAGACAGAGACAGAGATATACAGGCAGAGAGAGAGAGAGAGAGAGAGATAAAGAGAGAGACATATAGAGATAGAGAGAGAGAGAGACATATACAGAGACAGAGACAGAGACAGAGACATAAATGGATAAGGAAAGAAAGAGAGAGACGTGAGTTTTATTTACATAGAACAACTTTTTCAAGGGAAAAGCTTGATGATTGCTAAAATTTAACAACAAGGCATATATGAATAAACATTATCAACCTAAATTCACTGCCAATGTTAAATTCTTTTTTCTGTTCATTTTTCAAAAGCATAAATTATATATATATATATATATATATATATATATATATATATATATATATATATTGTCACACGGTTGAGAGCGTAAGCTTGAAACGTCAGCGTATGTATCAAAAAATTAAATATTTATTTCTAAATATTACTTTTTAAAAGTTTAAGCTTGGCACTGTTAGCTATAATCAAGGTTCCGATTACGTTCGGTGATCCCTCTAGACTGTCTGCTGTTTACTGCATGATTTATTGAGGCACGAATAGAACTTCATTTCTCTAGTATCAAATGGTAATTTTTGATTGTTGTGGGTATAGAGCAAAAGCGTGCAGAGTCTTCATTGACTCTGTGAAACGGGTTCCAGCTCTGGAAATGTCACTTCCTACACTGATGAGAGCGTAAGCTAGAAACGCCGGCGTATGTTATCATTGATACTTTAATATCTGTTTGTAAACGTATATATGTGTGTGTATGGGTATGTGTCGTTGTGTGTGTCCGTATATATATATATATATATATATATATATATATATATATATATATATATATATATATATATATGCTCGATTCTTAAGAAAAACTTACGTATATAAACGTAATACTTATGCATATATTTATCATAGAAACTCAGTAAACTCGGTTTAAACTCCGAACAAAGTGGGCCTCTAGTTTCTTTCCTATGCGGGACTCTCTCAATTATTGCTTATGTCTGTCTAAATGGCGGTTCGTGCGCTGTGTGACGTTTGTACGATATGTCGGTCCACAACTCCACGTTTCATTAATTCGGTATTAATTGCCGCATATTCTGCTGATAAATACCTTCGTGTGCGAATAAAAAAAAAGAATCTCTATGGTTGCCTTCATCTGTGACTCTAGGAAACATTACCTCTGATCGCCTTTCTTTGATTTTTAGCGTCAAGGAAATGAAAAGTTAAAATTAAAAAAGAATAAAGTTCCAAAAAATAAAAATATTTTTAAAATAAAACTTAACCCTCTATCCCCACCCCCAAAAAGGGTAAACAATTAAAATTATGAATTAATAGTTGGTGTCAATAGCCTCCAATACATCATGGAACGACTACTCCGGCATAAATAAATAAACAAAAGACGCTGGCTTTTTTTTACGTTTTAAAATAAAATATATAGTTGAAGCGAGATAAATGCTCAAAGAACCGTAGCGTTTCCAATTAAACATTTAAAAAAAAAAAATTTAAGGATATGGAAGGCAAGAAGGAATCGATTCTAAAGTATCAAATGTTTAATAAAACCGTAGCTTAAATTACACATGAACGTAAGTAGGGCATACACAATTAGGTAATTAGAGAGTATGGCGTTATGCAGAAATAAAACATAAGCTGGATAGGGGTGATTTAAATTGCATTTTAGAAAGTGAATACAGTTAGGACTGCCAAACAGTGAGTATATTTATCACCAGGTAAACACGAATGACGGAAAATAATGAATATAAAAAATAATTGGTTAAATCCTTTTTACCAAAAAGTCTTTATGTATATGTATATATTTTAATATTTTCAAAACTTCGATGTTATCGGTATTACATACATTACCGGTCTTTACCCTCGGATAAGAATAATGTATCTTTAGAAAATCCATGGGTTAAAGATTTTAGATGTATCTTTATTTTTGAATAATTGGTGATATTATACAATGTGTAACTTTTATTTTAATCAGTATTGTTATTAGTGTATTGCTCTATACAGTATATTGAGCTTTCTATTATCACCATAGATAACTATTTAAAGATACAACATGTATCTTTAATTTTTCATTATTTGCTTATATTTAAATATACAATTACTTTCTTTAAATATTAATCCATTGTTATGTACACACACACATACACGCACACACACACACACACACACACACATATATATATATATATATATATATATATATATGTATATATATATATATATATATAGAAAGAAAGAAAGTAATGAAAACCAGAAAATAGTATTTATTTATTCATTAACGTTTCCTCTTTATTATAAGACTTTCGTAGGATGATTTGTCTGAGGAAAACATCATACAAGTAGAAAATGTCTGGAATATATGGTTGTGTCGGCTCAAAACCTGCGGCCGCTTGAGCAAAATATCAACATATCTGATACAAACAGATTATGGCAGTGGCAAGCGTCGGTTGGAGTATAACATCATTAGGAAACGGAGAGGTTGTATAATAACTGCAGATGAACTGGGAAGCGAACGTTAGTCGCCGCAAGAATTAATTTAAATTATGAAGTGAGGAGGGGATACAAGATTTTCCTGTTGCATAGGAAGTCTCATAATAAAGACGGAACGTTGATGATTACATAAATAATATTTTTAGTTAAGTCATGCTGATGACTGTCAGCCAGAAACACGTCTCAATGGATTATATTTATATACGTATAAAATGTTTATACACACACACACACACACACATATATATATATATATGTATTTATATATATATAATCATTTTATTTACACAGACATGCACAAAATCTGCGACACTGGCATGTCGATGTTATCGATCAACAGTTACTATAAACTGAGATTCATCAGGCAGAGTTAGACTCCGATCTTAACCTCAGATCATATTTGGAGAGAATAAAATGGAGGGATAAAGAAAGAGAAGAAAAAGAAAATAAATTTAACATTTCAAAAATCGAGACCGTTAAAAAATTAAAAATTAAAAATCTAAAAAATCTAAAAACAAAAAACAAAAAATCTAAATAATCTAAAATCTAAAATCTGAAACAAACAGGACAAATAAATAAATAAATACATAAAAAATAAGGTGGAAAGAGAGGCATATAATGTAGGGAGTAGTGATAGGAAGGTAGACACATAAAGTAAAAGAAGGAGAAGAAACAGGAAGAGAAAACGTCTGTGTATTCAGATCGAGAGAGAAGGGATAGGAAATAGAATATAGGAGGGGGAGGTGGAAATGCACGAATCAAGTGTAAAAAAACGACAGTTATTTTGAAGCCGAGTTTATAAATGAATTTTTCAAGTGAATCATAATATTGTGTATATGGGTGTATGCATGCGTGCGGGCAAACCAATCAGACGCATGTAATTGGTGTGGTGGTAGGGTGGTGATCAAATGTGTCGCCAATTCTGAATTTATAGTATCTTCATATTTTGTCTAGAGTTTATTAGCTTACCATTAATAACTTAATAAATCGAATAAATATATTCGTTAAGTATAACAGGATTAGTAGTAGTAATAATAATAGTAATAATAATAGACACCCATAATAATTGAGATGAAATATAAAAATAATAATGAATGATAATAAAAACTATAATAATATTTTAATTTAATTTAAAAGTACTAACAAAATATAACTAAAGAATAACTAGAAAATGCCGGCGTTATTAATTAATTAATTAATAATAATAATAATAATAATAATAATAATAATAATAATAATAATAATAATAATAATAATAATAATAATAATAATAATACAGAAAGTAATAATAATAAAATAGTAAAAATAATAACAGCGACGAAAACAACGATAATGGTGGTCAATAATATTTAAGAATTTATAAAAAAGTAATAGTTTAGGAAAGAAATAGAATAATTAAGACATATTAGAAATACTAGGAGGTAGTGATAATCATAATAATATTAAATAATAAGATGATGTTTGCCGATATTGTGATATGGGTTTATGGTTGCAATGATGCTGATCATATAAAATTGTAATAATCGTGGTTTTACCGACGGCAGTAATCAGAGTGGTAATCCCAGTAATCTTAACAATAGTAATCATGATAGTTAAAAAATAATAAATAATAATAGCACAGTACAAATAGTAGTAGTAGTTATAATGATGATAATAATAGCAATAAAGATGTAAACAGTAATAATAATAATAATAATAATAATAATAATAATAATAATAATAATAATAATAATAATGGTAATAATAACAACTGAAATAAAATAATAAAGTTATAGATAATGACATTATCATTATTATCAATGACAGTGGAAGCAACAGTCAGGTAACGGTAAAACATGGCAATATCAATAGTATTAATAATAGTAATACTGTTTATTGCACTGCCGCAAATAATAGTACCTATGATAGTAACAGCAGACATGATACCACCACTAACAACAATAATAATCTTGATAAAAGTACAGATATGAAAAATAATTAAATGTCAAATAATTAAGTTTTAAATATTAATAATAGTAATAATAATTTATAATGATAATCTAAAAAATAATCTAAAAAAATATAAAAATATTAATCAATAAATGGATAAAAATATAAGGGGATATCTAAGAGTAAAGAACAATACAGAAGATAACAATTAGTATTAATCGTTGTGGGTATGATAATAATAATAATAATAATAATAATAATAATAATATATATATATATATATATATGTATATATATACATATATATATATACAATATATATATATAGTAGGTTCTGAAAATATATTGATGGCAATTAAGCTACACAGAGTCTTCCGCGTTTAATTCTCTTGTTGCACATTTTTGTAGTTAACCATTTGGTTACAAGCTGATAATTTAAAAATATCGACTGCATCACGTGTCATTATCATCGGTTTTACTCCCATTTTACATGCTTGCATATGTTGGACGGTATTTAGAAATTGTCTACCAAATTTACCTATCTCTGATCAGATACTTATTTATTTGTCTTTGTGACTAGTGCTTTTATCGAGACATCTTCTTTAGGCTATCAAGTAAGCAATTAAAGAGAATTGTCTCTCGCTTTAATTAGAAATGTATTGATAAATATATATATACATTGTATTATATATATATATATATATATATATATATATATATATATATATATATATATATACATAATACACGTGCCATACGTTTGAATGTGACAATTATTAAAAGTATGGAAGAGCCTGATTGATTAGGAATTTTTCTAAATATCTGACCATTGGTTAGGTTTAAATAAAAGTCCTTGATGATGTCCCCAGGATCACATGAACAGTGTATTTACATTAGAAACAAATGTATAATAGTGCAACCCTTTAGTATCGCTTTGAGAAGTATTGACAGGAACATATAACCTGAAAAGTTGTTAGGGCAATCTTTTGTAAGAGGAGAATTTGTTGTTAACTGCATCTTATTGCATATTGATGGCCATTGCATATAACACAAAAGTTTTTAGGGCAATCTTTTGTAAGAGGAGAATATGTTGTTAATAGCATCTTATTGCATATTGATCGCCATTGCATATAACACAAAAGTTGTTAGGGCAATCTTTTGTAAGAGGAGAATTTGTTGTTAACTGCATCTTATTGCATATTGATGGCCATTGCATATAACACAAAAGTTGTTAGGGCAATCTTTAGTAAGAGGAGAATTTGTTGTTAACTGCATCTTATTGCATATTGATGGCCAGTGCATATAACACAAAAGGTGTTAGGGCAATCTTTTGTAAGAGGAGAATTTGTTGTTAACTGCATCTTATTGCATATTGATGGCCATTGCATATAACACAAAAGTTGTTAGGGCAATATTTTGTAAGAGGAGAATTTGTTGTTAACTGCATCTTATTGCATATTGATGGCCATTGCATATAACACAAACGTTGTTAGGGCAATCTTTTGTAAGAGGAGAATTTGTTGTTAACTACATCTTATTGCATATTGATGGCCAGTGCATATAACACAAAGGTGTTAGGGCAATCTTTTGTAAGAGGAGAATTTGTTGTTAACTGCATCTTATTGCATATTGATGGCCATTGCATATAACACAAAAGTTGTTAGGGCAATCTTTTGTAAGAGGAGAATTTGTTGTTAACTGCATCTTATTGCATATTGATGGCCAGTGCATATAACACAAAAGTTGTTAGGGCAATCTTTTGTAAGAGGAGAATTTGTTGTTAACTGCATCTTATTGCATATTGATGGCCATTGCATATAACACAAAAGTTGTTAGGGCAATCTTTTGTAAGAGGAGAATTTGTTGTTAACTGCATCTTATTGCATATTGATGGCCAGTGCATATAACACAAAAGTTGTTAGGGCAATCTTTTGTAAGAGGAGAATTTGTTGTTAACTGCATCTTATTGCATATTGATGGCCATTGCATATAACACAAAAGTTGTTAGGGCAATCTTTTGTAAGAGGAGAATTTGTTGTTAACTGCATCTTATTGCATATTGATGGCCATTGCATATAACACAAAAGTTGTTAGGGCAATCTTTTGTAAGAGGAGAATTTGTTGTAAACTGCATCTTATTGCATATTGATGGCCATTGCATATAACACAAAAATTGTTAGGGCAATCTTTTGTAAGAGAAGAATTTGTTGTTAACTGCATCTTATTGCATATTGATGGCCATTGCATATAATACAAAAGTTGTTAGGGCAATCTTTTGTAGGAGGAGAATTTGTTGTTAACTGCATATTATTGCATATTGATGGCCATTGCATATAACACAAAAGTCGTCTTTTTGAAAAGGCACAGCCAGAAAAATGAAAGACAAATAATACGTAACCACTTTCATGGAGGAGGAGGGATATATGTATTTTTTCTGATTCTTAAAATGATTAAAACCAATAGATGTTATAGAAGATTGATGAGCAAAGATTGTTTTCAGAACTAGGGTAAATATCGTTCAAGTTTAGAGAAAATATTTCAACAATTCTTATAGATAAAAGGAACACTAAACAATGATATGATGATTTGTTTGGTTGTATCGTTTTACAGCATATAAGCCAATGTTGGGTCATTCAAGCAGGGAACTTTTATTGAGACACACTTGTGTCGAGTGCGGCATGCTCCCCTGTGTGAAGTAAATCGATACAGTTGCCCACATAAACTACCCATACCTGACTATCAACGGGTTTGAGCACGAAATTACTTTATCTGGCGTGCATGTTATAGGGATTGGTGTGTCGTAAATTGTACCAGTGAATTCAGACGGGTGAGTTTCTGTAGATTTTTAATTGTTCATTTATATTTGATAATTTTTGTCGTCGCTTATTGATTGAGTAGCGTGTAGAATTGGTATAATGGATATAGTCAGATACTATGGAATTGATTCTGCCGAATTCAAATCCTATCTGATTTATTGTTATTAAATTATACACAAATATATATTAGGAAAAAACATGAACCAACAGTTTCCCCTGGCTATAAGTAAATATCAACTTTTTTAGTGTATGCATATATATATATATATATATATATATATATATATGTGTGTGTGTGTGTGTGTGTGTGTGGAGAAGGCGAATATATATATATATATATATATATATATATATATATATATATATATATATATATATATATATATATATATATATATACCTTCCCCACTGACCACCGTATCATGCTTGTACTTAGCATATAAACATAAACGAAAACAGGTCGGTGTAAATGATAAATACTTCTATAGGGATTTATTTAAAAGTATTTATATTACTAATTAATGACAAGATGAATTTTTTTCCGCTCGGTGTGTTGGACCCGGTGACCTTGACAGGGTATCCATCTAAGAGAAGGACCACTCTGATAATAAAAAAAAACTTTCTACTAACGACTTACGTCTTAGCAGCAAACTGTTGGGGAGGGAAGCTTCCTCAGTTCTGATTGACAACCTTCTTTGAGCTGGAACCTCAAACAAAGTATTCGGTTTGCGAACGTATAATTGCTTAATCAGTAGATGTTCACATTTGTTTTCTGTCTATTAGCCAGCCGCAAAGGTAGCAGTGCTGGAACGCTTCTAAAGACATCCAGTCCCTGCCTTTGTTTCCTGACTATGGCAATGCACGCAGGTTCTCTATCACTCTATCTGGCTAACTTGGTGATCTGTTTTCCGTGTCGAAGTCCCACTTGACTAGTCTGATCGCTCTTGTTCCGACAGGTTATACAGCTTGTATCGCTGCTGTGTTCGACTGTCAGTACCGGAGCCCAAACTCCTAGATAGCGTAAAAAACGGCTGCTCTTCCAAACGGTTGCATAATGTCGTGAGTAACTGTACGTGCAATGTCACACATGGTAATCCCCCTTACAGTTACCCTAGGTGGCTTTGCCCGACGCCCCAACCCCCATGCACCAAGTAATGACTAATGGACTGGTTGAGTGAGCGTATTAGCACCTAACAAGAGCCCACCTTGTCCACACTATTCTATCTCAAAATAAACATTAATTTACAAAGTAAAAAAAATCAAACTTCACCAGACACCCAACAAAAAACATCTTCGGCCCCGCTCTTGAGGCTCGCATTCACAAATATCTAGGGATTTTGAACCAACATTAACGACGTGGAACGCTTAATTCTGACAAATTCCCTGATATCCTAGCATCAAGTGAAACAAACTTTCAATCATCAATCTCCTCTCACCACTTTGACATTACTGAGTACCTCCCACTCTAGCGTAAGGACTCTGACAAATATATGCACGTGCTAGGAGTTTATGTCTGGAGCATCCACCCCTTGACTAGAAAACATAGGTTAGAATCAGATTACCAAGCCTACATGTGCTTTAGATTAGCCTTACACAACAGCGTTAGGTACTGTTATTTATTATACCGTTCTTCTTCGATCTAGGACTGGACCCTGCTTAACGCTGTCTGTGAAAGCATAAATACATCACTCTCACTCAACGTGATTGCCCCAATACATGTATTTGGGGGGGGGGGTTAATGCCCACCACCGTGACTGACCGGAATGATGCAGCTTTACTGATGCAGCTGGTAACTCTACGTTAAAGGCCTCTTTAGCTCTATCCCTCTCATAGTCATTCACTTTCCCAACCACACTTCATGATCGTGCGGACCAGCCAGTCTCACGTCTCGACCTGTTCTTGACCTTACTACCTAAGGCCTGTGTGACGAATACCAATAGCCCGCTCGGAAATTATTCATAGCACCTTAAAAACTCGCCCAAAAGCTGATGAGAAACTACGAGCAAGCTGATTGTGAATCCCCCAGAGATCACACAGCGACGCTCAATGGAGTGAAACCTTCTAACTCTCTGCTGCTCAGTGTGCAAACGAGTTAACCGAATAGAGCAAGCAGGCACGTACGCTTTTGTCCCCATGCTAAAGTTTTTCAGCAAACCAAACTTTCCTCAATGGTTAACCTCGGAATGTGCAGCTGTTATCGCTAAGAGGCAGCAAGCATTCCATATATTCGGATGCCATAAGTGCAACTGAGAATGGACAGCCATTTATAGAGTCAAGAAATAATTATAAAGTAGTGAGAGGTGAATCAAAGAGAAGGTATACAGAAATAATCAAATAACCTATTCAGTCACAGAAACTAGTTACTCGCGATTTCTGGAAAATCCACAATAGGGTGGTCAACAATGGACGATAAACAATTCCCTCGCTATCAAACCAAAACGATGTGATTTGCACGACAACTGATAAGGCTTAACTACTTGCCCAGCGTTTCATCTAAAACCCCACTTTGGACTTAGTAAACCTCTTCCTTCCCTAAATTCCCATTGCTGGTAAGCCACACTTGAACACTTGGGCATCACCCTTTCCCAGGTCAGATATATCAAAATATACCTTGAGACTTCCAAAGTTTGCTGGCATGATAGTAATAGTAATAAAGAAATGCTCTGCTAAGCTGGGCCCTGCCCTTCCCAAACTCTACAACTTATGCCTCGCTAAATCTTGCTTTCCTGATAGCTGGAAAATTTCGTCTGTGCTACCGATTTTCAAGAACTCTAGAGATAGAACTGATCCTCAAAACTACCGCTTAATCAGTCGACTCCCGCTTTTTGATAAAATCTTTGAATCCTTAATCAATTTGGCGATTGTCGGGAACCTAGTTTATGCTAAACACCTTTTTTATCATCAGTACGGATTTAGACAAAAACGATCTACTACGGATATTCTAACGGTCATCTCTGAACGCATATATCATACTCTTGAAACGATAAGTGAAGTTAAGGCGGTAGCGTTTAATATTTTCCAAACCCTTTGACAAGGTCTGGAATAAAAGGCATCTCGTAAAAAATCACTCATAAGATATTACTTAACAAATATTTAATATTATTAGATTCTTTCTAACCAAAAGAAAAATCTATGTTGTACTCGATGGCCGTTCATCTTAGCAACATGACATACATACTGATGTATCCCAGTGATACATCCTTGGTACTCTACTGTTCCTGGTTTTTATAAACGACCTCCCTGCTGTCATTGAGTCTGAGATATGTATATTGACTGACGACACTACGCTATACTCTCGTCATGTTGGCAAAACCGACGCGCACATATCTGAGGCAATGCCTGAATCCTTAGAGGATTACATTCAGTCTGTAGTGGATTGGGGTCAAAAATGGATGTTAACTTTTAATGCCGCAAAGACAAAGCTACTTTCCTTCAATAAGTACACGAACACTTTTAAACCACCGATTTTCATGACAAATGACACTACCTTAGAGTTAATCATTGAAACTCGTCGGCCTAACTTTCACAGATAACATAAATTGGAATAAATACATTGAATACATTGCCAGGGATGCTGCTATGAAGGTGGACTGCCTCTACCGTGCTAGTAAACTTCTCATACCTTACATTATCCTATATCTCTACAGACCCACCAGTCGGTAATGCATGAAGTATTGTTGCCACACCTGTGCTCAGATATAATCCACTAGTATCCCACGCTTAGACAAGGCCCACAAAAGAGTTTAAAACTTAATAGTTTCCTCATTATCATCCAAGCCCCAGCCCTTGTTACATCGCTGCAATGTTGCATCATTGTACCTGTTTTACCAATACTTAAATAGAATGTGTCGTGATGAACTTACTTCACTAGTGCCCCCTCAACGTAAATTCACTAGACCAACAACACATATATTTACTGTGGAGGCCCCAACATGCCGAAGTGCCTTTTACTCCAATAGCTTCTTTCTTCGTGCTGCCGGCCTCTGGAACTCCATCTCTTCAAACTTTCCCCCCTGACATGAAGAAATATAAAACTAATGTAAACAGAATTCCTGTAGCACAGCTTCCGACTTAGCATGACCTTCCAAAATCGGCACTCTCAGCAGTATGTTACGTCTACAGTGGTAAGCGGCCATGTTTGGGGTGAACTACGGTTAAAAAACAGCAATAAATATACTCATGTCGTGAATATGTTGAAGTAAATACTGCAAAATAGAAACATAGAAGATGATACCCCTTATAACCTTTTATGTGGACACATGAAATAATATATACATATATATATATATATATATATATATATATATACATATATATATATATATATATATATATATATTTATATATACATATATATATATATATATATATGGGGAAGTGTGTGTATATATATATATATATATATATATATGTATATGTGTGTGTGTATATATATATATACACAATGTTACGTTGCATTAGTTGAAGTCACTTAAGAGAGAAGAGGAAAAAATAAATAAAATTAAAATTAAAATTAAAAATTAAAAAACAAGAAAGTACAAAGATAAAAACGAAAACCTAGAAAATGTCTTAGAAAAGTAGTTCGTGCAATATTTTTGCTACCAAGCCAACAAGCAAATAATCGGTTCCAAATGCATTCAAGTGGCTTGGAATGGTAACTTGTGAGCGGTATCTTGAATGTTTTAGTTTTTTGTTTGGAGGGGGGTCCATCAATGTGCTTCCCGACGAGAAAGGGTATTATAGCACATTGTTTCGTTTTTTTGAGTGGGAGTTCTTTTTGAATGCATTTGTGACCGATTATTTGCTTGTTGGCTTGGTGGCAGAAATAATGCATAACATTAAATTTGAATAAATAATATTTGTAAGAAAAAGTATTTAATGGTGGTTATGTTCTCCTGAAAAGAAATGCTTTGGTAAGCCTTTATAAAATCGTATATACTATGAACTTTTGTTAATTATTATCTTACTCTCTAATTACTGCTATTTCGTATGCAATGGAAACGTGATGTCAACAGAAAGCCTCCTTCGCACAACACCATAACCAATCAAATATGCTACAAAGAGTCGTAAATTCCACTAAAAAAAAGAATAGAGCTATGCATGCAGAACGCAGGTGGAAATATTGAAAATGTGCTGTAATTTAAAACTCCCATACATGAATTTGTTGAATAAATTTCTGTTTTGTATTACCGTATTTTTTAACTTTAGAATTCCAAAAATAAATAGCTTAGTGACTTATGAATCACCCTGTATCTGTATATATATATATATATA
This sequence comes from Sepiola atlantica, assembly GCA_963556195.1. Taxonomy (NCBI): domain Eukaryota; kingdom Metazoa; phylum Mollusca; class Cephalopoda; order Sepiida; family Sepiolidae; genus Sepiola; species Sepiola atlantica. Next base: position 31,654,470 of record OY744553.1, read on the forward strand.
TATATATATATATATATATATATATATATATATATATGATTTAGTTCATGGGGGGGGTGTATGCGTAGTCAGTTTTGTGGCTAGAAGACGCTTATTCACCGAATCCGACCTGTTATGTGGCTGAATTCTTTATAATGTCAACATTTTTTTTATCGTTGATCTAAAGTTTAATTAGGCAACCAGATATCTAAAAAAAAAACTATGCAACGGTGGATTCATTAGGCCGAACACGATGAAAGTCGGAGAAAAATACCGACATTGTGGAAAAAAAAGTAAAACGGGAAAGGTAAATATTAAAAAAGAGAGTAAACGCGAGACACAAAGAGATAATATTATATGAAAATGTGTATTTGTAAACGAAAAACGACAGAAATTCGTTTGAGGATATAATAGAGCTAAACGAATGCGTAAAAAGTGGTTAAACCTTAAGTTTACATATATATATATATATTTATGCCTCCAGGAAACGTTTTACTTCTCCATCGAAACTTTCTTTCATTGGACAAATTATCGGCGGATAATTACCACCTGGAAAACCCAATATCTTTTTACACGAACTTTTTTCACCCATCATTTAAAAAAATATTATTTCAAATGTTGAATTTTAGCTTTTCTATTGCCAACTTATCTATCTGTATAATGCCTCTTATGATAAGATCTCGATGTTTGAAAACCCTTGGAAATAATAATAAACATAATTTTATTACAGAATATACCTTGCCTGGAACCATCGAAGTTTGATATAAATTTGGACATTCGTGCATGTTTATCACTCTTCGTCCATCCATCTTTATATATTCATGTATATATATATATATATATATATATATATATATATATATATATATATATATTTGTATATATGTATATATATATATATATATACATATATTTTATATATATATATATATATATATATATATTTATATATATACATATATATATGTATATATACATATTTATATATATATATATATATATATTTATATATATATATATATAGTGTGTCAGCTTGTATTTGAAAAGAAATAACATTAAGTTCTCGATCCTATAAGAGAGCTAATATAATTTATTTAGATACTGTATATTACATATTACAACAATGTACCGCGGTTTCATACAAAAGGGCAGATTTAGACATCTTTAGTAAATCTCTGGGCCCAGCGGAATCATCGGCAAGCTGAAATGGTTGTAGTTACGTCCCGATAGGGAATGGCGTCAACAATGACAGAAAACGGTATCTCTGAGGGGGTTCCCGAAAAAAATCCGGTGTGGGATAGTGATTAACTAAGCCTTAAGGGAGATCGATGTTAGTTCGTGTATGAAAGGCCTTCATTTTATTCCCTAGCAAGTTTTATCTATTTATTTATTTATCTATTCTTTTTGGATTTGTAATGTTATTGTTTTACCTAGTCTGAAAAATACGAAAGGAGCGGCTATGAAGTTTGTCGTTTGGGTTAGTGAAATTATGGTGCTTTTTTGTGGTCGTTTTTGGGAATAAATTTTTGTATCGGATGAATTGTTCGATATAGTGCTTGAAAGATGATGCGATAATATTTTTATGGACTTAACGTGTTTGTTAATTTTTGTTTATTGAATTGGTGTTTTCGTATTTTCTTAATCTTAATAGGAGGAAAAACCGTATATTAAAAAAACAGTGTTTCGTTGACATGTCCCGTTTATAACCAGTAGTGTTGGAAACAAAAAAATAATTATACACGAAATGATGGGTGCTATCTGTTATCTCCGCCTGAGGGACACACGTTCAGTCTCTAGGTGGGGGTTGTTAACTTCTATTCCACTGATGGTGTGTCAATGATATTATATTTAGTGTATTTCGGTAAATTTATTAAATTATTTATCTTATAAAATAATTAGATAAAGAATTTAATAAACAAAAGTGTAGTGTGAAACTGTATCAGACTAGAAAGGATACTCCTTATATTAGACGGTGGTTTATCTGGTGACACAATTTTGCTATTAGTATCGATTATTTTATTCAATTTTTTTCTAACTTTTATCAATCTATAATGATTTGCTGGTGTTGCCACATGCGTGGATGTGTTTGTGGAAGAAAGAGATGCGTTTTTGTAGGTGTTCTTTGACTGTAACATGTGGAGGCCTCACCGTACTACCAATGTATATTTTGTTGCATGTGGTGCAATGTATACGATATACAGTGTATGTGCGGTTGCATTTGTCTTTAGTGTTTATGGGGCGGTTGGTCATGGTGCAAGGAGTATTGTTGTAATTAATGTTCCGTGTTGTCAATTGTTGTCGTAGAGAAGGACCGGTGTGTGTTAGTTGTGGGTTAGTTGAATGTGACAAAATATATATATATATATATATATATATATATATATATATATATATATATATATATATATATATATATATATATATATCTTATTAAGGGTGGAGCTATTTAACTTGTTCCACCATTATATGGAATATTTGTTCCGACTTGTGTCTATCCGTCACTCATCTGCATCATTGTATAGCCGTCTAATTATCACGTCTCTGTGTATATATATATATATATATATATATATATATATATATATATATATATATATATATATACTAGACCAATACCTGTTTTAGGAAAAGTACATATAATTCATGAAACATAATAGTTATTTATTAATTGTGTCCTTTAATGAACATTAACATAATAATATAGAATGTTATTAAACATGATTACTAAAATTCTTATTCAAATTTTCATCAAATTCAATTTCATGATTTTGATTTTTTTAAATGTGTAAATGTTAAGGGTTTAGCTTTAGAAGGCATTAACATTCAGGGGATCGGGTGTAATGGTGTATATTAATTAGAGATCAAACATATTACTTTTTAAATGAGAGAATATGCCCATATTATGCCTTATCCTCCAAAAGAATACATTTAGAATACTACAAAAAATACGATATTAGCAGAATATTTAGTGACCCTTTTACCGTTGATCATAGTTTTATGCAAGGAGAATACATGAGCATATTTGAGCAACATCTGTCATTTTCAGAGATATCATAATTAGCATAATGATGTGATATGTGTTTATCACATATTACGTTTACTCACTTATGTATATTGGCAACACTGGCGTCTTAGTTTTTAGGATATTGTGAACATCTGGAGTTGAAAGATACAAATAAGCAATATTTATTTTAGTACGTACTCTATATAAAGTCCCGACTTTTCATATGTATCACAATTTAATTATCTATCTATTCCATAGAGTGAAGTGAATGATCAAAAATAATTTGATCACATGTAATATTGTATTTACAAAAGATTGTTGGTAATAAATAAAAAAAGAAAAATCGAGCACAAATTGATATTTTATTACTATCAACATTAAATAAAATGTGAGGTGTCTTAATTTTCAGGAAAGTTGTTTACTCCTTTTTCCATCAGTGTGCATACAATAACGTTCGACTAAATAGGGCTGACATTATGCTAATTTACGCCTCAGTTAGTTCAAAATTCATAATGATATGCTTATTTATTAAAGTTTAAACCTCTACAAATAAATCTATAAACATATACACAACCCTACTATATATGTGCGTATTACGTGAAATGAAAGCACCAAAGATTAAGCAGATGTCGATTCACTGGCCTCTGGTAAAAAAATGTTTAAAAACGAATATGTTAAGTTTCAAAGAGAGAGGGTGCCTAAAGAGGAGTCCTTTTAGAAGCGCGTAAGTCGTAAGACGTGTAAGGGCACCACCCTCTCTCTCTCCCTATCTTTTTCTCTGTTTACTCGCACCGATCTGTGATTAAGAATGAATATGACGCCAGCTTCCGGCAGTTTTGAAAGATTTTAGATTTATTCTGTGTATGACTGAATGCAACATATAATAAATTGTGACAAATTTCAAGGTTGGTAAGTTAGTTACGTAGCTTGTTGCGAGTGCCTAAACTGAAAACGTTTACAGACGGTGGAAACTGATTTTCGAAGATAAAAGGTTAAAAATAGTTTGATCACTTAGGAGTGATAAGATAAATGAAAAGTCCCAGCAGAATAAAACATAGCTCCTATAATGGAATTTTCTTAAGTAAAAAGTCAATTTAAGGGTTAAAGCGTACATGGCAACACGTATTCAAGTATGGGCTAACCGATATAAATAAATAATGCATACTCTCTTTCCTCTTCATGATTTTTTTCTTTTAGCTAAGGGTATAACGGACATTTATTTCACACAAAAGTAATAGTTGATCTATAATATTGACAGTTGTAATTCCAGTATGTTTGTTTGATTCTTTTTAATCAAATCAAACTAAATTCATTTGAAAAGATAGCAAAATAAAACAAGCCATGTAGAACAGTGAGAAAATGTGTATACTATATAGCTTCTAAATGTTTGTCGATAAAGACTTCAAACCTGGATATAATAAACACTGTCACTACCTCTTGTAGACTGTTCGCTAGAACAGAAACACGAACAGGGAATGCTGCTATTTTTTCTAATTATATGAAATCGGTTGTAGTACTTCTTTTACAAGGTCCTACAACTTCGATATGGGTTAAAAAACACTTCGCATGTAAGGATTAAGTTTAATGCTAGGGGTAGGCTAAGGTAGATTGACATTCTGATCGATGATGTTTTACGCTAGAAGCCAGTCACCACGCTGTGAATATGAAATAACAATTACAGAAAAATTGGAAAATGTATTAATAGAATAGTGGATAAGCACTGTAACATGCTAGTATAAATTAAGCCTCACCCATCATTAAAGATGGGCAGATATATTTCGGTCAATTTGTAGAAAAAAATTATTCGGTTTAATAAAGCACACTTTAACATACAGATAGGGTCAGATTACTCGACCGAAATATATTGGTCCAGCTTAAATTATGTGTTTTTTATCTTTATTTCTACTAGCTTGTTGTTCCCCAATATCCATTACCTAATTTTCCATATTGATTGATCTGAAGTAATTCGAAACCCTTACCACCCTCTAAAGTATTACAAAAGAGGATATGGAACAGTAACCTCTTTAAAAATAAAATATACATAATCTGATTAAATGAAAATGAATAACATATTCCGGGGAAGTAAATGGAGGTGTTCTCGAATCTATAATTTTTCCCTAGGATATACATAAATGTGAAAATCACACTTCAATCTTCTAATTTGTCTAGCTTTTTATAGAATTAAACATCATATATATATATATATATATATATATATATATATATATATATATATATATATATATATATATATATATATATATATGTACATTTGTCCGGGTCAGACAACGGAAGTGATCGTTAATCTATACGTGTTCCTGAATGTGCCGACTTTTTAGGGGCCCTTATAAATGAACTTTAGGGGCAGACTCTTTTGAAAACTTAAAATACGTATATTAGATAGTGGAGCATAGTGGAAGTGTAAGAAAGAGAGAGAAAGAGAGCAAGAGAGAAGTAGAGAGAAATAGAGCTTTAAAATGTGGCAAGCGGAAGTCGAAAATTGCGTCACTTCTGCTCGGGGGGGATTCTTCTTATTGGCAGCTAACTAGCAGCTATATCAGACGTGAAGAACTGAAAGCCTTCGCCGTCCCGAGAGGGGGGCGGTGGCGAAGACAGATGGCAAAAAGTGAAAAAGTATATCTCCAAGTAAAGTATTTCATTCTCTTTCTCCCGTACAAACCATTCAATCTCTGTCTTTTGATTTTTTTAGAATAACACTACTAAAAGCCCAACAACAGGCGTTCGCATAGTTTTCTCAGCGACCGGTCTTACAGCTATGATGATGCTGACATAACGAACACCACGACCGTGCGTTGTCAACTTGGCGTACAACGAACAGAACGAGTGTACCATGGTGTATATGCTCGAAGGTAAGCAGCACTACAACTGATAGGTCCGATTTTAATAGAAAAATAAAGATCTATATAAGGCACTAATACAGACAATTTTTTTCAAAATGCAATGTCTTTTCGACAATAGTATTGGCCTAATCGAGAGACACACACAAACAAATGAATTATGGAATTGTGAGTATAGTCAAAAACGAACATAATCTTCCTAATGAAATCTAGAGCAATACCGCGTCTTCTGGTTTGCATGTCTCCACATTTTTCTCTAAGATAGTTTACCAAGTTAATTTCAAAATACACTTTTTTCTCATACAGCTGATGTTATAGCAATTTGTTAATACGAGTTGAAACGTAATTTTACATTATTATTAATCAGGAATTGTATCAACATTTAATATAACGTAAACAATATAATCCTTAAAAATTAAGCATTCTTTCCTGACTTCACAGTATACAATATATACTCCGCACTCTATTAGGATATGTTCTCTTCTCAGGATAGATGTTGCTAGCCTCTCTATACTGTATCGTTATGTTCATTGTAGGTACTCGACTGAGCTTACAGCCTGATATATCCCTGTAAAAATATTCACAAGAACTAGCTGCAACCACAGAAAAGAACTGTTATCGCTTTTTATCTATCTCGCTTCCTCTCTCTGTCTCTCTGTCTCTCTGCCTCTCTATCTATGTCTCCTTACCAAAAAAACAAATATAACTTTTTTTTTCTTAAACAAACACGCCTGTGGAGACACATGAATCGATTCTGCTTTTAAACAGGTCGTTTTCAAGTCTAATGAGAACAAAAAACGTTGGAACTCGCCTATTGAATAATTAATTCGTCTTAAAAATGTTCTGCCCATCTCAGCCATCGTTACTAGTCTTCCGGTGGAATCGATCATCGTCCAACTGACGATGTTTTAACTCTTACCCTCGAGTGGTCCCCGCGCAGTGATACGTTGCGACTCATTCGGTATATATATATATATATATATATATATATATATATATATATATATATATATATATATATATATATTATGAAAGAGGAATAAAGAAACACGAGTAGCGGAACAAATCTGAATCAATTCGTATTTTTTTCTGCTTCCATGAGGATTTGTTTTTCCTTTTCGAAATGGATATTAAGAAAAAAAGGTAAACAAATTAAATAGAATTACCGATATATATATATATATATATATATATATATATATATCTATATAAATAAATCAAACGGTAGAACGTCCATTATTTTATTGAAACACATTTAGATAATAAGTTTATCGTTACAATAAGAAAGAGGTTATACGGTAGGTAAGAAACCGTATTATTCTTAACATGTGCTAGTATAATTAATTTCGAAGACACAGAAAATTGATTTTCTGTTTGTTCTCTTTAAACTTGCAATCTGTACTTAAAGTCAAATTTAATTTAATCTTCGTAAAATATTTTGAATTGGAGAGATAATTGAACGTTCTCTGCCAAAAATACATTGAACTAAAGACGACCTTTTTGTATAAAAAATAATGTCGATTTCAATTACGAAGTAAACGGAAGTGTGAGATGGTGTTTTTACTTTTATTTTTTGATGAATAATTAAACAAGTTTTGTCTGTATGTCTAATTTGTTGTATGTTAACATGAGTTTACTCCCGTGTTTTTCCCGTTCAGTACTAAAAACAAACGTATATATGTTATAAATAAATATGTAATCTTTTAGAACATCTACATATGATACAAAGGATGGCGATGGGTAAATTGTGTATTTGTTGTCTACTAGTTTGTTTTTTATCACATCTATACACACTTGCAGCCTTGATCTGCATATCTATGTATTCGATTAATTAAGAAGAACATCAGTCGTCTTTTAATGGAGGAGTTATTCTTATGAAAAAACAAGACAAAAGACAGTTATAATATATTAACAGAAGGTGAGTCACATATAAAAGTATTAATTCGATAGCAATATATATATATATAGTATTTATAAATAAATATTAAATTATTTATACCTACAGACGCTAGCGTTTCAAGCTTATTGCTCTCATCAGTGCAGGGAAGTAACAATTTCAGACGGTCGGGAGGCGCGAACCCGGTACACAGAGTCAGCTATATCCACCCGGCCCACGGAAACTGTCACGTAATTTAGGGAAATTAAGATCTATATGTACCTAGAAGCGGGCACATATAGAAGACTAGTCGAGAGTGTTCGACGAACGTATTCGGAACTTTGCATTAGAGCTTTTTGACAGTCTATTTTTAACTTCCCCGAGAGTGCTCAACTTTAATTTCTTAAAGGGGCTTAGTATAATATTTATGAATAAATATTAAATTATTTATACCTACAGACGCTAGCGTTTCAAGCTTATTGCTCTCATCAGTGCAGGGAAGTAACAATTTCAGACGGTCGGGAGGCGCGAACCCGGTACACAGAGTCAGCTATATCCACCCGGCCCACGGAAACTGTCACGTAATTTAGGGAAATTAAGATCTATATGTACCTAGAAGCGGGCACATATAGAAGACTAGTCGAGAGTGTTCGACGAACGTATTCGGAACTTTGCATTAGAGCTTTTTGACAGTCTATTTTTAACTTCCCCGAGAGTGCTCAACTTTAATTTCTTAAAGGGGCTTAGTATAATATTTATGAATAAATATTAAATTATTTATACCTACAGACGCTAGCGTTTCAAGCTTATTGCTCTCATCAGTGCAGGGAAGTAACAATTTCAGACGGTCGGGAGGCGCGAACCCGGTACACAGAGTCAGCAATATTCACCCGGCCCACGGAAACTGTCATGTAATTTAGGGAAATTAAGATCTATATGTACCTAGAAGCGGCACAGATAGAAGACTAGTCGAGAGTGTTCGACGAACGTATTCGGAACTTTGCATTAGAGCTTTTTGACTGTCTATTTTTAACTTCCCCGAGAGTGCTCAACTTTAATTTCTTAAAGGAGCTTAGTATAATATTTATAAATAAATATTACATTATATATATATATATATATATATATATATATATATATATATATATATATATATATATATATATATATATATATATATATATATATATATATATATATATATATATACGACTGCCTTTAATAAGTTTACTCGCTCACTGATTGTGTGCGTTTAAGCTGGTCGTGTGGGTTATGCGTCAGATCTTGAATACAAACCATGACTTGTGTTCCGGGGTTCGAGTCGTGCGACCGGTATTCCCTAAAGGATAAAACGTATCCGTATGTAGATAACAAAAAAATATTTATAATCATTTCTCGCTCCTTTAATCTAAGCTAGGCACTTTAGTGAGTAGTATTAATACATCCGTCATCGTGGTTTAATGCATGTTCTTTCAGCAGTTGAACACTCTTGACGGCTTCTGCTTTTAATATATTTAGCCTCTAGCTTGTTCATCAGGTTGTTTATAGTGGTCTTGTGAGTTAAAGCGTCGGAATTTGAGTTAAAACATGACTTGTGTTCCGGGGTTTGAGTCCTGAAACCAATATGAATATCATCTGTACACTGACGATCTTTGAAAAGAAAAACGTATACGATTGTAGATAAAAACAAATATATATATATATATAAATATATATATATATATAGTTAATTGTACATCTTTGTTTTAATCTACATACGTATACGTATAAAACATCTCTCTCTCTCACTTTATATATGTATATATATATATATATGTGTGGGGGGTGTATGTGTATGTGTGTATGAATACAGGGTTTAAAAAAATAATGAAATAAGCTAACAGCCCACCAATGAAATCCAGCCTCGTTTAACTGACAGCCTTCAGTTTTTTCTGAAAACAGCGTAATCGAAATGATGGTTAAGCTCTGAAGTAAATTTGTGTACGTTGATTCACACTTTATCTTTACAATTTGGGCTACGATCTCTTTCAGCACCCATCCGTATTTTTGCAAAGTGTTGTTTAATGAAGGATGCTTACCCTTCTTCCGACAAGACTGTTATTACCTTCAAAACAGTTCATTTCGATACGGCCAATATCTCAGCAACTTCCATTACAGTAGTAAATGCAATACGGATACCAGCAATCAGCTCTCTTTGGAAATCTGATAAGTATGCCATTAATTTTCTTTTTGTAATATGCGCTTCTTTAAATAAACAAAAAATTAGACCAATCAAGTCAGGAGAACAAATACCATGACTGAAAAACGAAACCAAAAATATTCATCAATTTTAACACGTTTTATAGAATTGATGCCCACTCCACCAAGTGTTTATATTATTGTCTCCAACCCCTATATATATATATATATATATATATATATATATATATATATATATATATATATAGATCTATGATTGTTAACACACAGCAATATATATATATATATATATATATATATATATATATATATAGATATATATATATATATATATATATATATATATATATATATATATATATATAAGGAGGGGTGCTAAAGAAAAGTTTTTTTTCAATTTTCAGAAAATATAAAATAAAATATATCAAAAACCTCTAAGAAACAATCGTACGTCATAAATATGTTGAGTTCGAATTCTTGAAACAGATATACACAAGGTGCTAATTGTATTTGTCTTAACCTACTCCATATATATATATATATATACATATGCACACACACACATATATATATATATATATATATATATATATATATATATATATATACTTAAATTTTTAATTAAATTAAAGATAATTTAATTATCGTTAAATGATAAGCTATCATGATAATATGATGCTCAACATATTGAATATAGCAACAAATCCAAGAGATTAAAGATGATAATACAAAATTGTAAAGAAGATACAATATGTATTACATCAAAAGTTCAAAGCAAATAGTCCTTTGCTTTTAACTTTTTATGTTGTAGTAAATATTGTACCTTAAGGATTTTGATTCTCATTTCTCATGTATATATATATATATATATATATATATATATATATATATATATATATATACATATATATACATATATATATGTGTGTGTATATGTTGTATGAACTTATTAAAGTTGCACAAAGATTTAAATATAGTGTGTAATACGACTAGAATACTTACTTTGTCAATTCAAACAACATTTGATTGACAACAATTAAATATTAACACAGTAGTGTGTAATACGACTAGAGTACTTACTTTGACATGATACACTCTTAGTCAAGTCAAACAACATTTGATTGACAACAATTTAATATTAACACAGTAGTGTGTAATACGACTAGAGTTCTTACTTTGACATGATATACTCTTAGTCAAGTCAAACAACATTTGATTGACAACAATTAAATATTAACACAGTAGTGTGTAATACGACTAGAGTACTTACTTTGACATGATATACTCTTAGTCAAGTCAAACAACATTTGATTGACAACAATTAAATATTAACACAGTAGTGTGTAATACGACTAGAGTTCTTACTTTGACATGATATACTCTTAGTCAAGTCAAACAACCTTTGATTGACAACAATTAAATATTAACACAGTAGTGTGTAATACGACTAGAGTACTTACTTTGACATGATATTCTCTTAGTCAATTCAAACAACATTTGATTGACAACAATTAAATATTAACACAGTAGTGTGTAATACGACTAGAGTACTTACTTTGACATGATATTCTCTTAGTCAATTCAAACAACATTTGATTGACAACAATTAAATATTAACACAATAGTGTGTAATACGACTAGAGTACTTACTTTGACATGATATTCTCTTAGTCAATTCAAACAACATTTGATTCACAACAAATCGT